>ML663487.1:3633434-3809590 GCA_007570785.1 Antilocapra americana | reverse complement strand
TCAGTTTTCATTCCAATCCCAAAGAAAGGCAATGCCAAAGAATGCTCAAACTACTGCACAATTGTACTCATCTCACACGCTAGTAAATTAATGCTCAAAATTGTCCAAACCAGGCTTCAGCAATACGTGAACCATAAACTTGCAGATGTTCAAGCTGGTTTTAGAAAAGGCTGAGGAGCCAGACATCAAGTTGCCAACATCTGCTGGATCATTAAAACAGCAAGACAGTTCCAGAAAAACATCTGTTTCTGCTTTGTTGACAAAGCCAAAGCCTTGGACTGTGTGGATCACAATAAACTGTGGATAATTCTGAAAGAGATGGGACTACCAGACTACCTGACCTGTCTCTTGAGAAACCTGTATGCAGGTCAGGAAACAACAGTTAGAAATGGACATGGAACAACAGACTGGTTCCAAATAGGAAAAGGAATACGTTGAGGCTGTATATTGTCACCTTGCTTATCTAACTTATACGCAGAATACATCATGAGAAATGCTGGGCTAGATGAACCACAAGCTGAAAACAAGATTTCCGGGAGAAATATCAATAATTCTTCCTTTTATTATTTCTATCTCCAAGTTAAGGACCCCCACAAGGCATGTTGAAAAATGTACCTGCAATAAGTGGGAGACCATGTGAAGGCTCTGGAATTGCACTTCTGGATCCTTAATTTCCTCATGGAAAGTAGTGTGCACAAAGGGTCTGGCAGGGAACAGGCATTTAATAAATGTATAAATTTTTCTCAGCAAATGATGATCCAGTACAGTAGCAATATTAATTTCTGTTTTTCCTTTAACAGGTCTCCCCAGTTCAATACCACTTCAGAGTTTAAGAATTCTAGCCTGGTCTATCCCGCTCTTTATTTTTATTTTATTCTCTTCATTCCCAATCCTTCCTTATTCCTCTTTCATTTCCCACCATCTCTTTTTAAATTCTCTTTCCTTCCTCTCTAACTAGCACATTGAGTTCTGTTTCTGCACAGCCAGTGAGAAAACACGAATCATCCAGATAGCGTATGTCTTGCCAAGTGGATCTGATGGATTGGAAGCCTCATTCCTACTGTGGTGAGTGATTACTATTTTGATTAAGCCTCCGGAGAAAACAGTGACAACTAACACAGGGCCACCAACATATGCCCGCCCTGTAAGTCTTTGCTGTAGGCCCAGTAGTTGGCTTGACTTTCTCTAACACTCAGGCCATTCCCCAGCCCCGAGCTCAGACAGTCAGAAAAATTGGCTCCTCATCTTACAGCATTCTATATTTGGGTTTAGGAAAAGAGAGGAGGGAAGAATCGAGCCTACAGCTAAGAGGCTTATGAAAACTGACTAGCTAGGAGATCATCTCTAGGCAGAAAACAATGATAAAAATAGTCACTTGTAGCTGAAATGAAGCTACACCCTGGTGGCTTCAAGTAATTTCATTCTTTCTTTTTCTGACACAAACAAGTTTCTCCTACAGTTAGCACTACACAGGCAGCTGGACAAAGATTGGAAAGTGCCAAGCCAGATCCTAATAGTGAGTGTACATCAGGACTGCAAGCAATAAATGCTATATTTCTGGGATTGGTGGCAGAAGCAGAGGAAGCAGCTGAATTCCTGGGACACAGTGAGGATACCTGGGCTTAGGTGGAGTCTGTTAGACTGTGTATTAGTTTGCTAGAGCTACCATGCAAAGTACCACAAACCGAGTGGCTTAAACACCAGAAATTTATCTTCTCAGTTCTGGAGACTACAAGTCTGAAAACAAGGTGACAGCAGAGTTGGTTCCTTCTGAGGACTGTGAGGGATAATCTGGTCCATGCCTCTCTCCTAATTTCTAGCCAACTACTTCTGGCAATATTTGACATTTCTTGGCTTGTAGATCATGCCTTAATCTTTATGTGGCATTGTCCCTGTGTACATATATGTGTGCAAATTCCCCCTTCTTATAATGATATCAGTCATATTGGATTAGGGGTCCACCCTACTACAGTATGGGCTTCCCTGGTGGCTCAGATAGTAAAGAATCTCCCTGCAATGCAAGAGACCTGGGTTCGATCCCTGGGTTGGGAAGATTTCCTGGAGAAGGAAGTGGCAGCCCACTATAGTATAGTTTCTTGGAGGATTACATGGACAGAGATGCCTGGCAAGCTACAGTCCATAGGGTCACAAAGACTTGGACATGACTGAGAGACCAATACTACTACAGTATGACTTCATCATAACTAAGTACATCTGCAATGACCTTATTTCCAAAAAAGGTTATATTCTAAGGTACTGGTGATGTGAACTCCAACATATGAATTTAAAGGGGACATAGCTAAACTCATATCTGTTCCAGGGACAGGAGTGGTAAAGCCTGGAATAGTTCTGAGATGCATTGTTTCATTATTTGCATCACTAATCTATAAAGTAGGTACTTAACTCTTATTATGCCCATGTTTCAGTGGACAAAACTAAGGCCCTTGAAAGAGAAATGACTTGCTCCATAAAGGGAATTTGACTTGGCCCAAGTCATGGGTCCAGTAAATGGCAGAGTGACATTTGAACTCAGATCCATATGACACCAAGGTATCTCTGAAATGCTCTTTGCACTATGTTGTTGTTGTTCAGTCCCTCAGCTGTTTCCAACCCTTTGCGACCTCATGGACTACCTCATAGATAGTGAGATATCTTCACTATCTCCCAGAGTTTGTTCAAACTCCTGTCCATTGAATCAGTGATGCTATCCAACCATCTCATCCTCTGTCACCCCCTTCTCCTCCTGCCTTCAATCTTTCCCAGCATTAAAGTCTTTCCCAATGTGTTGGCTCTTCACATCAGGTGGCCAAAATATTGGAGTTTCTGTTTCAGCATCATCCCTTCCAGTGAACATTGAGGGTTGATTTCCTTTAGGATTTACTGGTTTGGTATCCTTGCTATCCAAGGGACTCTCAAGAATTTTCTCCAGAAACACAGTTCAAAGGCATCAGTTCTTTGGCTCTCAGTCTTCTTTATGATCCAACTCTCACATCCATACATGACTACTGAAAAAAGCATAGCTTTGACTATACTTTGATGGCAAAGTGATATTCTGTTTTTTAATAGCCCACCTAGGCTTGTCATAGCCTTTCTTCCAAGCAGCAAGCATCTTTTAAATTCATGGCTGCAGTCACCATCTACAGTGATCTTGAAGCCCAAGAAAATAAAATGTCACTGTTCCCATTCCCCCCCCCCCATCTATTTGCCATGAAGTGATGGGACGGATGCCATGATCTTAGTTTTTTGAATGCTGAATTTTTAGCCAGATTCTTCATCCTCCTCTTTTCACCTTCATCAAGAGGCTTGTTAGTTTCTCTTCACTTTCTGCCATTAAAGTGGTATCGTCTGCATATCTGAGGTTGTTGATATTGATTCCAGCTCTTGAGTCATCCAGCCCAGCATTTTGTATGATGTACTCTGCATATTTCTGATTTTAGAACTGGTGGGATCTGTTTAGGGATCTTGGGTGGCTGAAGCATCTTCCTTGGAGATCTTTAAGAGTAAGATATCTCCTTGCCAGAGTATGTTGGTGTGATGAGAGGCTATCTAAAGGTAAAGATGTGGGTAAGATGATCTCCAGTAAATGGCAGGGGTAATAAGTGGCAGGAGGAGATGTTAGAAGGAAAGAATGTAGAGATGGTAGAGTTCTAAGGAACCAGTACAATCAGTGAAACATAATAGTGTATACTCACATAGCACTTACCATATACTAGGCACTGTTTAAGCACTTTATATATATTTACTCATTCAACCATCAAAATCACCCTATAAGGTGGGGTCCATCTTTGTCCTTGGTTTATAAAAAGGAAACTAAGGCAAAAAATTTTGAATAACTTGTCTAAAATTTCACAAAAAATACATATTGATACTGAGCTTTGAATCTAAGCAGTTTGATTTCAGTCAGCCCCAAGAAATTTGCTTTTCTCTGATTAAACAATTCACTCAGATCCATTACCCATACTGTGAACTGCATGTTATCCAGTGCAACTTATGTTAAGAAGCATTAAATTTCCTCCTTTAATCTTCACAAAAGCCACATGAGGTATGACATCTATTATTACATCAGTGCCATGGGATAGCAGAAGAAATCAAGGTTTGATTCACAGGCAGAGCTGAGATTCAAACCTAGGTCTGGCTTACCTCAACACTACACAGCTCTAGGTCTCATTGCCTTGTGGTTAGCTGGGCTGATTGTTAAATCAATTCCTTCCAAGATAAGAAAGCTGAGAAAAGGTGTGATTGCTCTTAAGATGTATATGTATTTTAACAGAGATTCTTAGAAACACAAACCCTTCCGCAGAGTAACGTTCCTCTTAGTTAGATATTTCATCTCTTGTAGCAAGTTAGACTGCTTAATGACACACATCTTTTACATGAGAACACCAAGAACACTTGAGATTCTGTGTGTACCAGTGTATGAGATAGAGGAGATTTCTATATATATTTATATTAGTTCAAGGGATGTTAGAAATAAATTAAATGATTATGAAAAATATATGCAAACACATTTAATAGCATTGTTTCAGGAAAGGGATGCCAGCAAACCAACAAAGTGGGCAGTGTTTTCTGTTCCACTAATGGCTAAGCTGGGAAGCTGTGCAGGACAAAGCTGACCAAAATACCCTCTATAAGCAAATGGAGATGAGTTTGTCACCCTGCTTCCCAAGAATCTGTATAAATCACTATATAATTCCAAGGCCTGATGTTTTCCTTGTATAGTCACCTGTATGGTCACTGATTCTGTCCTACAACTCAAGAACGCCATGTGTTAGTGAAAAGAACCTTCTGTATGAGAAGAGCTAGGTTCTAGTTGAATTCTTGCTTTGGACTATGTATGTATCCTTGGGCAAGTTATTTGATTTTTCTGAGTATCACTTACCCCTGATTATAAAGGAACGGATAAGATGTAATTATCTCTGAATTTCTTTCCATTTAAATATTCCATGTTTAATGATTAAAATATCTTCAAATTCTTAGCCTTTGAATCATTAATGGATTGAGTGAGAAAAGCATCATCTCTTAAAGGTCTATTAAAATGTACTTGTAGGAAAAAACTACTGGAGAGCATTTGCAAGTATATCTACTTAGACCTCACCTGCCTACAGGTACAAGAAATACCCGTGCCTGCTTTGTAGATTCATAGCTCACTTATTCAGCCAGGTCCATATCTCTCAAAATGGACATTGCCCCTCAGTTCTCTAGGTTTCCAGTGCCTCTCTGAGTAACTTAGGTTCAGGACCTAAGATAGACCCTACGAGAATTTCTATGAAGAAGGCTTTGTGAAGTGCATTTTGACAGATGGTTGGAGGTACCAAATTCTTTTATATTAATATTAATTTTTGTTGGAGTATAGTCGCTTTACAATGTTGTATTACTTTCTGCTCTACAGTGAAGTGAATCAGTTATACATGTATCTCCTCTTTTTTAGATTTCCTTCCCATTTAGGTCACCACAGAACACTAAGTAGAGTTCCCTGTGCTGTACAACAGGTTCTCATTAGTTCTCTATTTTATGCATAGTAGTGTATGTATGTCAATCCCAATCTCCCAATTCATCTCACCCCTCTTCCTCCCTTGGCATCCATAAGTTTGCTTTCTACATCTGTATCTCTATTTCTTCTTTGCAAATAAGTTCATCTGTATCATTTTTCTAGATTATGCATATAAGTGATATTATACAGTATTTGTTTTTCTCTTTCTGACATACTTCACTCTGTATTTTCAGCCTCTAGGTCCATCCACATCTTTGCAAATGGTGCTATTTTGTTCGGTTTTTATGGTTGAGTAATATTCCACTGTATATATTTACCATATCTACTTTATTTATTCTTCTGTTGATAGACATTTAGATTTCTTCTATATTCTGGCTGTTGGAAATAGTGCTGCAATGAATATTGGGGTGCATACAGCTTTTTGAATTGAGTTTTGCTTTAGGTATATAACCAAGAGTGGGATTTCTAGGTCATACAGTAGTTCTATATTTTTATGATAGTTCTAGTTTTTCGAGGAACCTCTATACCATTCTCCATAATGGCTGCACAATTTACATTCCAATCAATAGGGTAGCAGGGTTCCTATTTCTCCACATCCTCTCCAGCATTTGTTTGTAGATTTTCTGATGATGGCCATTCAGACCTATGTGAGGTGATGCTTCATTGAGGTTTTGATTTGCACTTCTCTAATAATTAGTGCTATTGAGCATCTTTACATGTGTTTTTTGGTCATCCGAATGTCTCCTTTGGAGAAGTGTCTATTTAAATTTTCATCCTGTTTTTGATTGGGCTATTAGTGTTTTGGATATTGAGCTGCATGAGCTATTTGCATATTTTGGAGATTAATTCCTTGTCAGTTGTGTCATTTGTAAATATTTCATTCCATTCTGAGAGTTGTCTTATTGCTTTGTTTATGAGTTCTTTTGCTGTGCAAAAGCTTTTAAGTTTAATTAGATCCCATTTGTTTATTTTCTTTTAATTTTTATTACTCTAGGAGGTGGGTCAAATAGGATCTTGTTGCAATTTATGTCAAGAGTGTTCTGTCTATGTTTTCCTCTAAGAGTTTTACAGTATCTGACTTTACATTTAGGTGTTTAATCCATTTTGAGTTGATTTTTGTGTGTGGTGTTAGGAAGTGTTCTATTTTCGTCCTTTTCATGTAGCTGTCCATTTCTCCCAACATCACTTATTGAAGACATTGTCTTCTCCATTGTATATACATATATTCTTGCCTGCTTTGTCATAGATTAGGTGAGCATAGATGTGTGAGTTCATTTATGGGCTTTCTATGCTATTCCATTGGCCTATATTTCTCCTTTTGTAAGTATCATCCTATCTTGATTACTGTAGCTTTCTAGTATAGTCTGAAGTCAGGTAGCCTGATTCTTCCAGGCCCATTTTTCTTTTTCAAAAAGACTGCTTTGGCTTTTCAGAGTTTTTTGTGTTTCCATAAAAATTGCAAAATATTTTGTTCTAATTCTGTGAGAAATTCCACTTGTAATTTGATAGGGATTTCACTGAATCTGTAGATTTTGGGAAATCTACAGATTGGAAGAAAACATTGATTCTTCCAATCCAAGAATATGGTATATTTCTCCACCTGTTTGTGCTATCTTTAATTTCTGTCACCAATATATTACAGCTTTCTGAGTACAGGTCTTTTGGCTCCTTTATTCCTAGATGTTTTGTTTTTTCATGTGATATTAAATGAGATTGTTTCCTTAATTTCTCTTTCTTAACTTTCTTTGTTAGTGTATATGAATGCAAGAGATTTATCTGTATTACTTTTGCATCCTGCAACTTTACCAAATTCATTGATGAGCTCTACTAGTTTTCTAGGAGCATCTTTATGATTTTCTATATATAATATCATGTCATATGCAAACAGTGACAGTTTGACTTCTTATTTCCCAATATGGATTCTTTTTATTTATTTTTCTTCTCTGATATCTGTGTCTAGGACTTCCAAAACTGTGTTGAATAAAAGCGGTATGCTGCTGCTGCGTCACCTCAGTCGTGTCTGACTCTGTGCGACCCCATAGACAGCAGCCCACCAGGCTCACCCGTCCCTGGGATTCTCCAGGTAAGTATGTGGAGTGGGTTGCCATTTCCTTCTCCTATGCTTGAAATTGAAAAGTGAAAGTGAAGTCAATCAGTTGTGTCCAACTCTTAGAGACCCCATGGACTGCAGCCTACCAGGCTTCTCCGTCCATGGGATTTTCCAGGCAAGAACACTAGAGTGGATTGCCATTGCCTTCTCCTAAAGCAGTATGAGTAACATCCTTATCTTGTTCCTGATCTTAAAGGAAATGCTTTCAGCTTTTCAACACTGAGTATGTTATTAGCTGTAGGTTTGTCATATATGGCCTTTATTATGTTGTGGTAGGTTCTGTCTCAGAACACTTTTGGAGAGTTTTTAACATAAATGAGTGTTGAATTTTATTAAAAACTTTTCCTGCATTTATTGATATGTTTATATGGTTTTTATTCTTTAATTTGTTAATATAGTGTATCACATTGATTGATTTTCATGTCTTTAAGAATCCTTGCACCCCTGGGATAAATCCCAATTGATCAGGATATATAATATCTTCAATATATATTTGGATTTGGTTTGCTATTTTGTTGAGGATTTTTGCATCTATATTTATCAGTGATATTGGCCTGTAACTTTCTTTTTTGTGGTATCTTTGTCTGGCTTTGGTATCAGGGTGATGATACCCTCATAAAATCAGCTTGGGAGTGGTCCTTTGTCTACTAATTTTTGGAAGAGTTTGAGAAGGATATGTATTAGCTCTTATCTAAATGTTTGATAGAATTTGACTGTGAAGCTATCTGGTGTTGGACTTATGTTTGTTGGAAAATTATTAATCACAGTTTCAGTGTCATTAATTGTGATTGGTCTGTTCACATTTTCTTTCTTCTGGTTCAGTATTGGAAGATAGTACCTTTTTAAGAATTTGCCCATTTTTTTTCCCAGTTGGCCATTTTATTGGCATATAGTTGCTTGCAGTATTCTCTTATGATCCTCTATATTTGTGCTGTGTCAGTTGTAACACACCCTTCTTCATTTCTAATTTTACTGATTTCATCCTCTTTTTTCTCTTGGTGAGTCTGGCTAAAGGTTTTTTAGCTTTGTTTTTCTCAAAGAACTATTAGTTTCACTGATATTTGCTATTGTTTTCTTCATTTCTATTTCATTTACTTCTGCTCTGATCTTAATGATTTCTTTTCTTCAACTAGTTTGGGTTTTGTTTGTTCTATTCTCTCTAGTTGATTTAGGTGACAAGTTAGGTTGTTTATTTGAGATTTTTCTCCTTTCTTGAGGAGAGATTGTAGTGCTATAAATTTCCCTCTTAGAATTGTTTTTGCTGCATTCCATAGGTTTGGGGCCACCATGCTTTCATTGTCATTTATTTCTAGATATTTTTAAATTTCATCTTTGATTTCTTCAGTGATCCATTGGTTATTTAGTAGCATACTGTTTAGCTTCCATGTGTTTGGGTTTTTTACAGCTTCTTCCTATGATTGATTTTTAAAAATTGTGGTTGGAAAAATGCTTAATATGTTTTTAATTTTCTTAAATTTACAGAGGCTTGATTTCTGATCCGAGATAAGATCTATCCTGGAGAATGTTCCATGTGCACTTGAGAAGAAATTATATTTTTCTGCTTTCAGTTGGGATGTCTTCTAAATATAAATTAATTCTGTCTGGTATAATACGTAATTTAAGGCTTGCATTTTTAAAATTTTCTTTCTGGATGGTCTGTGCATTGGAGTAAGTAGGGTGTTAAAGTCCCCCACTATTATGCTGTTACTGTTGATTTCCCCTCTTATGCCAGTTAGGATTTGTCTTAAGTATCAAGGTTCTTCTGTGTTGGGTATGTAAATATTCACAATTATTTTATTTTCTTGGATTTATCCCTTAATCATTACCTGGTTTCCTTCCTTGTCTCCTGCAATAGTCTTTATTATAAAGTCTATTTTGTCTGATGTGACTATTTTTCTCCTGCTTTCTTTCAATTTCCATTGCATGGACTATCTTTTTTCATGCCCTCACTTTCAGTCTATATATGTCCTTAAGTCTGAAGTGGGTTTCTTGTAGAGAGCATATATATTTGTCTTGTTTTGGTATCCATTCAGCCACTCTATGTCTTTTGGTTGGAATATTTAATCCATTCACATTTAAGGTCCAGAAGCAGAAGCTATTAAGATGAGGTGGCAAGAATACATGGAAGAGTTGTACAAAAAAAAGCTCTTAATGACCTGGATAGCCACAATGGTCTGGTCACTCACCTAGAGCCAGACATCCTACAGTGTAAAGTCAAGCAGGCATTAGGAAGCATTACTACCAACAAAGCTAGTGGAGGTGGTGGAATTCCAGCTGAGCTATTTCAAATCCTAAAAGATGATGCTGAGAAAGTGTTGCACTCGATACACCAGCAAATTTGGAAAACTCAGCAGTGGCCACAGGACTGGAAAAGGACGGTTTTCATGCCAATGCCAAAAAAAGAGCAATGACAAAGAATGTTCAAACTACCACACAATTGTGCTCATTTCTCATGCTAGCAAGGTAATGCTCAACATCCTTCAAGCTGGGCTTCAACAATATCTGAACTGAGAATTTTCAGATGTAGAAGCTGGATTTAGAAAAGACAGAGGAACCGAAGATCAAATTACCAACTTCCATTTGATTACAGGAAAAGCAAGGGAATTCCAGAAAAGCATCTGCTTCATTACTACACTAAAGTCTTTGACTGTGTGGATCACAACAAACTGGAAAATTTTTAAAGAGATGGGAATACCAGACTACCTTACCTGTCTCCTGAGAAATCTATATGTAGGGCAAGAAGAAACAGTTAGAACCGGACATGGAACAATGGACTGGCTCCAAATTGGGAAAGGAGTATGTGAAAGCTTTATATTGTCACTTTGCTTATTTAACTTATATGCAGAGTACATGATGTGAAATACCAGGCTGGATGAATCACAAGCTGGAATCAAGATTGCCAGGAAAAATATCAATAACTTCAGATAAGCAGATGACACCATCTTAATGCAGAAAGCGAAGAGGAACTAACTAAAGTAAGAGCCCCTTGATGAAGATGAAAGAGGAGAGTGAAAAACTTGGCTTAAAATTAAGCATTCAGAAAATGAAAATCATGGCACCCTGTCCCATCACTTTATGGCAAATGGATGGGGAAAAATTGGAAACAGTGACAGACTTTATTTTCATGGCCTCCAAATTCACTGTGGAAAGTGACTGCATACATGAAATTAAAAGACACTTGCTCCTTGGGAGAAAAGCTATGACAACCTAGACAGTGTTTTAAAAAGCAGAGATATCACTTTGCCAACAATGGTCCATATAGTCAAAGCTATGTTTTTTCCAGTAGTCATGTATGGATGTGAGAGTTGGACCATAAACAAGGCTGAGAGCCAAGAAAATGATGCTTTCAAACCATGGTGCTGGGGAAGACTCTTGAGAGTTCCTTGGAAAGCAAGGTGATCAAACCAATCAATATTAAAGTAAATCAGCCCTGAATATTCATTGGAAGGATTGACGGTGAAGCTGAACTTCCAGTACTTTGACCACCTGATGCAAAGATCTAACTCATTGGAAAAGGCTGATACTGGAAAAGATTGAAGGCAGGAGGAGAAGGGGGTGAGATGGTTGGATGGCATCACTGACTCAGTGGACATGAGTTTGAACAAACTCTGGGAGATGGTGAAGAACAGGAAAGCCTGGTGTGCTGCAGTTCTTTGGATTACAAAGAGTCAGACATGATTAAGTAACTGATGATGCAACATTTCCTGCTGCATCATGTCTCTCCTGGAACCAATGTATGGGCAGAATTTTCACCAGTGTCAGTAATGCAGGTTGCAGCAAGAACAGCCTGGGAGACTATGATCAGCAGTGATGAAAAAGCCCCTTATACCCACTGCTCCATAGTCTCAACTGGCCACTACAGACAGAAGAGAGAGAGTGACACAATAGAATCCAGGAGAGGAATCAGAGACTCAGAGAAAAAGAAGATCTACAAGCTATAGGACGATTGGAAGAAAAAAAAATAAAGCAAAGAAGGAAGTGTCAAGTAGGAGAAAGATAAGCCAACACAGTAAGCAAGTGAGCCTGAGGAAACAGAACTAAAGAAGACTGGCCAGGATAGAAGAAGAGAACAAGAGAAAACAAGAGAAAGAATAGACCATGATAAAAGAAAAGGAGAAAAATGCAAACATAGCTAAAAGGGCTTTGAAGAGATGGAAAATGAGAACCAAAGAAAGGAGAAACAAAAAGGAGGCAATTAAATGAAATAGGAGGTCAGAAACTATAAGAGACCTAACCAATATACTTTTTGCTTCATATTACACAATCTTGTCTATTTTCAAAATAGGATTGCATTTTGTCAATCACCTTGACAAGCAAATACGAAAGATACACGTTTTGATATTGACCACACATTTACAAGCTGTGGTAACTAGGACAAATTAGAGAGGGAGGTAAAGAGGGTCTTCTTGGGTGACACTGGTGGTAAAGAATCTGCCTGCCAATGCAGGAGATGCAAGAAACACATCAAACACAGGTTTGATCCCTGGATCGGGAAAATACCCTGCAGGAGGATACCCATTCCAGTACTCTTACCTTGAAAATTCATGGAGAGAGAGAAGCCAGGCAGAGGCTTAAGAAGCCCAGAACTTTTTTCCAAAGTAGGAACAAATAAAGATGGAGGACAAAGTGGAGCAGGTAGTAGAGGACTTGGTGGATGTGGAGGATGAGAAGGAGGGAGGGAGGGGGAGTTGAGATAGAAAACTACACATTTGCATACTTCAAAGCTAATTTTTGTTTTTGGATTGGTAGCCTTAACATTCACTCTTTCAGCAAATGAATGTGGTTACTTTTTCTGCACCTCCATCTCCCAAGCCTGCATCCATCTTTCCATCCCTACAATTTCATCCTCTATCCAGGCCTTCCTAAATCACCATTTAGGGGACTGGAACTCCATCTATCCTAGCCTCTCTGCCTCCCACTCTGCCTTCCCCACCACACTTTTATTCCTAATCACTTCCTGTGCAATACCTGCACTCTGGGATATTTACCCAGGTATGCCAGAGTTTGGGTTACCAGGATAGAGATTGGAGGCTGTCTTTCTATCTAGCCACCAAGACAACAGCATGGGATTCTGCCATGTTTTGACCAATGGTGTCTGGGCTATGGTCTGAAAAGTTTAATTTCCTCTAGGTGAAGATTCCTATAAAGAAAGACAAAAGAGGGAAAGAGAGGAGAGAGAGAAAATTTTGACAATTTCCTAACCAATTAGTTTTCTATCAAGCTAATTTGTCATTATTATTCTATTAAAATATAACTCATTATTAAATTAGTTCAGCCCAAGGAGTCTCCAGTTACATATTTATTGTATTTAAATGATGACAGTTAACATGTTCAGAAGTTATCTAAGTATAGCTATGGTCTGATTGAATAAAGCAAATGCTAACTTTAGGCAGATTCTCTAATATTCCCTCTCCCCATGCTCCCACTCGCTTTGTTCCTGCCTTGCCTGTTACATGTATAGTATAGTATAGTGTTAATTGCTCAGCTCTGACTCTCTACAGCCCCATGGACTGCAGCCTGCCAGGATCTTCTGTCTATGGGATTCTTTAGGCAAGAATACTGGAGTGGGTAGTCATTCCCTTCTCCAGGGAATCTTCCTGACCCAGGTATCAAACCCAGGTCTCCTGCAATGCAGGCAGATTCTTTACTGTCTGCACCACCAAGTCCATCACAGGTATAACACGGCCATAATTAGAAGTTGACTTTCCTGCCTCCTCAGCTGGACTTTGAGTTTCTTTAAGGTAATCATGCATCTTCATCTTTGAGTTGCCTAAGAGATACATGAGTCAGCCTAAACAAATATTTCTTTTGGATATAGAACTCTTTCCTACCTAGTTAGATCCTGTGGATCCAATCACCATTTAGATGAGCAGTGAAACTTTTCTCTTGTCAGGGGGCAGGACAAAGAGAGAAATTAACATATATTGGGCGTTTACTTATCAGGCAACATGTTAATCCTTTTCAGATGCATTATTTCCTTCAATACTCAAAATAATCCTAGGCAGTAGATATTATTACCTGTATTTGGCTTATAGAATAGTGAGGCCCTAAGAGGTTGAGTAAGTTGCCCATTGTCACACAGCTCATCACCATCAGGGCCTAAATTTGAATGGAGGGCTATTCAGTTGCAGAACCCATGCCCCTATGTACACACTACCTTAGCACCTATGGTAAGCAAATCCTCTTAATGTCCAAAGCCACTCTTAGAAAAAAAAAAAAAACTAATGGTCCTATTCAAGCCTTGTAAACACTAATTCCACTAAGCATCCTCTGCTTCTCAAAACTTTCTCTTCCCTTTGCTTCTGTAGCACTATTCTGCCCTGCTTCTGTTCCCATGCTTCTGACGCTATTTTTCAGTCTTTTCTGCCTGCTGGACTCTAACTTTTTGTTCTAGGTGTTCACACTCTCCTTGGGCACTATCATTGAGTCTCAAGTTTTTTCTGAGCATCTGGAAGCCTCCCAAGATCGTATTTTCAACTCTACACTTTTTTCCAAAGTTTAGACCCAAGTCACTACGGCCTCCTGAACCTCTCAAATCCAACATGTCTAAAATTCAACTCATCAGGCTAACCTCCACACCCCAACTTCTCCCAGCCTTGCCCCTACTCCCAACTTCAGCATGACAAGATGACAGCTTCACTGATAACAAGGAAAATGCACATTTAAGCAGCCAAAAATTGTAGCCCTATCAGTGTGACAGAAGTGTAAATGTCTGATAATATTAAATGTTAATGAAAGAACAGGAATATTTTTTCTCTTACATGTTTCTGGAGAGTGGAGATGGGGTCAGAATAGCATTTTTGGAAGTCATTGGCAGTGCCAATTCAAGTTTTAAATGTGACTAACCTAAAAACAAACAATTCTACTTATTAGTTAGTATTCACTCTAAAAAATATTGGCATATTATACACAAAAAGGAATATATGACTAAAAACCCTTAAACTGTACATTTAAATGGGTGAATTGTGTGATAGCTGAATTATATTTCAATAAATTCCTTATCTAGCTGATAAAGGTCTGTATTGTCAAAGCTATGGTTGGTAAAGAATCTGCTTGCAATGCAGGAGACCTTGGTTCAATTCCTGGGTTGGGAAGATCTGCTGGGGAAGGGATAGGCTACCAGCTCCAGTACTCTTGGCCTTCCCTTGTGGCTCAGCTGATAAAGAATCTGCCTGTAATGCGGGAGGCCTGGGTTTGATCCCTGGGTGGGGAAGATCCCCTGGGGAAGGGAAAGGTTGCCCACACCAGTATTCTGGCCTATAGAATTCCATGAACTGTATAGTCCATGGGGTTGCAAAGAGTTTGACATGACTGAGTGACTTTCATCACTCAATAGTGGATTTTCCAGTAGTCATGTATGGATGTGAGACATGGACCATAAAGAAAACTGAGAGCCGAAGAACTGATGCTTTCAAACTGTAGTGCTAGAGAAGACTTCTGAGAGTCCCTTGGACAGCAAGGAGGACAAGCAGTCAACTTTAAAGGAAATCAACCTTGACTATTCATTTGAAGGAATAACGCTGAAGCTGAAGTTCCAATACTTTGGCCACCTGATGGGAAGAGCTGATTCACTGGAAAAGACTGATGCTGAGAAAGATTGAAGGCAAAAGGAGAAGAGGGCAGCAGAGGATGAGATACTTAGATAGAGCATCACTGACTTAAAAGATATGAATCTGAGCAAATTCTGGGAGATAGTGAAGGACAGGCTAGCCTGGCATGCTGCAGTCCATGGGGTTACAAACAATTGGACACAACTGAGAAACAACAACAACAGCAACCTTATAAGGTAGGTATTATTATTATTAACAACCCTATCACACAGAAAAGGATACTGAACCAATGAGAGGTTAATGCTACTTACCTAAGGTCAGAATCCCTGAAGAGATGTTAAGAATAGTTTTTTTTTTCTTTTTAAAGAATAATAAAGTCAAGCAGTGAAAAGTAAAACAGATAATAGCTAAATAATGTAAGTCTATGAGAAGAGTTTTCTATCCGCAAGAGTATTTGAAAGTAGTAAGTAATACAAAGTGTTTCATAATCTGTTACTGTTTTCACTGTTGCCCCATCTATTTGCCATGAAGTGATGGGACCAGATGCCATGATCTTAGTTTTCTGAATGTTGAGCTTTAAGCCAACTTTTTCACTCTCCTCTTTCACTTTCATCAAGAGGCTTTTTAGTTCTTCATTTTCTGCCATGAGGGTGGTATCATCTGCATATCTGAGGTTATTGATATTTTTCCTGGCAATCTTGATCCCAGCTTGTGCTTCATCCAGACTGGCATTTCACATGATGTACTCTGCATATAAGTTAAGTAAGCAGGGTGACAATATACAGCCTCGACATACTCCTTTCCTGATTAGGAACCAGTCTGTTGTTCCATATCCAGTTCTAACTGTTTTTCCTGACCTGCATACTGATTTCTCAAGAGGCAGGTCAGGTAGTCTGGTATTCCCATCTCTTTCAGAATTTTCCAGTTTATTGTGATCCACAGAGTCAAAGGCTTTGGCATAGTCAATAAAGCAGAAACAGATGTTTTTCTGGAACTCTTGCTTTTTCAATGGTCCAGCAGATGTTGGCAATTTGATCTCTGGTTCCTCTGCCTTTTCTAAATCCAGCTTGAACATCTGGAAGTTCATGGTTCATGTATTGCTGAAGCCTGGCTTGGACAATTTTCAGTATTACTTTACTAGCGTGTGAGATGAGTGCAATTGTGTGGTAGTTTGAGCATTCTTTGGCATTGCCTTTCTTTGGGATTGGAATGAAAACTGACCTTTTCCAGTCCTGTGGCCACTGCTGAGTTTTCCAAATTTGCTGGCATATTGAGTGCAGCACTTTCACAGCATCATCATTCAGGATTTGAAATAGCTCAACTGGAATTCCATCACCTACACTAGCTTTGTTCATAATGATATTTCTTAGGGCCCACTTGACTTAACATTCCAGGATGTCTGGCTCTAGGTGAGTGATCACACCATCATGATTATCTGGGTCATGAAGATCTTTTTTGTACAGTTCTTCTGTGTATTCTTGCCACCTCTTCTTAATATCTTTTGCTTCTGTTAGGTCTATACCATTAATGTCCTATATTGAGCCCATCTTTGCATGAAATGTTCCCTTGATATGCTAATTAAAATAAATAAATTAATTAAAAAATAAAAACAAAGAAATGACAAAAAAAGAAAACACTGTGAGAGGTGGAAAGAGGACAGAGTATAGAACACTGACTTCTGGTAAGAAAATAGCTTGAGTTCCACCTTCTCTGATTTCCCAGTTTAACTAAGCATGGGTTTTGCATGCTTTGGCTAGGGCAGAGCACATAGCAGTTTCTCCTTCAAAGGCCTTGTATCCTCCCTTGGAGGATATCCTTGGTTTAAGTCATCACTGTATTTCCAGAGGGTCCTTCAAAGCCCAGCTCAAAAGTGAGCAGTCTATGAAATTCCACATGGTCCTCTTCTGCCCCCTCCTCCACTAGTCAGATGTAACTCATCATCCAGAATTTCATAGCACACACATAGAACTTCTACTTAGGTCCTCAAAATTTTGTCTCTAAATCGATTGGAAAATAAGGAATTTACTGTGCTGACTGGGGTGATCATGCCTGACTATCAGGGAGGAATTGGACTGTTACTTCACAATGGAAGTAAGGAAGAGCATTTCTGGAGTACATTAGTTCCCTTATGGCATCTCTTACTATTACCATGCTGTTGATTAAAGTCAGTGGAAAACTATGACAACCCAAGCCAGGTAGGACTGCTAATCACATGGACTTTTCAGAAATGAAGGTTTGGGTCACTCTGTCAGGTAAAGAACTACAGCCAGCTGAGGTGCTTGTTGAGAATAAAGGGAATACTGAACGGATAGTGAAAGAATGTGGTTATGAATACTATGTGACCAGTTATGACTATGCGACCAATTATAGAAATGAGGACTATAATTATCATGACTATTTCCTTCTCATTTTGTTTTAAATAGGTTTGTGTGAGTGTTTCTTCCTGGATGTTTTCACTAGATTAACTTTCAATCAGTAAAGTAGATTTCCCTCTATAATATGGGTAGGCTTCATCTAATCAGTTAAAGGCCTAGATAGAAGGCCCCAAGAAAAAGAATTTTCCAGTGCACTGCCTCTAGATTTTAACTGGAACTTCAGTTCTTCCTCATTCAAAATGGAATATTGACTCCCCTTTACTTTTCAGCCCAGTTGGTGTGGTCTGTAGATTGGATTTTTCAGCCTCCACAATTATATGAACCAATTCTTCATAATAAATCTCTTTATGTATGTGATTAAATACAAATATGTATTGATTCTGTCCTTTGGAGAGCCTTAACTAATCCAGACAGAGAAAAGGGAGACAGGTTTTAAGTTAGAAGAGACTGTGTCTTTCTTCTCCACTGGAGTGGGAGTCTCTTGAGGAAAGGAACTGGGTTTGACTCTTCCCTGTATCCTGAGGGCTCAGCCCAGGACCTGAGACAAAGTAGGCACTCACGTAATCCCTGTTAAACTGATGAGAGTTAAATTAACTGACCAATCAGTCCTAGGCTTAGTCAGTGGAGCATGGCTAAGCACCTCGAGGAAGTTTTACTAGCTAGGCTGCCTAAAGGGGCCATGAAGCCAGAGTGTAGGAAACAAGTTCATCAAAAATAGTTCAACACTTTCTAGATAGTTTAAATAGATCAAAACAATGAGTGGATGTCAAAATTTAAAACTATTCTGTCACAAGCATTGCAATAAATGGAAAAAAGTTTCAAAACTAAGGTACTTCATCTCTCTGTCTCAAGCAACACTGTACTCAAGTCCTTTCAGAAGCTTTTACAGAGCAACAGGAAAGATAATACAACAGACGGCCTTAGGCCTCTAATGCATTATCACCACTAATCTTCAAGTTGTTGTAAACTAAAATCTTTCTAAATATAACAAGAGTAAATGTTCACCAGGCACATACCACGTGCCAGATTTCTTGATTAGATATTCACATATATTAATTACTTTAGCCTTCAGAACGGCCCGAAGAAGTAGGTATTAGTCTTATTCCTAGTTTATAAAAGAAACTGTGACACAGAATAGTTAAGCAGTTTGTCTGAGGTCACACGGGTAATATAGCAGACCTAACAGGATAACAGGCTGTCTAGCTCCAGAGACAACCATTATGATTTTATTATATACTAGTCACTTTTCTTAAAGAGTAGGTCACAAACCCAATTGTCACAATGCAGAAACCCAGCTTCATCTTGGATCCCTTAGTGAGGTATAATTTGTCAGCTAGAGAGAAATGAAAGGAAGTTGAGCAATGCTGTGCCAAGCTATATTGTAAACCAAGGAAAAAAAGAAAAATCAGTAATACTGATCCTGTATTTATTTTAAATTCTGATATTTTGTCAATTGTGAATTTTTACATTAATTTCAGTCTTTTAAAATATTTTATTAAATAATTATTTATACTTATTGAATTTTTTTGGCACCCTCCTTAAATTTTGTGCCTTATTCACCTCATCCTAGTTTCAGCCCTGGAATTAAGTGGAGCAGAAGGAAAAAAAGAACATCTCTAATCACTTTGCTCTGTCCAGTGCTACTTTCTCTATGTACCTGGAGCACCTATTTCCTGGGCAACCCAGACAATAGTGGGGCCTGGCTTTATGAGTATAGCCATGGAGATCTCTTTGGATACCACAATACACCTTTGGTTAGGCTAAAGGGACCTCTGAGGGCATCCAGTTCAATTTTTTTTATTTCAAGAGGAAGGAACATAGGCCTAGGGGTGTGCAGGAAGAGAAAGGCCCCCAAGTTACCCAAGGCCAGGGATAGAGCCCAGGACTTCTGACTCTTCATTTAGTACTATTTCAATGGCTTGCCATCAGAAGGGATCTTTGGGTACTGTGGTATAATAAAAATTAAATATTTGGTCCTTGTCCCCAGCTCCTGGCACATGAGCTTCCAAAACCCTTGGAAACTCCAGAGTGACAAGAGTATCCTTTATAAGCTAAAGATATAACTAATCAAGAGGGGCCCTTAGGTAGCTTCAGGATGGGGGCTGGTCACCAAAGAAACCAAAGCATGTGATTAGAGTTATAACTTCACCCTCCCAGGAGGAGAGAGGGGCCCAACACTGAGTGCAGCCACCAAAAGCCAATAATTTATTCAATTGTGCCAACAAAACGAAATTTCCATAAACCCTCCTAAACAGCAGGGCTTGGAGAGCTGCCTTCCAGGTTAGTGAAGGTTCTGGGAGGTCAGTGTGCCTAGAGAGGGCATGGAAACGCTATACACCTCCTCCCATACCTTGCCCTTTGTACCTCTTTCATTTGGCTGTTCCTCAGCAGCATCCTTTATAATAAACCAGTAAAAGTAAGTAAAGTACTTTCCTGAGTCCTGTGAAGTGTCCTAGTAAATTGGGGGTAGGGGTAGTAGGAACTCTCAAATTTGTAGCTAAGTAGGACAAAAGTGTGAGTAACCCAGGGACCTGATACTTAAGACTGTTGTCTAAAGTGGGGGCAGTCTTGTAGGACTGCACTCCTAAACCCGTGTAGTCTGATGCTAATTCTGTGTAGTTAGTGTCAGAATTTAATTGAATTGTAGGACACCATTTGGTGTTATAGAATCACAGAATCAAAGAATTGGTTTGTATCAGGTATTACCAGGTATTTCCATCAGCCAGGATGGAGATGGAAATCACTACCTGTCTGACTCCAGAGCCCAATTTCTGAGGAAAGCTTTTCCTTCAAGGAATGTTTTGGCTTCTGGGAGAGTGAAGTTCACCTGGTTCTAAAGTTCATAGTCAGCTACA
Organism: Antilocapra americana; assembly: GCA_007570785.1. NCBI lineage: Eukaryota > Metazoa > Chordata > Mammalia > Artiodactyla > Antilocapridae > Antilocapra > Antilocapra americana. Next base: position 3,789,209 of record ML663487.1, on the reverse strand, counting down.
GCAATGCTGGCAGCATAACAATTTCATGACATACATATCACTCCCAGCTCTGAGTTTCCCACAATCTGAAGCTCCCATAATATTGAGTATGTAGCCAAGTGTGGGCTGAGAAGAATATAGCTTCTACTGATCTTGTGCTCTTGGTAAAAGGCAAATGGCAATTTGCAAGATCCTCCAGGTCCTGAGATAATATATCTTTGCATTCTGAGCAAGGAAATCTGTTCTCAACACTGAACTTTTGTCCAACTCCAGTCTTGAAAGCCCCAGTACCCCAAGGTTTCAGAAGATACTTGTCACTCTGTCACTCCCTAAAAGTTGCCAACTTGATGTCATGGTTATTATCAAGCCCACTAGTACTCATGCTTTTTAGGACTCTTTTGAAATTTTCCAGGATGTCCACCTCCTCATCCATCCATCTTGCAGTTTCCCAAGCCTGGTGTGCTGATGTCTTCACAACAATCTCATACCTCTCATCACCCACTCCAAATACACACACTATTTTCAGAACTCCTGATCATTTTTCAAAGAACACCTCCTCTGGGATTCAGGATCCAATCTGTCTCCCTGACTTTTTCAAACAGTGAAGCACTTCTTTTACAAACTTGGGTTCAATCTTTTTTTTTCTTAGGATGTATCCCACTGATCTGATTCCTCACTGGTTTATTGTTCTTTCCTGATTAGACCATGGATTCCTTGAGAGCATACTTGTCTTTTTAAATTCTATATCCAAGCACCCATCTCTGTTCCTGGCACATGGTCTGTCTTCTGAATGAAGAAATTAATGAATAAACAAACATAATGAGTGACTTAGAAAAAATCATTACAGTTCTCTGCAAGATTCAGAATAAGGATCATTACTGTCCTCACAACTTTTTGAGGACAAATTAATTATCACAAGTTCAAAAGTTATGGAAAAAGTATAGAGATCAAAAGTAGATCAGTAACTGCCAGAGGAGTGGGAGGACAGCATGGGATAATAGAAAGGGACATGAGGGAACTATTGGGGGTGATAAAAAATGTTCTATATCATGATTGTGTTGGTGGTTATGTGACTATATATATTTTTCAAACTGCATCAAATTTCACACTTAAACTTGGTGAGTTTTAATTTGAGTAAATTATATATTAATAAAGCTGAACCAAAATGCTCTGGATTCTTTCTTATTAATCAGTTGATGAGGAGAAAGTAGTTTAGAAGAGTTGGGAAGGATGAGTTTTGAGTTTCAGGATTCAATGTGTTTCCCCTGACTCTAGGTTATAGGCAGTCTCTGGATCTGGTTAATTTTTTCTATACAGAGTAGAGATTCTGATCACAATAATATGTGTTAAAGTTTTTAAAATGCAGCCATATCCATTATCTCTTTGGAGCCTCATAACCTGGGAGGGCAAGGCATTGTGTTATTGCCCCTATTTAACAGAGACAGAGAATAAGTCTTAAGTTGATCTTAAACAACCTTAAGATTAGCTAACATTAGCAAAACCAGTATTGGACTTGGGTGTCTTGATTATTAAGTCTGTGTTAATTATACTACATCTAACTGTATTATCTTTCTAGCCTTGGATTTTAAAGCTCCTTTCTTCCTGAGAATCCAGACCATTTGATGTAAGCCATTTTTATTACTCTTACTACTCTCTTAAAAAGACCAAGCAAGGATGGACCAGGACTGCAAAAACAATTGCTTAAGTATTTCAAGTACTGTGAATGCCATAGAGTTCATCAAGGCTTTCTTGGTGACTTCCATAATTCCCTTTAATCATTGAGTCTGGACACTTTATCCTGCTGGAACCACCTCCCTGGATTTCGCTTCCTCAGGCCTAACAAAGTCTGGCTTCCCCAAATCAAGGGCCTTATCATACATGACTAGTTGTTGCCCTTGAGCATACAAAAACTATTGATTAGAAGTATGTTGAGGGGGTGGGCGGTGGGGAAAAAAAAAAGAAGTATGCTGATCATATGTTCTCTGAGTAAAAAGAGGACCAGCATGGAAATCTGGCTGAAATGAAAACAGGTGTTAAGATGTGTCTGTTGATGCCCCTTGTATTAGGAGTAATGAACCAGTTTGAATCTGGACCAAGGAATTCAAGTGAGGGAAGGCTGGCAAGAAAGCAAGTGAGCATAGGCAGCAAACAGAAGGCAAGCCAAGTGCCATAGAAATTTTCCTCTGGGCCACACTTTGCAACTATCAAACTAACAAAACAGAACAAAACTCTCAACTTCATGACACCTCTCCATCATCAAGAGTTTTTGTCATGAAACAGGCTTGAACTGTTGTGACTAGATGTTGATTTCTGAGCAAGAATATTCAAGTTGGAGGGTAATGATTAGTGAAAGCTAAGTCACTAGGCCAGATATCTCTGGGGATTGCATTCTTAGCTGTAATTTCTCACCAGGGTTTAACCACAGAGCTGTAGATACTTGGTTCCACATAGACTGACTCATGCAGACATAGAGACATATTAGAAAACAGGTATCTGCACACACCTCAAGCAAAAAGATGCAAATTAACAGGTCCATAGATACAAATGCATACAAAAATATAAAACGTCAAAATACCCAAAGATAAACTCAGATAAAAATATATTGATATAGAGAGATATAGATATATAGAAACAGAGAGACAGAAAGGGGGGCACACACAAAGATTCCAGTTAAAAAACACTCATATGTGCATAAAAGAAGCACTTTAATTCAGATATGTAGATGGAAAAGGATGCATATATGTTAATAGGTATATGTGAACAAGCACGCACATGCACAGAGATATAACAAGAAAAAATTACACTTACTACACTCACATAAGTACTCAACAGACACAGATATGAAGACATGGGGGTAGAGAAGCCTCTGAGGCCCTAAGCATCAGGCAATATATCTGCATTTATAAAACATCTTCTCCAAGGAAATGCATATAAACATGCCACCAGTTAGCACTGAAGATGATCATGAACCCAAAGGATATAATAAAAGTAAATCAAATTACACATGCCTTAAAAATCTCACAGTCCACCATCCAGTCTGCTACAGGAAAGGCAGCCAAATACACTGGCAGCAGCAGGGTGTGGGAAAGTCATAAAAAGCCCTCAGTTTACCTCATAGAAAAATTAGCCTCAGGAAAAGAAGGTTAATGCTCCCAATTTTTTTTGTAGTCATAAAATAAACCCATTTTAAAACCATTTTAAAAATTGTCTCCATTCCACATACTGGAAGCTCTAATACTTGCAATTTGTCTAATAAAAAGAAAGCTTAGAGAAAATAAATCATCTTGGGTGTTCAGTAAGTTCCAAAGGAACTAAGAAAAAGATCTTACCTCATTAATATGCTCTGTCTAATAAAAAGAAAGCTTAGAGAAAATAAATAACCTTGGATGCCCAGTAAGTTCCAAAGGAACTAAGAAAAGAGGTCTTACCTCATTAATATGCTCAGTTCCTGGTACCTGAGGTTTCAAGTATCCACCAATGTTCTTGCAGGTTTCTAGTGTCTTGGAGCCCCGGTCCAAGTTATCTGTGGTAAAAGAATACCCTTTAGATTGAATACCAACTGCAGCTTCTTTTAGAGAGGTTCTGGCTGCTGATCAACCTAGTATACCACTCAGAACCAGCAGAATTGAGGTGAATGAGGAATGGGAAGTAAGGTTATGCTTGAATGATTCCAGTAATGGGGAGAAATATTGGAAAGAGAAATTTTAAAAAATACCATTTAAAAATCACATAAAGCTACCCAGAAGAAAACTTAATCAAGGAGTTGAAAGACCTATACTCTGAAAACTATAAAATATTAATGAATGAAATCAGAGATGATAAAAGGGATGGAAAGATATCCAGTGCTCTTGAATTGGAAGAATTAATATTGTTTAAATGGCCATATTCCCCAAAGCAATCTACAGATTTAAAGTAATCCCTACCAAAATACTCATGCCATTTTTCACAGACCTAGAACAAATTTTCCCAAAATGTATGTGAAGTGAAAGTTGCTCAGTCATGTCCTACTCTTTTTGACCCCATGGACTATATAGTCCATGGAATTCTCCATGCCAGAATATTGAGGTGGGTAGCCTTTCCTTCTCCCAGGGATCTTCCCAACCAAGGATTGAACCCAGGTCTCCCACATTGCAGGCTTTTTTTTTTTTACCTGCTGAGCCACAAGGGAAGCCCAAGAATACTGGAATGGGCCATTTGGTTATCATTTATGAAAGAATAATGTGAAGCTAAAGTAATTGCTAAGCTCTGAATAGAAATAAAATGTTCAAGAGAAGTAATCACCTCTGCTTTATTATGTGCGCAAAATAAATATTGGAAATACTCAGGCACTGAATTTGGGGTTAAGGGCACTGTTGCTTTAATCTAGTGTATTTGCTTAGAGGTAACAACATGCAAAAATGGACTGCAAAATAAATGTTAAAATATTGTGAAATAGTCTGTATTGCTACTGTTTTGGAATTTGCCCATTTATGGGCTTCAAAAATAAAATTTTTAATAACATAAACTATTATATATAAAATAGACAAGCAACAAGGATATACTTCATTCAATTTGTGTTTACAGATTGATGGTCCTGAACCATGATAGTTTGTTGATCCATGAATACAGCTTTACCCATTCATAGGAGTTTTCACTGAGCTTACCACCTGAAGAAATAAGTTTCCATTCAAGAGGTTGATATGATTCTTTTGGGGAAGGCAATGGCAACCCACTCCAGTACTCTTGCCTAGAAAATCCCATGGGCGGAGGAGCCTGGTAGGCTGCAGTCCATGGGGTCGCTGAGTTGGACACGACTGAGAGACTTCACTTTCACTTTTCACTTTCATGCATTGGAGAAGGAAATGGAAACCCACTGAAGTGTTCTTGCCTGGAGAATCCCAGGGATGGCGGAGCCTGGTAGGCTGCCATCTATGGGGTCACACAGAGTCGGACATGACTGAAGCAACTTAGCAGCAGCAGCAGCAGCATGTAGTATAGGTAGTTATATCTATTATCTTACCCATAACCTGTAATGGAATATAATCTGCAAAAATATTGAATCACTATGACATGTCCCTGAAACTAACATAATACTCTAAATCAACTACACTTCAATTAAAAAAAGAAAAAAGAAAAGAAAACCAGTAAGAGAACTCAGGTCTTCTAACACCCGACTCTGTCATTAAGCATGGCTAAAGGATACTATCACCACAGATATACTAAAATAATAGGTAAATACACATCAGTTTGTTGTTACCTTGCTGCAGCCAGGTAGCATTGCTTACAACTGCCCCAGAGCCATTTAACTGAGTGGTGTTAGGTTCTTCTTGCTATACCTTCCAACATTCTAGATCAATATGAACCTAAAGTCATCCCTACTGGGAGGGATAGACCCTCAGTGGGAAATTATTTGAATGTCATTGCCAAAAGAGCTTCTGAGTCAGCCAAGCTTCAAGAGGTTTGAGCATAGCTCAGCAAATATGTGGGGTGATATGCATAAGGGTAATGCATTGGGTCTGCTTCTGGAATTCTGGCCCTTTCAAGTAGGAAGCACCACCCCCTCATACATACACTTCATTTGGGCTTCCCTGATGGCTCAGATGGCAAAGAATCTGCCTCCAATGCAGGAGACCCAGGTTCAATCCCTGGGTCAAGAAGATCCTTGGAGAAAGGAATGGCAACCCACTCCAGTATTCTTGCCTGGAGAAGTCCATGGCTAGAGGAGCCTGGCAGGTTACAGTTGATGGGGTTACACAGAGTCTGACATGTCTAAGCAACTAACACTTTCACTTTTTCAATACTTCATTTAGAAAGTAAATCTCATTAGAACTGATTTAAATATATTCTTTTTAATGGCTGAGTAATATTCCATTGTGTATCTTGATGTCCAATATTTCCATATATATATATACAATATTATCATAGATTTTATTTTATTATATATATATATATATATATATATATAATCAACTATGTAAGGGCCCTGGATAGGTATAAGACATAACTCCTATTTCTTAGCTTGTTTATTGTTATTACTATTACTATCATTCCCATCTAGTCGTATAGCACCTCAGAGCTTATAAAGCACTTTTATGTTTGCTATCCCCTTTGAGCTTGTGAAGTTCAAATTATTACCCTAACATTACAGATAAGAAAATTAAGTCTCAAATTAGTAAAGTGATTTATTCCACATCACATAGCTAATAAGTGACAGAGCCAAGAGTCACATCCAGGTTACGTCTGATTTCAAAATTTTGCTCCTTCCAACACACCAAGCTATTGAGAGCAAACTCCACTGACTTTCTAACTTTGTTCAATAAATATGTGTCGAGTGAATGAGAAAATGAATGAACAACCAGAGGAAGTAGCAAATTCAGGTTGGGCCCCATAGTAATGTCTGTTTGTGTGCATGTGGGGTAAGTCCTTGGGTATTCAGAATTGGTAGAAAGCAGTGGGGAGAAGAAAACTGCCATCACTGAGCACTCTGCAAGCCAGGGACATTCATAGATTCTGTTTCACTCAATCTTCACAATGATCCCATGTGTCAGATATTATCCAGCATCTCATTACTCAGATGGTGAAACTGAGGTGCAAAGAGGTTATGCAACTTGCACAAGGTGGTGGAACAGAAATTTGAACCTGGGACTGTTCAACTACAAAGCTGATTCTTTCCACTATAATAGTCTGCCTTAGGAAACTCCCAATTAGAAGCCGAGAAGAAGGAACTGGTAGAGTGTTTATAGAGAAACATGTAAGGACAGAGACTGAGCACTAAAAAACAAATGGAAGTCCTTCAGGCCCTGAGCAATATGGAAGTAAAACAGATACTAAACATAGTGGGAATGGGATCCTTGGATCTCATCGCTATCACGACCAGGGTTGTAAGAGGAGCTGAAACAGGCTTCCCAAATGGGATCCTGATATCATCCTCCTCCATAGGGATATTTTTAACCCAAATGTCTGTTTGGGACCTTGAGAACATGGGAGCCACTTATATCCCTGAGGTGAAAGTGCCAAACTCAGGGGTACATTTTCCCACCCATGGCTTATAAATAACCCCAGAGTAGTCCTCGAGGTAGCTATTAATCCTGACTTTGCCAGACTCTCCCCTGAGGGGTTGTTATTTGCAGTTAACAGTCAGGAGCATTGTGGGGGTGGGGCACTCTGATGCAATTGGCAGTGGAGTGGAGCAGCTGCTAAAAAGCTTCTGAACTGCTAAGGGGTTGGGCTCATTTTCTAAGAGGGAGAGAGGAAGGAAACAGCTCTGACCATGTGCCCTGCTTTATACGCCTGACCTGATCTTCCAGGGGATTATGAGAGTGTGCCTTATTCTCAGGCAGAGGATTTAGAAATTATGGTAGGCATCTGCTGCCACTTTGATGGCTTGATTTGTGTCCACCACTTGCAGTCTTCTTTAAGGGGAAGGAGGTGACTGGTTATTCCAGTACAGGTGAGCTTGAATGTAATCAAAGCTTGTAATTCCAATGTTTAAGACTTTGTTCTAGAACTATAGTAAAATCACATTCTGACATGGTTGAAAGTTAGGAGGTTGAAGTCCTGTCTTAACTCTGTTATGAACTGACTTATGACCTTGAACAGGTCCCTTTCCCTGTATCAGCCTATTTCCCCATTCATAAATCAAGAGGACTGAGCAACTTCTAAGGACCCTCCTAGTTTTCACAGTGAAGGATTATCTCCCTTCAGAATTCTTCACTCTTTCCTTTCACCACCTTGCTGGCTTCTGGGGATTTCTGAGGGAAATGATGCTACAAAAGACTCAAGCTTGCAATTTCTTTGGTTCCTACCTTAACGGAATTCTGGCAAGGAATCGCAGGGTTGGAAATAAGCTCCAAGTCTAAGTATTCCACATGTTCTCCACACATGGAGTGAAGGTAATAAAAAAAGTGGCCAGTTCAGAGCAGCTACAGATCCTTTGGGATTGAGGGAATCTTTGGCTCATAGAGAAATAGGATCAAAGTTCCCAGAGCTTGTAGACACTATAGAAAACTTTGGAAAAGAATGTTATGAAATCTTGTGTATCCTTAGTATTCATGTAAATTATGTTGCTATAAAAATGACTGGTGGTGGGGTCTGTTAGGGGACTGTTAGAGTGTGGTCTAAAGCCCATGGGTAAGAAAGTATGGATTCTCCCAGTTGTACCAAAAGATGGAGCTTTACTTGCAAGTGGCAAGAGTCTAGCAGGCAGGGACAGTTGGCTGAGTTAGAAAGGGTATACCCTGAAACTCTAGGAGGTAACTGGTTTTAGTTGGGGGAAATCTCTGTGTTTTGAGTGAGGTAACTGAAGTTGCCTTGAGCCTTAAGGGGCTTTCCATGGTCAGTGGTCAGCAAAACAGGGGAGGACCTGGGACCCACAGAGAGTAAGTCTAAGCAAGATGCAAGAGAGACAGGGCTAGAATGACACCATGGGAGGTGGGAACAATGGGACTGGTCCATTTGAGGCCAGGAGGAAGGTGTATATAAGCGTACTACGAAAATGGTGAAGAGGAGGAACTAGAGTTTATAAGACCTGGAAGGTACTGGGTACACGGGGGGGGGGGGGGGGAAATAAGGCTTTAGCAAGATGGGATATTTGAGTGTATTGAGATTAAAGGCCTCAAATAAGAAAAGAAGAACATGGAGAGGGAAAAACTACCTTGTCATTGCTAATGTGAATTTTCAAGTGCCACTAGGAAAAGTACTAGGGAACTGGGGGGAAGGGTTTTCACAGAGGTAGGGTAATGTCAACACAATCTGTCTGTGCATGAGGCCTGCCAAGCATGTCCCACCTCAAGAAAGAAAAGGCATAAAAGGCATACCTGTGCAAAGCTTCCTGGATCTCCTCCAACCTACTTGATCCAGCTCCATGGGGATGCTCTGTGAGATGGACAGAGAATGGCATTTTTCCAGAAGGATTTTGAGTGGTGCAGTCCTTGGTGAGGGTTCAGCTGGGGGAAAGAAAGTCTGCAAAGAAAACTGTTCAGGATCAGTTACTCATGGGGTTGGGGAGTGGGCCAACACTTTGCTTAAACTGAAGAACTTCCAATCTGAAATATCATCTGATCCAGCCTCCAAATTCAGGCAGGGTTACTATGTATGATCAATAAATGTGATCAAAGATCCAACTGCAAAGATCTTAAAAGACATCAGGGAGTGTAGAAAAGGAAAATAAACTAACTTATTTAAAGAAAATAGCATCTATTTGTTTACTCTTTCTTAGGCAATTTTTGTGTGTTTGGTTAGTATTAGGATGGAGGAAGTGAGGATTCTGCATCTGCTATAAACTAACCTTTACTCAATGTGAGGCCTGGGGCAAGTCAATTTATCTCTCAGTTTCTTCGACACAAAAGGGGTTGTGATAACATCTAACTTGCAGAATTATTAGGATTCAAAAATGAGATAATGCACATAAAGCACAAAAATGAGAATGAGAGAGTGAGAGACAATGAAAGAGAGACAAACTTTCTTTTGCCAGAAGCACATTTTAGCTAAGACCAATTCCTCTCCTTTGATATCAATATAACCATCTGTTTTTGATCCTAATCCTTCTTTCTTTTCCAAAATCCTGACCTCCAAGTGGAAAAAGAGGGAATTAACTAACATCTGTGAAATAACTGTATAGCGTGGTATTATGTATTAGATAGCCTGCTGAATATATTTATGCATATTATCTCATTCAGTCTTCATAACTACTCCATAAAGTAGCTAGTAGCCCATTTTACAGTAAGGAAACCAAGGCTCAGAAAAAATAAATGAGTTCCCCACGGTCTCACAACTACTAAACTGTAGGTCTGTCTAACTACAGATCAGAAAAGATAAATAGTTCCTTGAGCTGACATTCTTAAAGTTCCTCCTCAATATTCCCAAGTCACATGAACATAGTACAAGTTTCTTCCACCTGTACTATTCATCCCTAAGAGGATTGGATGTGGAGAGAAGTTAACAATTTGGATGGCACAGGTGTAAAAAACTAATATAAAACTTCAATTAAATAAAGTCCATATATGCATTAATATATAGTATTTGTCTTCCTCTTTCTGACTTACTTCACTTTGTATAATAGGCTCTAGGTTCATCCACCTCACCAGACACCCTGTATGGGAGGGGAGTTTAGGGGAGAATGACGACATGTATACGTATGGCTGAGTCTCTTTGCTATTCACAAGAAATTATTGCAACATTGACTATACTCCAATATAAAATGAAAAGTTAAAAAGAAAAAATAAAAATAAAGTCCAGAGATCATAACGGGGAGCTCTTAGGACCTGTGATGATAGCAGAGCCCAACAAAAAGAAGAGTTCTTTCCTAGCAAATGAAGTGAAAGTGTTAGTCACTCCATCATATCTAACTCTTTGCGACCCTATGGACTATAGCCCACCAGGCTCGTCTATCCAGGAGATTCTCCAGGCAAGAATATTGGAGTGGGTTGCCATTCCCTTCTCTAGGGGGTCTTCCCCACCCAGGGGTCAAATCCCAGGGATCCCAGCCAGGGATCTCCTGCATTGTAGGCAGATTATTTACCATCTGAGTTACCAGGGGAGCCCTTCCTAGCAAGGACTAAGTCAATGAAAAGCCATGGGCTTTTTGTTTACTATAGCCCTCCCAACTTCCATTTCATCTCTAAGAATGTGTTCTTGGGGCTTCCCTGGTGGCACAGTGATAAAGAATCTGCCGGCCAATTCAGGAGACACAGGTTCAATCCCTGGTCTGGGAAGATCCCACATGCCATGGAGCAACTAAGCCTGTGAACTATAACTATTGAACTATAACCGGGAACCACAACTACTGAGCCCATGTGCCGCAACTGCTGAAGCCCAGGCACCCTAGAGCTCATGTTCTGCAGCAGGAGAAGCCACCACAATGAGAAGCCTGGGTACTGCAACAGTATATTAATGCATATATATGGAATTTAGAAAGATGGTAATGATGACCTTATATGCGAGACAGCAAAAGAGACACAGATGTAAAGAACAGACTTTTGGACTCTGTGGCAGAAGGCAAGGGTGGGATGATTTGAGAGAATAGCATTGAAACATGTATATTATCATATGTGAAAGAGATCGCCAGTCCAGGTTTGATGCATGAGACAGGGTGCCCAGGGCTGGTGCACTGAGATAACCTAGAGGGATGGGATGGGAAGGGAGGTGGGAGAGGGGTTCAGGATGGGGAACACATGTATACCCATGGCTGATTCATGTCAATGTATAGTAAAAACCACTACAATATTGTAATTAGCCTTCAATTAAAAGAAATAAATTTAAAAAATAAATAAAAACTAACAAAAAATAAGCTCTAGGTATAAACTATTATCTACACTGTGCCTGGAGACCTCAGTCCTCAGGAAAAGTAGAGAGAGCCAACCAACTTTTAAAAATAACAATAAGAAAGAATCCAAGAGACCTCTTTGGGGTAGAGAAAGGCCCTACCTATAGCTCTCCTTAGCACTTGCATTGCACCTAGAGAACAAGTCCGTCTCAGCCCTGTGAGACATTATATGGGAGACCCTTTGTAAATGACCTCCTCCTAGACCCAGAAACCCAAGCGCTTTGTTCCTATGCTATGACTGTTGGGCAATTTCAGCAGGAGATGTGCTTATGGACAAATAATCAGGACTCAAAGGAGCTTAAATATTCCTCTTTGTATGCTCTTGGGACCCAGGTGCTAATAGAAGTTCAGAAAGATGAATCTCCAGGGTCTCAACTGCAGCCTACATGGAAGGTCCCATACCCTACTTTTTTACTCCTACAGCAGTCAAGGTACCAGGACACAACTCCTAGATTCACCACTCTTGAGTCAAGCTGTGGAAGGAATTTCTCATGTTAAGCCTACTGCTCGGCCTATACTTTATTACAATTACCCTCTTGATTTGCTTTTCCCAGGGAAACTCTTTCCATATTTGTTATACTCAGATCCCATAAGCCTCATGCCCTAGACACCATGATGTGGCACCTCTTTCTTGTCTGTCTTGCTGGCTTAGGCTATTCATAGATACATCCTTTAAGACTGGCCATCACCAAGGTCACCAAGTGCCTGAACAAGTCTAACAGTTGGGTGTGCCCTGATCTGGACATAAAAAACAAAATTGTGCACTATGGTAACTTGATTGAGTGCCCCTATTGGCCATTACTGTACCCTTTGCCAACCTAACACAAGTCAATGGGAGTTGGTTAGGTTCCATTCTCAATTCTGCAAAACCTAAATGACTTAACTTGGAAGGAAAAAAATATCTTAAAAGTGGGGGAAGTTGAAACAATGTCTGGCATCATGCCCATATGCTTTGTGAGTTACCCTTGTTGAGATGGGAAACCACTCATAAAGATGCCTCGTGATCTCTTCACTGGGGCACTTAACTCATCCTCCCACTGCAACTGGACTATGGAGCTACTGAGCTCCTCTTAACACTGAGTTGCTAGATTCAAATATGCTAAAGCTAAAAGCTTCCCAGGACCTGATATGAAAGTCTAATCACCAATCCTTGAGGATGGGAATGGAACCTTCTTCCCCCAAATTGGAAAACAGCTAGCACAGTGTATGGCTATTAGACCTACAACAATATGAATAATTTCCCTAACAATAATAATGGAGCCTGGTTTGCAGATGCCCACATACAATTATATACGTCTATCTGAGTTGAGATTGGGGGAGGATCTGGGGAATGTATGGGGAATAAACCTCTGAAACCCTGATCAAGATTGTGGAAATGAATGAGGAATAAGATCATGCTACACTAACCAGTCCATGCACACCCTCGTAATATTATTTCACTCACCTTCTGAAACACCATTTGTCAACAAATGAGAACACATCCCTCATGGCAAACATCACCCTCAGTAGTGACACAGTATACAAAATAGAGGTATCACCACCAAGCACAGGCCTCCATCCAATGTACAGGGAACATATTCACCCAACTAGGGCTAAATCTAACAACCTGGGTCAGCCCCCATTAGGGGGAAATTTCCCTTGTAGGAATGGGATATTATTTCTTATGTCGAAGGTCTCTATACTTTATTCTCCTGACCAAATGGTATAGGATCTGCACAATAGTCCTGATGGTTCCAAGAGTCTGGTTTCTCACCATTGGAAAACTTAGGACAACCTCAGGGGCTATCTTCAACTTGAGTTCATTCCTGGAACAGGCAATAGAAGAGGTCACATACCAACACTAATGCAACCTCCCCTTACTGAATACCATCCTACTGGGGAGGCACATACGTGAGTGATAATCCCATCTTGGAAAGACTAGGAATAGGACATTCTATAGCTATAGGGCTCTTTTGGTTTGTGGGGATCACCCTCCTCACAAGGGCAGTGCTTAATATTTCAATAATGATGCAACAGGGATGGGAAGCCACAATATCAACTCTAGAGGCTCAACAAAATTCTATTGACAGCTTGGCAGGGGTGGTACCCCAAAATAGGCAGGCTATAGATCTTTTGAATGCAGAACAAGGAGAAATCTGTGCCATCATGAATGAGACCTGCTGTTTTGGAGTTAGCACTTCAATCAAAGTCAAGGAAAGCTTTTCAGTTTTCAAAAAGATCATATAAATATTTATACATCCAAGATCTTAATGATTGAGCAGGGGCACCTCCAGATTGACTCCCATCCCTCTTTGGGATCTTCTCTTGGAGAGGAGGGATTTGGAGTTGGCTACTGCCCCTGCTGATCCCTGTTGTCACCATACTAATTCTGCTCATGGTTGCTCCATGTATTATCAATTGCTTAACCCATTTATTTCTGCCCAGGTCACCAAATTACAAAATGCCATAATGTTGCAGAGGAGATACACAAAACTACAGATATATACTGATGGTATCTACCACTTGCCCTTAGATAGACACTGTCACCCACACTCTGAGGACCCCAAGGCCTAAGAATAGCAAAAGGGGAGGCTCAACATCCCTTGCCACCCCAGCTCGGCAGGAAGTAGAGAGACCTCGGTGTCCCTACTCTCAAAGAATTGGTCCTCCCATCTCTTGAGGGGGGCATGTTAGGTAGTTCGAGTAGGAAGAAAGACGTCCAAAATTGCAGTCAGAGGAAGTGATGACTAGGAGATCACACACACACAGAGGGTGAACAAAGTAAAAAACAAAAAAGGAGAACTGTGGAACTGATTGAAGACTTCTGCTGGGAAAACATGCCTGGCACACCTGCTTCCCTGTTTGGTCTCAGGCTCATGCCTCATTTTCATAGGGCACAAGCAATCAAGCCCCAGGTACTACCCAGGGGAGGGAACAAAGGATATAAAAATGAAAGCCAAGATTGAATGGGACCACTCCTGCAGGGGTTGGCCTGCTCTCGTGTCTCGAGAGTGTACTGCTTACTGCTTGCTCAATAAACCTTGCCTCCCCAAGCTATCCTGGTTTGTCATTTTAATTCTTTGCTATGACAAGATAAGAACCAAGGGAGAGAAAATTGACGTAGCACTTTCCTTCCCCAAAACCTGGTGTCAGTAGATTGGCTTTGCTCCCCTTAACATGAGCGGGTTAAGTTTGGTTTGGAAACAATAGCAAAACTCAGAAAGAAGAGGAAAGACTCATATTCTTTCCTGGCAAGGACCCAGCCAATGAAAAGCCATGGACTCTTTGTTTACTATAGCCTTCTCAACTTTCTTTTCTCCTGTATGAAAGTGTTTTCCTTCCCTTTCTGTGCGGGGACATGTACATGGTCTGCCAAAGTTGCAGACCATGAATTGCATTTCTCTGCATTTCCAAGAAACCCACCTCTGCTGGAGAAATATTTGGCAGTCTATTTGTTTTAGGTCAACACGGGTAAGTATCTCTGCCAAATTGGTAACCCAATTTCCAAGGGTTGAGACAAGTTATCAAAGTCAGTTCATTCTTAGGCACAACAAAAGCCACTGGGTAGTACTGAAAATAAAGCAGTAGAAGGTACAAGTGACTGTACTAAATCTGTATGAATCCTTAGACATGGTCTCAAGGTTGCTTTTTATAATTCTCCTTAATCTTAACTAATTCTGTCTCCTAGATCCACAAATTGTTAGAGCTGGAAAGCCTCTTATGATCATATAATTTAACTCCCTCACTAAACAGATGGAAAAAAACTGAGCCCCAAAAATGGAAGGCACTAGATCATTGAATTCTTTTGATTTTGCATAAAGGGAAGGAGAGATACTTACAGAGCATGAAGTCAAATTCTACAGAAAGATTTGGGAGGTACTTGCCCCTAAATCCTCTTTATATGATCTGAACATCTTCACTTCTCTTGTCACAATTACTGACAGTCCACTAATTTCAGCACCATTTGGGGGTAGGGGTTCACCATTCTCTGTGAGGATGAAAACAGACCTCCATATTAATTAGCCTAATTAGATCGCTTTCCAGGCTGTACCTGGAGGAGCATACATTTTATTAGGGCTTCCATGACAAATCACCACAAACTGAGTGGCTTAAACAACCAGAATTTCTTCTCACAGATCTGGTGTCTGGAAGTTTGAAATAAAGTTATCAGCAGGGACATGTTCTCTATGAAGAATCTAGGGATGAATATTTCCTTGCCTCCTAGCTCATGGTAGCCCTCAGCAATCCTTGGAATTCCTTGGCTTGCAGGTACATTACTCCATCATCTGTATCAATCATTCCATGGTCTTCTTCCCTGTGTTTTTGTGTTATTGTTCAAATTTCTCAATTCTCATGAACACATCAGTTATTGGATTAGGGCCCACACTAATCCAGTATGATGCCATTTTAACTTGACTACATCTACAAACACCCTATTCCTAAATAAGGTCACATTCACAGGTACTGAGGGTTAGGACTTGAAGATTTTGTGAAATAGTATTCTATGCAATTCAGGAGGACACAGCCTTTTGGAAACTGAGCTTGGAGGGATACCAGAACTAAGGAGCTCTAAGCTTAGAGGACAAGGGTAGGGGCCTCCAAATTGGTCAGAGGCTAAGAAAAAGTGAAAGGCAGCCAATTGTACTTTTACTAACACACATTCTGAATTAAGGTTACACTATCCATAGCCTATAATGTCTTTAAGGGAAATATACTACTGACTGTCAAATTGGGGCTCCAACAGCATCAACTTCACAATTTGGTACATTCAGAAACACCTTGATGTGGTATTCATCTTGGACTTTCTTCTTCCTTTTCAATTGTCCTTTAAAGACTGGATAGCAGAACCCACAAGCTGGGGGAGTGGGCAATCTTACTCACTCAGGGAGTGCCCTGAGTGCCCCTTGAGTATATCTCAGTCAGTTCAGTTGCTCAGTCATGTCCAACTCTCTGTGACCCCATGGACTGCAGCACACCAGGCATTCCTGTCCATCATCAACTCCCAGAGTTGACTCAAATTCATATCCATTGAGTTGGTGATGCCATTCAACCATCTCATCCTCTGTTGTCCCCTGCTCCCCCTTAAATATTTCCCAAACATCAGGGTCTTTTAATGAGTCAGTTCTTCTCACCAGGTGGCCAAAGTATTGGAGTTTCAGCTTCAGCATCAGTCCTTGCAATGAATATTCAGGACTGATTTCCTTTAGGATGGACTGGTTGGATCTCCTTGCAGTCCAAGGGACTTGCAAGAGTCTTCTCCAACACCACAGTTCAAAAGCATCAATTCTTGATCTCTCAGCTTTCCTTATAGTCCAACTCTCACATTCATACATGACTACTGGAAAAACCATAGTTTTGACTAGATGGACCTTTGTCGGCAAAGTAATGTCTCTTCTTTTTATAAGTCTGTCTCTTCTGTCTAGGTTGGTCATAGCTTTTCTTCCAAGGAGCAAGCATCTTTTAATTTCATGGCTACAGTCACCATCTGCAGTGATTTTGGAGCCCAAGAAAATAAAGTCTGTCACTGTTTCTATTGTTTCTCCATTTATTTGCCATGAAGTGATGGGACCAGATGCCATGTTTTTTGAATGTTGAGTTTTAAGCCAGCTTTTTCACTCTCCTTTTTCACTTTCATCAAGAGGTTCTTCAGTTCCTCTTCACATTCTGCCATAAGGGGTGGTATCATCTGTGTATTTGAGGTTATTGATATTTCTCCTGGCAATCTTGATTCCAGCCTGTGCTTCATCCAGCCCAGCATTTCTCATTAGGTACTCTGCATAAAATTTAAATAAGCAGGGTGACAATATACAGCCTTGATGTACTCCTTCCCAATTTTGGAAACAGTCTGTTGTTCCATGTCTGGTTTTAACATTTGAATCTTGGCCTGCATACAGATTTATCAGGAGGCAGGTAAGGTGCAGGGGTTAATAATTAGCCACCTGTTGCTGTGGCTAAGCCACGAGAAAAACACCATGGGAAAAGAATAAAAGCAAAATATAGCAATACAGTATAATCTAAAGTACTGAGAGAAGGGAACCATGAGCAATGTTTCTCAATGGTTCATAAAAGCTCCAATAGCTGGCCCCCAATTATTTCCCCCCACCACCACTTTTAAAAGCTGCCTTAAGAGGCATATACATGGCCGGTATCTTTCCAAGCTTTCTGAATTTCCCATGCTTAACCCTAGTTTCAGTGACTGAGAGAGTATTACTTAATACAAAAGGGGGTTTTCAGAGGCATCATCCCACTCTTCTTCAGGACCCTGCACCGATATTTCAGCTTTAGCATCGTTTTCCATGATACTTCACTTTGGAGCCCCACGTTGGGCACCACTTGCTGTAGTCAGGGCAGCAAGTAGGGATTGAAAGTGGTCGATGCACAGCTTGGAAAAAAGAATCTAGAGACAGAATTCAAGTTTTAAAGATGGGACCGGGGGACTCAAGACCTCTTGGATCAAGAGCCCCATTCCTTGGAGTCACATCACTTTTATTTAGTTTCTTGTAAGCAGAAAGTATCTGTTGTGCTATGATGAAGTCAGCCTCCTGTGTCCCTGGTCACATCTCCCATTTTATTGATTACTTTTAACTATCTTTGTTGTTTTCTTGTACAAGTGGTATCACCCAGCTGGAAGTCATAGACCCACATATGCCTTGGGAAAACATCTTGGTGTGTGCACAAGCAGCATTCTGAACTTGCACTGATCACGCATTCCAAGGTCCACATTATGTTTTTCCTTAGCTTAGCAGGGCGTGACGACCCCAACTAATCAACCCGATGTACTTCTATTTAGATTATACTGCATTGCTATATTTTGCTTTTATTCTTTCCCCATGGCATTTTTCTCATGGCTTAGCCAGAGTAACAGGTAGCTGATTATTAACCCATGCATTTCTGGTTCTAACTGTTGCTTCTTGACCTGCATACAGATTTCTCAGGAGGCAGGTTAAGAAGATCTGGTATTTCAATATCTTGAAGAATTTTTCACAGTTTGTTGTGCTCTACACAGTCAAAGGCTTTGGTGTAATCAATGAAGCAGAAGTAGATATTTTTCTGGAATTCTCTTGCTTTTTCTATACTCCAACAGATGTTGGCAACTTGATCACTAGTTCCTCTACCTTTTCTAAACCCAGCTCAAACATCTGGAAGTTCATGGTTCATGTACTGTTGAAGCCTGGCCTGGAGAATTTTGAGCATTACTTTGCTAGTATGTGAGATTTTCCAGCTTTTAAACATGTATATTAATATATGCTTATATGGTTAAAAAGCTAGAAGAAAATTACACTGAGATAATTGACCAACAATAGTTTGAGGAAATAGATCAATTAATCAAATTAAAAGATTGACAAAAGGGCTCAAAACCCTCACTGGGGACCCCAGAACCTTTTTTTACAAAAATAGATTAAATAGTCAGGGATAAAAATAAGGTTTCTGGACCCCTTGTAAAACCAAGGTTAATTGATAGGATCCTAATGGCAACTAAATTTAAAGGCATGAAAATTCTCACTGGAGAATTCCTCCTTTGCTATTATAAGATAGGACATATAAGTCTGACCTTCAGGCCATATTAATTAAACATACTAAAAGAAACCAACAGGGTTAGCTGAGCCCCCACAGTATGTAATAAAAACTGGAAGTTAATTTTCAGAGGCTAATAAAATGAATAATAGAGAAATAAAGATTCTGGCTCTGGGTTTAACCTGTGCACTCAGAAAGAGGGCCTTTGTTGAATGTCTAGTGCAATTTGAACCCTAAAGTTCGAGAACATAGGAGTCTTGATTTTCAGTTTAAAAGTCTTCTCACTTATAAAAAATAAATAAGATATAGGCGAGCAAGTCAATATTTAATATCATTTAGGTGATAGACCAGTTCTTTGTGGCATTAAAAGCAACTGTCTTTGTCTTGGGGTCATGTGGTGAAGAATCTGCCTGCCAATGCAGGAGATGCAAGAGATGGGTGTTCTGTCCCTGTGTTGGGAAAGTCCCCTGAAGGAGGAAATGGCAACCTACTCCAGTATTCTTGCCTGGAAAATCCCATGGACAGAGGAGCCTGGCAGGCTACAGTTGATTGGGCTGCAAATTGCAAATTTATACAAATCAGAAATGTAAATAAAGCCCACAATGACCTGAGACTGAGCCTAATAATCTCATTCATGTAAAATCTGAAACCCAAAGGGAGGGGGAAAAAAGGCCTTTTAGAACTGAAACCACTAGAAAGGCTCCCTCACCCAAAATCTAATTCACAGCTTCCCTAAGGATTGATTTATCAAGGGTAAATACAAACCTTAATAGTCTTTTTCACAAATAGTAAGGCCTTGGTCATCTGAGCTATAAAACTAGTGAACTCATAGCTTCCCTTTAACACTTAGTTATGAATAAGGTATTAGAATATACATATACTATTTTAAAACTAACAGAATATGTTAAATTTCCTTCTCAGATAACTAAGGCTTTACTATTTGTGGAAAAGACTTATGATACATCTTTACCACTGGATAATATTATCAAAATTAAATTTATAAAAGAGCTCTATTTAATTGACTTAAAAATAAGCACTTACAAATCAAATATTTCTAAATATAAAGAAAACTGACCAGAATGAATTTCAGGTTTAAGTAATATAGGAAACATTCAATAATTAAATTAATTTCTGATACTAAAGCTGGCTATGCATGTCGGTTTAATCAACACAGACACCTCTTACTTTATTGTACCTAGGCTTACTGAGTGTCAATAAGTTCATATTATTTCTAAGAAAGAGTTTGCCAGCAAGAAAAGAAATTGGTATGAAGATATTTTCCTAAGTTTTAAAACAAAATGAGCTAAGATTCTTCAGGTGAACTTTTTAGGAATAATTATGTTTTGGTCATGCCTATCTAAAATGGTTTCTCTAGATTTGTGGTAACTTAAAACTTTTTGATTTTGTTAAAGTTAAACTATACAAGTCACTAAATATCCAGATCATTTCAAATAAGATAAAATACTGGAACATTTAGTGCTAAAAATTTTAAGTTTACTTATTTTTATCCCCTTATGAGAGGAAAACTAGAGATATTTGGGTTTATTAGACATGTACCACTTTGAGAAAAAAACTATGCTATGAGAAAATCTGTGTTGCTAGAGGTTATAGAATATTAACTTTGGCAATCAAAAATGCTGGTGTGACAAAACATACAAATACTTGCTTGTCAGTTTTCATTAAAGATTAAGACTTTTAAGGTTTAGAATTGTAATATATGCAATTAAAGCTACAGGGATAATAAGAAAACCATTTCAGGATTCAAGGAAAGTAGGACCTGTATATTCAGGAAAAGATGGTATGAGGAATAGAAATGCATTTTGTTTACAGGAAGAAAGTGATTTTTTCCCCTAACACTGGTTATTTCTGTGTGGGAATGAAAACATGGGACATATAAATATAGATTAAAAAATTATGAGATGTTTGTAAAAAGGGAGCCCTGAGAAAAGAGTTTTGTACAGTCAGGCTGGGATTAGATTATGTTTAATTAAGAAGGTGAATTTTGTTACTGAAGGTAGGCAGATGTAGGCCTAGAATTTGATTTTCTCCCTTTGTTAAGAGAACAAAATTTTCTTGGAATGTTGAACTACTTTTGATAACAGATTGTGAGTCTCCTTGCCTTCTAAATGATCTGTATCTGCATTAAAATATTTTATTGTCACTTCTGCTTAAAAATAAGTATTGTTTCATAGTGATCTATGATTTTTTTAAAAAAATTGGAATATAGTTGACTTACAACGTTGTGTTGCTTTCAGGTGTACAGGAATGTGAATCAGTTATACATATCCATGTATCCATGATTTTTAGATTCATTTCTCATATAGGCCACTGCAGAGCACTGAGTTTCCTGTACTGTACAGTAGGTCTTTATTAGTTATCTATTCTTTTTTCCTATTTGACCAAGTGTTTTTAAATCTTTTAATGTATTTGACAAATTTTACCATGTCAAATTCTAAATAAAGTTCCTTTGACCTCCAGCTAATTTGGGGATGCTTCAAATGTTCACTGAGACATCCCAAAGAGAGATACTAATTAGGTTTTTTGGTATGTTAAATTACATGGAAAACATTGTCAAATAAATGATGATAAAATCTTAGCTATATGGGAAAATATCATTAATATAGATATTCCAAAAGTTATATGGAAGTCCTAAAAATCTGATATGTCCTAAAATGTTATCAGTCATAATTCCAGTTATTATCTTAAAATGTTGTATGTCACAGGACTATGCAACTTTGTCTCAAATTGCATGATGGTAAAATTATTAGCCATACCTTTTTAAGTCTTTTGCCATTTACAGACAATCATTGCTTCACTCCAATGCTTTTATAAGATGCAGGTCTTCAAAAAGATTCAGAAAGAGGACTTTTTGACAAATATAAATTTCTGATGACTTTTACATCATACCATTAAGCTGGGTACGAAATTACAAAATTCAAATGAAAAAATCTGATGACTTCATCTAGATCAACACAAATGAATTACATGGGATTGAATGAACCAATAAATATGACTTATAATTTTATGATTGTTTTTCTGAAATATACTGGCATTTAATCTTTGTTTTACAGAAAACCTTTCCTCATACTTTATCAATAAAGTGTACTTTTGTAAATAAAGATGAAACGTTTATCTTGTTCTCTCTACCTATTCCCTCTAGAATTTGGCTTTTCCAGGTGACTCCCCTGTGGACTTGATAGCTTATTGAGAAAATTACAAGTAGTTATGCTAGTTGTTGTTCAAATGTATTCTGTCTTGATGTTTTCAAATTATTTATACCTTGCATCTTTTCCTGTTGCATTATGACAGTTATTGGCTGTATTATTTATATCCTGTCTATTTTATAAGATTGCTGTCTCTTGCATTTCCCAGTATGTAATCAAGCCTCTGACAAAATTAATGATAGCTAAACATCTACAGGTAACTGATCATGTATATAACTCTACATAAAATAATTGCAATGCTGCAACTCCAGATATGGGAAGAAGCAACAAAGAAAAACATTTCCTGGACTAATAAAACAGGTGATCCAGAGAATTTTAAGTTATCAATATGGGCTATGCTAAAGCTCCAATACTTTGGCCTCCTGATGCGAAGAGCTGATTCATTTGAAAAAACCTTGATGCTGGGAAAGATTGAGGGCAGGAGTAGAAGAGGGTGACAGAGGATGAGACGGTTGGATGTCATCATTGACTCAGTGGACATGAGTTTGAGCAAACTCTGGAAGATAATGAAGGACAGGGAAGCCTGGTGTGCTGCAGTCCATGGGGTCGTAAAGAGTTGGACATGACTTAGCAACTGAACAACAGGGCCTAACCAAAAATTGATAGGATTAGTGAGAGGCACATAGAATGGTCTATGAAAAGAATCCTCATCTGATCTAGGAATAAGCCTTCCTAGAGACTTGGGGCAAAACTGGTCATGAGATGCCTCCCAAATGTTGGTTGAATTTATGACCAAGAGGAGGCACTGTAGATAAGGAATGTTACCTGCCACTTTAGTAAAAAAAAAAAGGATGTTGAGGCCATAAAGCCACCAGCCATTGCCCTCAGTGGTAATTCATGGTGCAGAAAAATAGACTATGGGTCCTATGTAGTTAAGATGCACACCAAAGGATTGATTTCAATAAGCCTAGACTCTTGCATTTTCCCATACATAGAAAAGTACTAAAATCATTAACTTAAGATGCCTATTTTTGTGTGTGTGTGTGATTAGTGGTAATCCTTTATGTTCAACTTCATGTTTCTTTTCTTAGTAAAATTTCTTATATAACCTGACTCCTTCTCTACCTCTTTTGAAGTTCCTCAGAACTATTTCTGGGAACTATAGTTCTTCATAATGCCACCAAGTAAAACATAATTCTAAACTTTTAGATTGTGTAAATTTTTCAGTCATCAAGCCACAAATTTGATAATAGGCATTTTGCCTCCAGCTTCAATATTTTGTTTCTCATAATTCCTCAAGTTCCTTGTCTATCATATGAAAATAATAATAATGATAATTAGTTTTGCAATCAATTTATATAGGAAAAGCACTCTGCAAAGTATCAAGTCCTGTACAAATCTAAAGAATGCTTATCTTCCTTCCCCCTTTTCCTTCAATTTGTACTCTACTAATCCTCACTAAAGTGTTAGCTAATGCCAAACTTGAGGTACAGTCTCTTCTTGTTATATTTTGAAGAATGGACTATTTCCTGCTGTATCAGTAAACAAGGATGCCACAGTCATCAGCCGTTGCAGCCCTCCAATGTGAGCTGGTGAGAACTAAGGGAACTCAGGAAGAAGAACATCTGCCACCTAGTAGCCATCAGACGACAATCACTCCCCTTGGTGAGTCATGAGAAATTCAGAATGTGGAAACAGGATACTGGCCCAGATAGCTCATGTGCATATCAAAGGAATGATTTCAGTGAACCCAGACTCTTGCACCTTCCCATACACAGAAGAGTGCTAAATTCCTTAACGTGGGTTATCTGGTTTTCCTTAACTAACAGTAACCTTTCGATGTTCAGACTACCTGCCTCTTTTTGAGAAACTTCTATGTAGCCTGGCTCCTCTCCTTGCCTCCTCAGATTAGTTCTCCCAGAGATACTTGAGAAGCTGTCTCCCAAGCTTGAAGTCCTAAAAATTCCCACCAAATAAAACATAACTCTCAACTTCTTAGGTTGTGAATACTTTTAAGGTAACAATTTGTTTTTAATAACTAACATTTTAATAGCTAACATTTATTGCACCATGACTCTTAGCCAGACACTACTACAAGCAAGCACTTATGTGTATTTACTCATTTCATCTTCTCAAAATCCCTATAAAGTAAGTATTATTATCTTTATTTTAAAGACATTCCCTGACTCAGAGGGTAGTTGTGTGATGAAATGAGTCCATATGTGTAAGTGTCTGAGCACATAATAAGCACTTAGTAAATGTTAGATATGATTACTAATATTAATCCCCTGGTTTTCCTAATACAAAGGGTGAGGCACACAGAAGTTTCAATTCCCTTGATAAACTCCAAATTAAGGACTCTAAAGAAAGCCCATCCCTACATTCTGATATTATTCCTTTGAAGGTAAACCCCATCATTGTGGGATACAAGGATGTGGGGTATAGCCCCAGGCTTGACCACAGCCAAATCTAAACCAAAGCAGCTGCAGTTGCCAGAGTCACTTAGCTCTGTAGAGCACAGAGAATAGATCTCAAAAAATAAAACACCCTGGAAGAAGCAAGCTGAGCAGTTTCCCTAGGAAACACAAAAAGACCTAAGTCATTCTGCAAACAGGGTTTTTCACCTCTATTAGCATATAATGATCTACTGTAATCACAAGGTCTTTGCTACTTAACAACACATTGCTTTCATATTCATTATGTCAATTTAGCTTCACAGTGGACCTGCAAGGTGCCTTTGGGAAGGATGAAGATTTGGTAGATGCTAAAATCCAAAGGGAGAGGGGGGGTTGTCAGGAGAAATTTGTGGCTGATCCTAGATTAGAACTCTCATATCCCACTTGCCTCTCAGTTTCTGTGTGTCAGGGAAATCCTGTTCCTGCTGCACTCAGTGTCCCCATCATCTGTAAAATAGAGTGATTGGATCAGATGGTCAACAGGACCCCTGTCCTACACCAATGCTCCCTGGCATTCAGCTTTTCCATTCCACTTTCCTTATTCCCTGGACCTCAATGCTTGTCTGTGTTGATGTTTACTACTCCAAGGAAAGATAGGCAGCATCTCTGAGCAACCAGCAGAGGGCACAGGAAGCCTGCCAAAGACATCTAATCCAAAACAGTCCACTGCACAGCAAGAAGTCTCCCACTGGACTCAGAAACAGCTGAGAGGAAAGAACTAGAGAATGGCAAAGAGGAAAGATACTCAGGAATTATCTGGTACAAATTCTCTGGATCATATGGAGAAATTGAGGCCCAGAGAGGGGAAATATCTGTCTCAAGTTCACAAATTCAAGGATATAAATGACACTAGAAGCCAGTTTCCTGACTTCAGACACTTTCTTCAGCAGCCTTAACCAGCTGCAGTGTTGTTTTAAATTGTTTTCCTGACTGGATATGTTTCACAATTTTTAATAATTTACTAAATTTTAATAATTGCAAGTTACCACTTTGTGGAAACCTGCAATGTGTCACAAAGCTGATAGACTGGGTACTCTGGCTCATTTGATTCCCCATAACAAGTCCCCTTATATAGGGTGAGTTTTGTCCTGCTTCACAAATGAGAAGGAAAATCCCACTCAAGCCTTTGTGACTCCAAAGCCCGTGCTTTTAAAGAACCTACAAAGCATCTCTGTGTCCAGTCCATACAGACACTTAGTGAGGTGCTGTGCTCATCTATGACCCTTTGCCTAGTGACTGGTAACATTAGACATGCAGTCTCAATTATCAGCTAATGGAATCATTAAGTATGTTTGCTTGTTTGATTGTTGGTCTTAAAACCAGTGCAATAAAATTTACTCGTAATAATATTATGCCAATCTTTATATTCTTAAAGCTTACCAAATATGATAAAAATAGAAACAAAATATTTATAAACATATTAATTCCCTTCCAGAAAAAGCAGACTTATTGCTTTTGTCCTGCTGGGACTCAATTTCTCTCAAAGTATGATTTGAAAGATGACAGGACAGGTTAAGAACTATCAGGCTAGACTACTCCCATCACCACCACCAAGAAGAATTTTAATTAACTACCCTTAAAAAACACTTTGCCCTAAAATTATCTGTATAAACTATAGCATATCTGCTTATAAAGACATTCTTAAGTCTCAAAGCCAGATAGTCCCTTCTCGTGCTTATTCAACATTCTTCCTACTACTTTTAGCACATTTCTTTTTGTTCATGAATGAGGGCATGGTGAGCACCTGCTTGTCATCACTCAAGTAAAATCCCTGGAATACTATAGACAACTAGACAAAAGCACCAGACTTGGAGTAAAAAATGAACATTTGAATCCAAATTCTGCCACAATCTATGACTCTGGATAAGTCATTAAATCCCTTTCAGCTTGTGTCTTCACTGGTAAAATGAGGATAATCACTCCATCCTCACAGGTCACTTTAATTAAATGAAAATGTTATGTGACTGCACCCTGACAGATGTTGGATATAGTGAATGCTGGAAGAAGAATGTTATTGGCCTGTTTTCTACATACATTCTTCAGGCAGAACAACAGAGTGTTGTTATCAGAAGATATCTAGAGATTTTCCAGACACCAAGAAAGCCCCTTCCCTTCCACAGGGAAACTGATGTCCAACAAGATGAAAGGACTTGTCTCAGAGTCATACAGACAACTGGGAACAGAACTGAGACACAAATCCAGGTCTCCTGACACTCAGTCCCAGAGGCTTTGCTGGACACCAGTCTCTGAATTCAGCTCCTGTTGGTGGGGAAGGATAGGGTGGCAAAGCCATGGAAATGCCCCACAGCTAAGGAAAATAGGTGACTATGGCTGTCTTGGGCATCGTTAAATGACCCTGGTCATCCTGCTGGCATTCTCAGAGCTTCAGTTTTATTCAAGGTTGAACTGAGATGTAACTGCAGGCATTCAGCCCAATGAAGGCACAAAAATTGCCCGGTATGTTAGGATGAGTTAATTCCCAGGCAACTCACTGGTGGGAACATTCCTTCTGGGACATTCCTGATGGAAGGTAGGGTTATGGGAAAGGCATGGGAGTTTAACTGGCTTCTGGGGTTCTGAATGTTTCAAATGGTGATTTGGAAAGTCAGCTCCCACCTTACCTGAGTACCCAGGACTCCAGTACTCGACTTGCTGGCTTTCCTCTCTGCACCTGCTGTTCTCATATCCAAGTCAGAATCCTGGGGCTCTCCTGGCTGGCTGGATGCCCCAGGCCCCTTGCAGGCCTCTGGTTTCTCCATCTCATTGGGCTTCTCTTCTAGCTTCTCCATGACAGCTTTGGTGGTTAACTTGGCACAGGTGCCCAGCTCAGAGGACTGTCCGACACTGGTATCTTCCTTAAGGACACTGACCACAGTCTCAGTGTCTTCATCAAGTTCCTCTGAGGAGTTTGCCCTGGTGAAGACATGGCCGTAATGACAACTGCACTCATTCTGTGGAGCTGCGTCATCCTGGAGCTCAAAGACAGGTGAGGTGGACGTTGAGACTAAGGTAGCAGCAGTGCAAGGGTGTTCAAGGGCCCGGCCCAAGGTCTTCTTGCCCTCAACGCTCATTTCAAATGTGCATGAGGCTTGTGAAGCCTTATGGTGACAGTGCTGGCACCTCTCGACGACACCGCCCCACACCATAACCTCAGGGGGCTGGCAGGGCAGGTTGAGGGGGAAGGAGGCCTGGGAGGCAGCACCCTCTATGATGAGGGCTTCACTGCCACCACTGATGAAGTAGGTCTTGTCGCGCTGGTGGCTCATCTTCATCTCTTCCCGGGATAATGCACGCCACTTGCGAGCCACCTCGGCCACGTTGCTGAAGAACTTGACAACACTACCAAAAGGCGCAGCCTTGTCTCGACGCAGGTGCCTAGGGCTCTCCTCGTAGCCCCTTTCCACATTCCCTTCTAAGGTGGAGGCCTTAATGGCAGACTCAGGATCCTGGATTCCGGAGTCTCCAGCTGATGTATATGGGGCCTTGCAGTCTCCAGAGAATGTGTGTTTCAGGTAGCTCCTGGCCCACCTGCCCCTACCAGGCTGCTCAGAGGACTCTTTTTCCCAGTGATCCCCCTCCACTTGGATGCCAAAATCATCATAGGCCAACACTTTCTGGTTCTCAGGCATCAGTTTTTGCACATCTGCAAGGAAGTGCTCCAGGCCCTCAGTGTGTCCTGAGTAGGAATAACGAAAAGGCTTTGAGGCCTCCTGGGCCTTTCTCATCTGGTAAATATGTGACACCTCCTGGGGTCCCTGGATCTTGCTGCTCCTGGGAGTAGTATTCTTGGAGGCCCCAGTCGAAGGCTTCAACCTCTTGAATGACTTCATACGATCCTTTAGTGTGACTTTGGGCTTCAACTCTGATGGTCTGGAAGTGTCTCCTAGTAAAATCATGGACTGGGGTCTCTTCCCCTGACTGGAGGCCCCTTTTCTACGACTCATAAAATTCCAGATCTTGTTGACTTTGATTTTCTTCTTGTTCTGACCATTCTCTTCCCTGGAGCTCAAATCACTTTGATCACACTGCTCAGCCTTCTCCAGCCCTACCTCCCTGGCTAGGCCTTCTACCTCAGGGTGGCCTGTGAAGACCTGAACCAGGTAACCATTGGGCACCAGATCAGAGAGGAAGGTAGTCCGACAGCTGCTGAGAGTCTCCATGGTCACAGCAGGGCATGGGGCCACAAAGGCATAGAGGGAGGGTTGGTGAGTTATTTCCAGCTGACAAGGAGAGAGAGAGAGCTAGATTATGCAAAGCCACAAACAAGGTTCTTTACAGATTTGTCATCATCAAATAAACGATTCATACTTTTTCACCCCTGGACCACCAA
The DNA here is from genome assembly GCA_007570785.1 of Antilocapra americana. Classification (NCBI taxonomy): domain Eukaryota; kingdom Metazoa; phylum Chordata; class Mammalia; order Artiodactyla; family Antilocapridae; genus Antilocapra; species Antilocapra americana. The sequence goes on along the minus strand of ML663487.1, from coordinate 3,760,484 downwards.
ATTTTTAGGACCTTTGCAAAGCAAAAATTTTTTTTTGGACCCCACTAATTTAGGATTGGGGAAGATCACAGCCTATCCTGTGTGCCCAAACATCCTTCGATTCTTATTTAAATGCAAATATATTTGGGAAGAACAAAACTTAACAGCTATTATTATCAGATCTTGATAATTGAGTAAATACATTAAAAAGCCAAAAAATAAATTAAAAGAAAAACAAGGTATCCCAAAATTCTATCACTTTGATCCTCTCATTTTATAGAGAGGCTCTAGAGAGCCAGAGAAGATACTTATCTTGCCTAAACTACAAAACCAGGGGAATAGCAGGTAAGGATTCAGTCCACACTTCCCTCTCTCATTTGCTCCTCCATTCACACAGGAAAACAGCAGAAAGTGAGTTTACCAGTCAAACACCCATTCAGCACTGACCCTTTAGCTAAGAGCTAAGATTATGGACACATACAGCTACTCATCTGAGGTCACATGCTACTGGGAGAGACTTGTAGACATTAACAGTTAAAATACAGCCTGATAAGCGCTCTAACAGAGGTGTCCACAAGGGCAGCAGAAGCTTAGAGGGAAGGAGAGAGGGAACAGTAGATTAGGTGCCTCTTCAAGGAAGCAAAAAGGAGATTAGGGGCCCCAAGAATGTTTTCCAGAACAGCTGGGACTAGAACTAGAAGCTCATCCATGATGAAGTCTTTTTCCATTCAGTGCTTTTTGCTCCTCTGCCCTGAACAGGCTGGGACAGAATTTGCTAAGAGGGAGAGGGGCAAGAAGGCAGGTTACTATTCAGAGACTGAAACGAAAGAAAGGGAAGAAAGGAGAAAGTGGGTGGAGCCCAGAGCTTAAAGACAGTTTCTGCCTTTTTGATGTTGTCCCAGGTGTCAGGTTACTAGCTCAGGGTCTGTTTGTTCCTCTTCCTCTGGTATGGTCTGTAGAGTTAACTTCACTTGACCTGAAATATGTATTTAATCTGTGTCTTTCCTATAGTTATGAGTACAGCCTGTGCAGAATCTGTTTGAATCACTCATTTGATCAGTGAGATTATCTATTTTGGGAAAATGAGACCAAAAAGAGGAAGGGACTTTAAACAACTGACAAAGGATTAATTTCCAAAACATACAAGCAACTCATACAAGTCAATACTAGAAAAACAAACAACCCAAGCAAAAAGTGGGAAAAAGAACCTAAACAGACATTTCTCCAAAGAAGGCATACAGATGGCTAACAAACACATGAGAAGACGCTCAATGTCACTCATTATTAAAGAAATGTGAATCAAAACTACAACAGGATATCACCTCACACCAGTCAGAATAGCCAATATCAAAAATGTCTACAAACAATAAATGCTGGATAGGGTTTGGAGAAAAGAGAACCCTGTTGCACTGTTGGTGGGAATGGAAACTGATACAGCCACTATGGAAGACACTATGGATATTCCTTTAAAAACTAGGAATAAAACCACCATATGACCCAGCAATCCCATTGCTAGGCATATACCCTGTGGAAACCAAAATTGAAAAAGATACATGCACTCTAACACTCATTACAGCACTATTTACAGTAGCTAGAACATGGAAGCAACCTAGATGTCCATCGACAGATGATTGGATAAAGAAGCTGTGGTACATATATACAATGGAATATTACTCAGTCATAAAAAGGGACCCATTTGAGTTAGTTCTAATGATGTAGATGAACTTAGAGCCTATTATAAAGAGTGAAGTAAGTCAGAAAGAGAAAAACAAATATCATATGCTAGCATATATATCTGGAATCTAGAAAGATGGTACTGATGAAATTATTTGCAGGGCAGCAATGGAGACACAGACATGGAGAATAGATTAATGGACATGAAAGTGGGGAGGAAAGAAAAGGTGGATGTATGGAGACAGTAACATGGAAACTTACATTACCATATGTAAAATAGATAGCCAGTGAGAATTTGCTGTATGACTCAGGGAACTCAAACTGGGGCTCAGTAACAACCTAGAGGGATGGGATGGGCAGGGAGATGGGAGGGAGCTTCAAGAGGGAGGGGACATAGGTACACCTATGGCTGATTCATGTAGCTGTTTGGCAGAAATTAACACAATTCTGTAAAGCAATTATCCTTCAATGAATAAAATAAATAAATTCAAAATTTAAAAAAAAAGAGGAAGAGACTTGACCTAGGTCATATGCCAAGCCAGTGGTGGGCCAAGAATAGAAGCCTAGTCCTCCTGCCTTCCAGGCCAGAAAGTTTCCTTACCTTGGTCCCACATTTCTACCATCATCCATGAATTCTGTTTCTCCAAGTAGGCATTCTGTACAACTCAAGATGATAATAACAATAGCTACCATTTATAAGTATGAGGCACTACTGAGAGGGTAACAGGCAGGAAGGCCAGGGGTCTCCAAACGGAGGAAATAGGCTGCAAGTGTCAGACATTTTTATCTCTCTCTTAAACAGCATGAGGAAACAAACTAGAGATATTTTTTCCCTTCTCTATACAAATTTAAAAAAGACGTTTCTCTTAAAATACGGTGTTGCCATAACGACACCTGGTCTCACCTGAAATTAACTATTCTCCAACCTTGAGTTAACCAATGTATTCTTCTTATGGAAATGTTTGTCTTAAGCTATGTTAATGTACTATGCATTTACCCCAAACTCTGTTTTCAAGTCTGGTTCCACCAAATGGCTTAGAACCTACTTGACAAACCAGTATGTTATACTCAGACATTATTCTCCTAATCTATGTAAATGAAACTATCTGTCTGGTAAACTGCCCTTCAACAAGATTCAAGTCAATTGTTTTACCAGGATAACTTGTCTGGTGCCAAGATAACCCCAAAATACATATTATGTATGAGGGGCCTGGTGCCATTCTGAGTTTTGAGACATTCCTTTCTTTCATTAGCAAACTGCTAGTGACTCTATAACATCCAGCCAAAAACTAGCAGGGGGATACTCTTTCTACCCTCTTTTGATGCCTATGTCAGAAGCTTTTTCTATCTCCTTTAAACTTTAATAAAACTTTATTACACAAGAGCTCTGAGCGATCAAGCCTCATCTTTGGCCCTGGATTGAATTCTTCTCTTCCTGAGGCCAAGATTCCTGGCCTCTTTTTTGTGATTTCTTTGATTTCCTCAACAACCTTTCACTACATTAAAATGTCTCTTTATTTATTTAGATCTCACGACTCTATGAGGTGGTTACAATTGTCTGAATTTTAAAGACAGTTCAACCAAGGTGCAAAAAGATGAAATGATTTACCTAGGTTCTCCACGTGTGAGAGAAAGGTTGATTTACCTAGATTCTCCATGTATACTCATGGACTGTAGCCCACCAGGTTCCTCTGTCCATAGGATTCTCTAAGCAAGAATACTGGAGTGGGTTGCCTTGCACTCCTCCAGGGGATTCTCCTGACCCAGGGATCAAACCTGTGTCTTCTATGTCTTCTGGCAGGCAGGTTCTTTGCCACTAGAACCACCTGAGAAACCCCAAGTTCTCCATAGCCACTAATATATTTGTGATTTGAATCCAGGCAACATGAACCCAGAGGCCATACACTTAACCATTACACTATATTCCCTTTCTAGAACAGGGATTTACACAGAGAAAATGATGGTTCATTACAAGTCTCCCTGTCTCCCTGCCTGTCTCCTGATTTCCTTTGGCAATATCAAAACAGAATAAGCTTCCTAAAAGGCATCTGGATACATGGCCCAGAGTGGGCCATGGTTGGGAAGGAGGGCAGTAGATGAGGGGAGATGATGACTATTTCTGATAACCCTCCTACAGAAAGCCTTCCCAAACTAGGCAGGTAAACTCAGGACTCTCACTTTCCCCAGTTTTCCATCTTGTCATAACCCTTCCCCTTGAGACTTGCTTTAAGTGCATCACCTCTCCAAAAAAAAAAGAATATTCCCAGAAGAGATCCAGTCTTAGCCTTTAAGTATAACAAAAATTGAAGAGAACTTTGAGATTCCCTTGTCCACCCACTCACTATTTCACAGGATGAAACTAAGGCACAGAAAGTTCAAATCAAAATGTTCACTGCAGCACTATCTACAATAGTCAGGAGATGGAAGCAACCTAAATGTCGATCAACAGAGGAATGGATAAAGAAGATGTGGTACATATATACAATGGTAGAAGTGAAAAAGTTAAGTGTTATTTGCTAAGTTGTGTTTTTATTTTTTAAAAAAAAAGACATTTATTCAGCGTCATGATCAGACTATTACATTTAGCAATCAACAGCATGGGTGCAAAAAAAATTCTACATTAAAACCCTTTGTTGGAATGCTTTACACTTTCCACAGAACAGAAACTAAAATAACCTGTTATACAATTAGTCACAAGTACAGTCCTCGAGTTTTTTGCCCATACACATGAGTATTGTCTAAAACATGTCTTCTTTGTAGCAGCAAGGCCCTGCCACCACTGTGCTTGGCTGAGTTCACAAATCTGTTGTAACCTGTAGCTTCCCTGTCACTTCTCTGGCTCTCCTCTCCTGCTAAGCTTTGTTTCCTGGCAGTAATTAAAATCTTCTGCCACTGCCATAGCTGCTGCTGCTGCTGGAACCACCATAGCCACCTTGGTTTCGTGGTTTGGCAAAGTATTGGCCTCCACCACCATAGGGGCCAGAACTTCTGCCTCCAAAGTTTTCTCCTTTCATGGGTCCAAAATTTGAAGATTGATTGTTGTAATTGCCAAAATCATTGTAGCTTCCGCCACCTCCAAAATGGCTTCCGTCATTACCAAATCCATTCTAACCATCCCCACTGCCACCATATCCGCCACCACGACGGCTCCCGCCAAAGCCACCCAGACCACTGAAGTTTCCTCCACGACCAAAGTTGTCATTTCCACCGAAACCACCTCCACGACCACCACCAAAGTTTCCAGAACCACTTCGACCTCTCTGGCTGGATGAAGCACTAGCCATCTCTTGCTTAGACAGGGCTTTTCTCACTTCACAGTTGTGGCCATTCACAGTGTGGTATTTCTGGATGACGATCTTGTCTACGGAGTCATGGTCATCAAAGGTTACAAAAGCAAAGCCTCTCTTTTTGCCACTGCCCCGGTCAGTCATGATTTCAATCACTTCAATTTTCCCATACTGTTCAAAATAATCTCTCAGGTGATGTTCTTCAGTGTCTTCTTTAATGCCACCAACAAAAATCTTTTTCACAGTTAAGTGGGCACCAGGTCTTTGAGAATCTTCTCTTGAGACGGCCCTCTTTGGTTCCACAACTCTTCCGTCCACTTTGTGTGGCCTTGCATTCATGGCCGCATCCACCTCCTCCACCGTGGCATATGTGACAAACCCGAAGCCTCTGGAGCACTTGGTGTTTGGATCCCTCATAACCACACAGTCTGTGAGCGTTCCCCATTGCTCAAAATGGCTCCTCAGACTCTCATCGGTTGTTTCAAAGCTCAATCCTCCGATGAAGAGCTTCCGCAGCTTGGGAGACTCTGGTTTAGACATGACGGCAGTGGAGGCGGGGAAGACTTCAGCGATGCTTTCTCGGCGGCGTCCACGGGCAGAAAGGAGTAACCTCACGAACGTATCTCGCTAAGTTGTGTTTGACTCTTTGTGACCCCATGGACTGTACCCCAACAGGCTCCTCTGGCCATGAAATTCTCCAGGCAAAAATATTGAAGTGGGTAACCATTACCTTTTCCAGGGGATCTTCTGACCCAGGGATTGAACCTGGGTCTTCTGCATTGCAGGCAGACTTTTTACCATCTGATCCACCAGGGAAGTCCATGATGGTATATTACTAAGACATAAAGCCATTTGCAGAGACATGGATGTACCTAGAGATTGTCATACTGAGTGAATTTTGATAGAGAAAGACAAATATGTGATACCACTTACATGTATAATTTTTAAAAGTGGTACAAATGAGCTTATTTACAAAACAAAAATAGTGTCATAGATGTAGAAAACAAACTTATGGTTACAAAAGAGGAAAAGGGGGAAGGGATAAATTGAAAAATTGGTACTGATATATTGGGTTTCCTAGGTGGTGCTAGTGGTAAAGAATCCTCATCACTATATATAAAATGGATAACTAATAAGAACCTACTATATAGCCCAGGGACCTCTACTCAATACTCTATAATGATCTATGTGGGAAAATAAAAAGAGTGGATAACTGATTCATGTTGCTGTATAGCAGAAGCTAACACAACATTGTAAATTAACTATCCTTCAATGAAAACTAATTTCAACTTGAAAAAAATAAAAAAAAGTATACTAAGGGCAAAGTACATATTTATGTACCAACCACAGCTGCAGAGCTGGAAAGAATAATGGGAAATGTTTATCTGGGCCCCTCATGTTGTAGCAGAGTAACTTAAAATTACAAAGACCAAGGACCTACTCCCAGAATGTAAGTAGTAAATGAAAGAGTAGGGTCAGGCTTCCCAGTATGGTGGTCAGGCCACTGTGCCCCTCTGGTTCTTTTGCTGCTTTAGTGTTTGGAGGAAATCCATTGACAAAAGCAAAGATTACAAAGCTGTATTTCCCTATGGGGGCAGATTTAAGAATGGATACAATAAAAATATATTTTAAAACAATCCAGTTTGTTCTGGGCACTGTTTTATGAATCTCAGTATATAATTATGATTAATAAAGATATATGAGTTGAACCCTTATTAATAAATCTGATAAGGTTCATTGGACCAAAATGATACGAAGGCACAAGTAGAACCATCATCATAGCACACAACCTCCTTTGTCACAAAGCAAACATGCTCCATCCACGCCATAAGGAATTATGAATTACCTGAATTTTGATTTCCTATTTACATGCCTGAGTACCTCATAAGAAATCGAAATTTTCCAGGAAAATACCAATAGGAGGTCTGGTTTAGCTTGCTCTTCTCAGTATTTACCAGGTGCCTAACATACTATTGATGTTCAATAATGAGGTTATAAATCAGGCTGTCAGCAAACCAAGGCCTGCCACCTGCTATTGTAAATAAAGCTTTATTGGAATACAGCCACACTCTTTCATTTACATATTTTCTATGGATGCTTTTGTTCTACAAAAGCAGAACAAGTAGTTTCAATTGAGACTGTATGGCCTTCAAAAGCCTAAAATATTTGGTACATGTCCCTTTACAAAGAAAATTTGTTGACTCCTGCTGTAATATTTTGTGCATGTAGTCCTCTATAGTTCACTTTTACCTTCCTCTAGAGTGGGTATCTATGGCTCAATTTTCAGATAATCACAACAGGACTTGGGAGAGTGAACTGATTTATATTACTCAGAAGTATTCCACATATCTGGGTAAGATTTAGCAATAAAGTCACTTTTTCATTTGCTTAGTCAAAGGCCCCTGGCCCCCCAGGCAATAAGTAGCAGAGCAAGGACAAGATCAGTGGGCATCTGGTGTTAAGTCCAACGCCTATTTTGCACCTGACTACTTTCCTAGAAGTTTTAAGTAGTATAACAAAAGATGATCCATCACTGATTCTTAACTTGGTGCTATTGTATGATAAAAGAATTGTTTAGACCAATAATTACTCATTCCCAACTCCACTTGGAACCTGAAAATAGTTCTCCTAATTAACAAGCAATCTTATAATCAGCTTTCTGTGCCATGTGAGCTTTGTCAGAATTAATGAGCTAAGATAATAAGAGTAAGAATAACTAATGTGTCTTTAGCACTTACTCTGAACCAAGCATGGGGTGAAGCACTATTTTATATGTATCATCTCACCACTTTTCATCACACAGCTAATAAATATTATGAATCTCTTTTAAGTAGAGAAAAGAAGGCTCATAGTAGAGAGATGGCGTGCCCAAGGTTACACTTAAAGCCAGGATGTGACCCAAGTTTTTTTGATGCCAGAGTCAGTATTTTTTAATCATCACCCACACTGCTTCTTTAAGTATAACACAGTGTCTGGCACATTATGTCTCTCAATTAGCGATTCCTAGGATTATGTTTATAACAGTAGCTACCATTTATTGAATGATTATGCATTTTCTTAAGTTGAATCTCCACAACTGCACAATGGGATTGATACTATTATTATGTCCATTTTGCAATAGAAGAAGCTGAGGTGCAGAAAGACTAAGAAGCTAGCAGATAGTTGAAACTATCAATGTACCTTGTACACAAGAGGAAGTGGGGATTGAGATTCAGGCCTGGAAAAAATCTGTAAAACCACCTGGTAATTCGTGATCCCCCAATTCCAGACAGAGTGATATAAAAGAAAGTGAGTAGCTTCGGGGGTTAGTAAGACCTGAGGAAATAACGCCCATTTTCCTTCAAATGGTTGTGATAGGGATGAACTGCCTTCTAGATCATTCACTTTATGTAGAAAAATAGAGCAGTTCACTACATGGAGAAGAGCTACAGGCAACTGATGCTTTAAAGGCTCCTGAAAAAGTTGATAATAGCAGTGATGAATTTCTTTCTACCTTATTCAGACCACTCAACTTTGCTCTTGCTAAGGAGAGATAAAAAACAGATTCCTCTACTTCTAATACTTCACTTAAAATCTTAGTATTACAGGCATAAGACATCTAACCCAGCTCTGTCACTTTCTCATTGGGCATAATCCTGTGCATGTAACTTTCAATTTTCAAGCCTCAGTCTCTGTATCTATAAAATGGGGAGAAGGACATCCTCCTCAGTAGGATCTTGTCCTTGCTCTGCTACTTATTGCCTGGGGGGCCAGGGGCCTTTGACTAAGCAAATGAAAAAGTGACTTTATTGCTAAATCTTACCCAGATATGTGGAATACTATATATATATCAGGATGGAAACTCCACCTATCATAAACTGGAAGTGAATGGAGAACTTGGACCATTTTCAGAAATGACAACAGCACACAGTCTCTGAGGTGCTTTCCTGATAAGCAGCATTCTCAGCAGATGGATTGTCTTGTCTGAAGGAGAAGAGAAAACTAGAGTCCAAAACCACAGGGGAACAGAAAGACTGACCCCTCAACCTGAAGAATGGCTAAAAACATAGACCTACTGGGAAAACCAGAGGAAATATGGCCAAAGACCTCCAACAAACAAGGGAGGCATATCTAAAAGGTTCTAGTTGCAGATAGTTGATTTGACCATCTTTTTTTTTCAAATTCACTTAATTTAAACAAACAAACAAAAACTGCAAAACAGTTCAAATATTTCTCCTATCCACCACCCCCTACCTCTGGCAATCACCAATATGATTCCTCTGCATGTATATATATATATATATATTTCCTGTGTGTGAGTATATACATCAATGTGTTCTTCTAGTACTTTTATGATACCAGGTCTTACACTGAAGTCTTTAATCCATTTTGAATTAATTTTTCTATATGGTATAGGATAGTGGTCCATTTCCATTCTTTTGCACGTGTCTGTTCAATTTTTCCAACACCATTTCTTGAAGAGACTATCCTTGCTCCATTGTAAACTGTTGGGTCCTTTGTCATAAAATGTTGCTGTTGTTCAGTCACTAAGTTGTGTCCAAACTTTCCAATCCCATGAACTACAGCAAACCATGCTTCCCTGTTCTTCACTATCTCCTGGAGTTTGCTCAAACTCATCTCCCTTGAGTCAGCAATGCCATCCAACCATCTCATTCTCTGTCACCCTCTTATCCTCCTGCCTTCAGTCTTTCCTAGTATCAGGGTCTTTTCCAATGTCTGTTCTTCACATCAGGTGGCCAAAGTATTAGAGCTTCAGCTTCAGCATCAGTCCTTCCAATGAATATTCAGGATTGATTTTCTTTAGGAGTGATTGATTGATCTCCTTGTTGTCCAAGGGACTCTCAAGAGTCTTCTCTAGGATCACAAATTTTTAAGTAATTAATTTCAATTAGAGGCTAATTACTTTACAATACTGTAGTGGTTTTTGCCATACATTGCCATGAATCAGCCATGAGTGTACATGTGTTCCCCATCCTGAATGCCCCTCCCACCCAATCCCATCCCTCAGGGTCATCCCAGGGCACCAGCCCTGAGCACCCTGTCTCATGAATCAAACCTGGTCTGGCAATCTATTTCACATATTGTAATATACATGTTTCAATGCTATTCTCTCAGAGCATCCCACCCTCACCTTCTCCCACAGAGTTCAAAAGTCTGTTCTTTACATCTATGTCTCTTTTGCTGTTTTGCATACAGGGTCATTGTTACCATCTTTCTAAATTTCATGTATATGCATTAGTATATTGTATTGGTGTTTTTCTTTCTGACAGACTTCACTCTGTATAATAGGCACCAGTTTTATCCACTGATTCAAATGCATTCTTTTTAATAGCTGAGTAATATTCCATTGTGTATATGTACAATAACTTTCTTATCCATTCATCTGCCAATGGACATCTAGGTTGCTTCCATGTCCTGCCTATTGTAAACAGTGCTGTGATGAACATTGGGGTACACATGTCTTTTATTCTGTTTTCCTCGGTGTGTATGCCCAGCAGTGGGATTGCTGGGTCATATGGCAGTTCTATTTCCAATTTTTTAAGGAATCTCCACACTGTTCTTCATACTGGCTGTACAAGTTTGCATTCCCACCAACAGTGTAAAAAGGTTCCTATTCTCCACACCGTCTCCAGCATTTATTGTTTGTAGACTTTTTGATAGCAGCCAATCCTACCAGGGTAAGATGTTACCTCATTGTGGTTTTGATTTGCATAAATTTCTTTGATAATGAATGATGTTGAGCATTTTTCATGTGTTTGTTAGCCATCTGTATGTCTTCTTTGGAGAAATGTCTGTATAGTTCTTTAACCCATTTTTTGATTGGATCTTTCATTTTCCTAGAATTGAGCTGCAGGAGCTGCTTGTATATTTTTGAGATTAATTCTTTGTCAGTTGCTTCCTTTGCTATTATTTTCTCCCATTCTGAAGGCTGTCTTTTCACCTTGCTTATAGTTTCCTTTGTTGTGCAAAAACTTTTAAAGTTAATTAGGTCCCATTTGTTTATTTTCGCTTTTATTTCCATTACTCTGGGAGGTGGGTCATAGAGGATCCTGCTGTGATTTATGTTGGTGAGTGTTTTGCCTATATTTTCCTCTAGGAGTTTTATAGTTTCTGGTCTTACAGCTGCAGGATATAAAATTAACACACAGAAATCCCTTGCATTCCTCTACACTAACAATGAGAAAACAGAAAGAGAAATTAAGGAAACAATTCCATTCACCATTGCAATGAAAAAATGAAATACTTAGGAATAAATCTACCTAAAGAAACAAAAGACCTATATACAGAAAACTATAAAACACTGATGAAAGACATCAAAGAGGACACAAATAGATGGAGAAATACACCATTCATGGATCAGAAGAATCAATATAGTGAAAATGAGTATACTCCCAAAAGCAATCTACAGATTCAATGCATTCCCTATCAAGCTACCCACGGTATTTTTCAGAGAACTAGAGCAAATAATTTCACAAAATTTGTATGGAAATACAAAAATCCTTGAATAGCCAAAGCAATCTTGAGAAAGAAGAATGGACCTGGAGGAATCAACCTGCCTGACTTCAGACTATACTACAAAGCTACAGTCATCGAAACAGTATGGTACTGGCACAAAGACAGAAATATAGCTCAACAGAACAAAATAGAAAGCCTAGAGATAAATCCATGCACCTATGGACATCTTATCTTTGACAAAGGAGGCAAGAATCTACAATGGAGAAAAGACAATCTCTTTAACAAGTGGTGCTGGGAAAACTGGTCAACCACTTGTAAAAGAATGAAACTAGAACACTTTCTAACACCATACATAAAAATAAACTCAAAATGGATTAAAGATCTAAATGTAAGACCGGTGAGATCATTGGATGGCATCACCGTCTCAATGGACATGAGTTTGAGCAAGTTCCAGGAGTTAGTGGTGGACAGGGAAGCCTGGCATGCTGCAGTTCATGGGGTTACAAAAAGTTGGACAAGAGTGAGTGATTGAACTGAAGTGAACTAAAATTGAAGTTGAGAAGCCCTGTAGAGGGAGCTCGTGCCCTATTACTCATAATTGAATACCCTCAAATAGGAAGAGATGTACCTTTTATGTCCAATAGGAAAAAGTTTGCTATACTATTACCCCAGCAACAGGAAGGAAGATTTTCTTCTTGCCCAGCAATAAGCCCAGCCAATGAAAAACACCACAGCTCAGCTAATGAGAAAGCTTCATCTTCCTGAACTCTTACTTTCCTCCAATAAACCTTCATTTAGAACAAGCCCTCCCAATTGCCTATTTTTTCTATAAAAGCGAGCTTTGTGTTTCAGATTTACTTATGGTCCACCACAGATTGTATTTCCCTAGTTCCAATTTCTCTGGCTATTTCCAAAGAAATTCATTTAACTGAAGAGATAACTGGATGTTTTATTTTTAAATTTGACAGTTATAATGTCAGAAGTGGGACTGGAAGGAAGCAACTTCTGGAATTGTGCAAGGTATACACACTGAGCTCATGTGCTTATGACTTCCCTGACTTGTCATCCTCTTTTGGTTTGTTGAGTCTCTCAGATCCTGGGCCCACTCTCTTTGCATTTTGAGCTCTCCAGTTTAACTCAGGACCATGAAATGCTTTATCCTTTGTGATTCAAGGCTCTGTCCTTGCTGTCAATGCTTTATCACAGAGAAGTAATTGTTTTCCTTTTGGAAGTGTGCTAACACTTTGGTACAGTTCTTCTTGGAATGGAATTGGTCTAGCTAGTTTTCCTTTGTTCTTGGGAAAATTCTGAGAAATAGGATCCCAGTCATCTAAATGCTCTAAGGGCAGCCCTCCTTCAGGGACATTCAAGAACTATGAGCCTTACATATACACATTTTTAAATAAATGGGTAAACATGAACAAGACTAATCTAGAACTCCAGTGGCCATTATGATGAACTTTCAATATTCAAGCTTATTTTTCTCAGAACTAAATTATAAAGTCATAGTTCTAAGATAAAATGAATTTAATTTCAACCCTTTTAAATTGGTACCTGGAGTCTTCCAATTGTATTTAGAACTCCACAATCATTTCCTTGCAAAATACAATTCCTAAATTAATTGATGTGACCAAACAATTTAAATAAGACAAAATGGCTTCTGAGGTTTCCTTTTCCCCTCGCCCATTTTCTTTGTGTGGGTAGACATCTTGTGCACCTATCCTGCCCCCGGTGCCATCTCCCTTTCTCCTCCTTTTTGAAAACCTGCTCCTTTAAAACCAGGTACTCTGAAGATTCAAATACTAAAGACTTAATTACTGTTTCTAAGTTAACTGGGGCAAATAAACGATTAGAAGGAAAAATGTAAGTATCTATCAGCCTAGATTTTTTTTTTATAACAGATAAATATATTCTAAAAGGCCCAGGAGAAAACCTGTCTTTCTGTTTGTTAAAGATTCTTTGTAAGTTACCCATCCTGTTCAATGGGAAGAAATTTCGTTTTAAATCACACCTTAGGGGTCACTTTTGAACGAGAGGATTTCAAACCTCTCAAAAGACAGTGGAATGCCTTCTTTAATTATTATGCAGAAGTTTCTGAATGACAGATTTGCTCTAAAACAGCTTTAAGAGGACTCATACCTACAGCAAATAACCTGAACCTAGATCATCTACCAGAAACACAACTTGGATCCATCTATTCTTCTGACTTTTGTGTTATTGCACATGATACATAGCTAAAATTTAAAATAAAACTATAAGATCTCTGTTTGCATCTGTCTATATGCTCAAGTGTGTCTAAACACATGTGTATATATGTGACTTTTTTTTCTCTTCTAGTTCTGTATGGCATTGTTAAAATTAATTTGCAGAAGAGCTCTATTTAACTGGCATAAAACAAACAAGTGCTCATATAAATTAAAGAAATATAAAAAAACTAAACCAAATGATTTTCAAGTTCACATGATCTAGGATGCATGCATGTGTAGTCGCTTCAGTCGTGTCCAACTCTTTGTGACCATATGGATGGTAGCCCATCAGGCTCCTTTGTCCATGGGATTCTCCAGGCAAGAATACTGGAGTGGGTTGCCATGCCTTCCTCCAGGAGATCTTTCTGACCCACGGATCGAACTCGCATCTTCTGCAACTCCTGCATTGCAGGCGGATTCTTTACCTATTGAGCCACCTGGAAAGCACATGATCTAGGGTAAATTTTTAGTAAATAAAAGCCAGCTTAAAGTTGGTAGTTTAATTGAAACAGGTGTGTCTTTTGACTTAGTACTGAAAACTTTCACTCTACATGGGTTGACTGGTCAGATAAATTCGTTATCTCCCTCTGTCACAAAATTTCTTAGGAAGAAAACAACTTGATATGATGAAATTCCCATAAGCAATCTTAAAATAGTGGTTGAAAACAAATACATTAAATGGATATAGATGAGTTTAATGTTTCTAGGTGAACTTTTAAAATAGCTTCCCAAAGTCTTTTTGGTAACCTGAAACTTTACAGTTTTGCTAAGTTATATTAAACTATAGGTTGTCATCAGATAGCTAGATCATTTCCAAATAAAATATTGAAACATTACTAAGAATATGTTCATCCACTTCTGTTTTCCTTTACAAAGGAACTAAAGATATTTGAGTACATTAGTAGACATTCCATATTGAAAAGTGTGCAACAAGGAAAATATACTTTTAGGAATCATGAAATGTATTCATAAATTTGCCAGCAACAGACCATTCACAATTGTTTAAGGCTACTAGAAATAATAAGGGAAAAGAAAGTAATTTTGTCCTAAAGTGAAGCTAATTGTTTTAGTATAGGAAAGAATAAAAGAATAAAAGTTGAGTGGAAATGGAAATAGTAAGTTGCATAAGGGTGATGGAAAGGAATCTTCAAAACCTGAGTTTTGTGCGTGATCATACTGGTTAAGATGAAAATATATTTGTTTTTAAATTACTTTAATGTCAAATATACACTGTCAAAAATTGGAATTTGTTTTTTTCTCTCTGTAAGGACAAGGTACTAGTCAAAGCTATGTTTTTTCCCACAGTCATGTACAGATGTGAGAGTTGGACTATAAAGAAGGCTGAGTGCCAAAGAATTGATACTTTCGAACTGTGGTGCTAGAGAAGACTCTTGAGAGTCCTTGGCTAGCAAAGAGATCAAACCAGTCAATGATAGAGGAAATCAACCCTGAATATTCATTGGAAGGACTGGTGCTGAAGCTGAAGCTCCAATACTTTGGCCACCTGAGGCAGACAAAGAGCCGACTCATTGGAAAATACCCTGATACTGGGAAAGACTGAGGGCAAGAAAAGGGGGCAACAGAGAATGAGACAGGTGTATGGCATCATTGATTCAATGAACATGAGTTTGGGCAAACTCCTGGACATAGTGAAGGACAAAGAGGCCTGGTGTGCTGCAGTCCATGGCATTACAAAGAGTTGAACACAATTGAGCAACTGAGCAACAACAACAAATTTTTGGACCTTTGATCTGCTGCTGATAAGAGCTTGTGAAAGTTTTTCTTTTCCTTTTCTTCAAGTAATCTGCTTAGAAAATAAAGATATGTATTTTATCAAAATTATTTCCTGTGCTTCATGTTGTCTTAATCAAGTCTTTGATTACTTAAGAAAATTAAATCTTCTCATCTTTTAAAAGAGCTAAACATTGCTTACAACTATGTAATCTTTTGTGTTGTCTTTGAAATCTTTTATTGTTACTTTGGTCAAATAGATAATTACCATTTCATAATCATCTGTGGTCCTGTTTGATCAAATGTTCAAACTTTTGATATTATTGACAAACTTCCTCCAAATCAGATTCTAAGTGAAGTTTTTTGACCTTTAACTCATGTTGGGCTCCCATCAGAGGGCCCTTGGAAAAGTCTCAAAGGATTTGTTTCTCACCTGAGAAAATCTTAAACTAGTCAAGCTTGATATGTTAAATTATAAGAAGCATGTCAAGAACAAATACTAAAGCTTTTTACCTTATATATGCATGCATGCATGCAAAGTCGCTTCAGTCATGTCCGACTCTTTGTGACCCTATGGACTGTAGCCCACCAGGCTCCTCTGTCCATGGGGTTTCTCCAGGCAAGAATATCGGAGTGGGTTGTCATTTCCTTCTCCAGGAATCAAACCCATGTCTCTTATGTCTCCTGCATTGGCAGGCAGGTTCTTTACCACTAGCACCACCTAGTGCAAGCATCTCCTTATATATATGTATGTATAGGTATATCTTAGTACAAATGTTCTAATATGAAATGTTACTTAATCCAAATGTTCTATATATAATGTTACCAGCCATAATTTTAACATGTATGTCACAGAAATAAGCAGATGCCTTGTCAATTTCATTGTAATGAACTTTCATCAAATCTTTTGTAATGAGCATTTTCAGGTCTTTTTGACATTTAGAGACAGTTGTTGCTTCACTGTAATTTTTTTTCAAATGTTTCACCACCAGAAAAATTCACAGAAAGGACTATGGCAATTAGTCTGAATAAAGATTTTTGATGCATTTAAGAACATAATACTAAACTAGGCAAGAATTTCTAAAATTCTAATAGAAAATGAATTGTTTTAATGTTTTGTTTCCAGGTATAAAGGACTCCCTTCTCTTCTACTTTAAGTTAAAGCAATTGGCAAATTGTATCTTTGCAACAAAGGTTGTAGCATTTATCATTTTTCTTCTTACTTGATCCTTAAAAGTTCTTAAAGTCCTATTAAATATTCTTGTTTTTCAAGCCAATGTGTTAAGTTTAATAGGAGTATGTTCTCCATGTGACAGGATGTCTAATGCACTTGACTGCTGCTTCTTTTGATTCACAGATAGTAAAAAGGGAATATACTTCAATATTGTAAAGGCTTCCTTGTTTTTATCAAAATTATCCATGCTTTAGTAAAGCAATATTTTCATACCACACTCCCAGGAAATGAAGACTCTTACCACCATTCTGCAACCTGGAAATTTTGTTTACTACAAAAGACACTTTCAAGAGGACCTTCTCTAGCCCCTACACTGGCAGCCAGGTTCTTTACCACTAGCACCACCTGGTACAAGCATCTCCTTATATATGTATAGGTATATCTTCTATACTGGAAAGATATCTATCTGGTACTATGACTGATTTTTGTGTCACCAAACTGAAAGGATCAGACTTTTGGATTCACATGTTACATCTTTTGAAAAAAACAAAACAAAACAAAACACACCAAACTCCTGACTGGATCTGCAAATCAATTGGTGACCTGAAAGTACAGAATTCCAAGAACTCAAGGAGACAGCATCGGATGGAGACAAGTTTCTCATGTCAGGGCCAGGTTTATATGTCTTTTTAACCTCTGCTTGTTCTTGCTTTCCTTTTTCTTTCTCTCTTTCATGGAAAGATAATGCCCACGATATTTTATACAGGACCCATTCCACATTTCTTAATCTATTATGAAAAGGAGAAACCACTCCAATTGTTGGATTTGTCACTAGAAATCTCACTCTGTTTAAGACAGAAATGTCCCTTTAGTTCACAGTATAAATAATTTCACTAACTAGTCCTGTGGGTCCATTTAATAAAGTTAGGGTACTAAACTTGCCTAACCTCAATCTTTGCTTTAATCTAACCCAATACAGGTATGGGAAAATGAGATAACTTAAATATCTATATAAGAATCTCTGTGGGACAGTCAACATAAATGATGCCCTTTATAAATTTGCTAACATACCTATATATTCAGACAGCTTATCAGTTTAACGATGTCAGTGCCTCTATACCAATGAATGCATCTATAGATACCATCCCTTGTGTGGGAATATATGTTGAGACCCTGACTCTTGATCAGCAATGTCAGAGAAAAATATTGATCACAAAGAAAAAATGTGAAAATAAATAAAGGAAACTTATACTAAAAATGAAGTTGGAGAGTCCTACAGAAGGAGCTCTCATGTCCTTCCACTTATTGTCAATTTCCCCAAACAGGAAGAGACATACCCTGCATCTCTAACAGGAAGAGATTGTTACTTTACTACCCCAGCAACAGGATGGAAGATTTTTTTTCCTTGCCCAGAAACAATCACAGATTATGCAAATGCTACAACTCAACAAATGAGAGGCCATCAACTCCATAAACTCTTATTTTCCTCCAGTGAACTTTCATTTAGAACAGTACCTTGTAGTGTAGAGTGAAAGTTGCTCAGTCATGTCTGACTCTTTGCAACCCCATGGAATATATAGTCCATGGAATTCTCCAGGCCAGAATACTGGAGTGGGTAGCCTTTCATTTCTCCAGGATATCTTCCCAACCCAGGGATAGAACCCTGTTCTCCCATATTGCAGGCGGATTCTTTACCAGCTGTGCCACAGGTGAAGCCCAAGAATACTGGAGTGGGTAGCTTGTCCCTTCTCCAGCGGATCTGCCTGACCCAGGAATCAAACTGGAGTCTCCTGCATTGCAGGTGGATTCTTTACCAACTGAGCTATCAGGGAAGCCCACTTTCATTTAGAACAGTACCTTAGAGTAGTAAAAAAAAATTCTGAAAAATGGGCAAGAGCAGCAGGAGATGAATGAGAGGGTAACAGGCAGGAAGGCCAAGGGTCTCCAAATGGAGGAATAGGCTACAAGTGTCTCTCCTTTAAGCAGCAGGAGGAAACAAACAAGTGTTAGATTTTTCTCCCCTTCTCTATACAAATTTAAAAAGAGATTTCTCTTAACCTTGAGCTAACCAATGTATTCTTCTTATGGAAATGTTTTTCTTGAGCTATGTTAATGAACTATGTATTTACCCTAGACTCTGTGTTTTTTTAAGTTGGTTCCACTTAAGACTCAGAACTTATAAGGGCTCAACAAACCTGTATGTTTTACTCACACATTGCTCTCCTAATCTGTTAATGAAACTATATACATACTTGGAAACCTGTCTTTCTTTTTTAAACTTTTTAAAATTTATTTATTTCAATTGGAGGCTAATTACTTTACAATATTATAGTGGTTTTTGTCATACATCGAAATGAATCAGCCACGGGCGCACATGTGTTCCCCATCCAGAACCCCTCTCCCACTTCCCTCCCCACCCCATCCCCCAGGGTCATCCCAGTGTACCAGCCCTGAGCACCCTGTCTCATGCATCGAACCTGGACCATACATGTTTCAACACTATCCTCTCAAATCATCCCCCCCAGCCTTCTCCCACAGAGTCCAAAAGTCTGTTCTTTACATCTGTGTCTCTTTTGCTGTCTCACATATAGGGTCATCATTACCATCTTTCTAAACTCCATATATACGCATTAGTATACTGTATTGGTGTTTTTCTTTCTGACTTACTTCACAATGTATAATAGGCTCCAGTTTCATCCACCTTATTAGAACTGATTTGAATGCATTCCTTTTAATGACTGAGTAATATTCCATTGTGTATATGTACCACAACTTTCTTATCCATTCATCTGCCAATAGACATCTAGGTTGCATCCATGTCCTGGCTATTTTAAACAGTGTTGTGATGAACACTGGGGTACACATGTCTCTTTCAATTCTGATTTCCTCAGTGTGCATGCCCAGCAGTGGGATTGCTGGGTCATATGGCAGTTTTATTTCCAGTTTTTTAAGGAATCTCCACACTGTTATCCATACTGGCTGTACAAGTTTGCATTCCCACCAATAATGTAAAAGGGTTCCTTTTTCTCTGCACACTCACCAGCATTTTTTGTTTGTAGACTTTTTGATAGCAGCCATTCTGACTGGTGCAACATGGTACCTCATTGTGGTTTTGATTTGCATTTCTCTGATAATGAGTGATGCTGAGCATCTTTTCATTGTTTGTTAGCCATCTCTATGTCTTCTTTGGAGAAATGTCTGTTTAGTTCTTTAACCCATTTTTTGATTGGGTCTTTCATTTTCCTGGAATTGAGCTGCAGGAGCTGCTTGTATATTTTTGAGATTAATTCTTTATCAGTTGCTTCGTTTGCTATCATTCTCTCCCATTCTGAAGGCTGTCGTTTCACCTTGCTTATAGTTTCCTTCGTTGTGCAAAAGCTTTTAAGTTTAATTAGGTCCCATTTGTTTATTTTCGCTTTTATTTCCATTACTCTGGGAAGCAGGTCATAAAGGATCCTGCTGTGATTTATGTACGAGAGTGTTTTGCCTATGTTTTCCTCTAGGAGATTTATAGTTTCTGGTCTTATGTTTAGATCTTTAATCCACTTTGAGGATCATGCTGTGATTTATGTCAGAGAGTGGGAAACCTGTCTTTCTTCAAGGTTCATGTCAATCATTTTATGGCCCAGGAAGACTCACCTGGGGCCGATGTTATGTCAAAATGAATGTTGTAGGTGAGGGGCCTGGTGCCACTCTGAGTTTTGAGACATCTCCTTTCTCTAATTAACAGCTTACTGATAGGTATATAACATACTGTTAAAGTCTAGCAGGAGGGCACTCTTTCTGCCCCCTTCTGATGTTTATGTCTTTCTCTATCTCTTTTATACTTTAATAAAACTTTATTACACAAAAGCTCTGAGCGATCAAGCCTTGTCACTAGCCCTGGATTGAATTCCTCTCTTTCAGAGGCCAAGAATCCCAGCGTCTTTCACAGCTCAGCAACAAACTTTCATGAGCACTTTGGAAAATAGCTATAACAACAACAAACCTTTTACAGAAAATTTTTACCAAGGTTGAATTATCTTAAAATGCACCAGTGGAAACAAGAGTTAGATGCTGAGGAGAACTTCTTGAAAGTGAAGATTGTTAAATACAAGATGGGAAGGATTCTTTATATCAGGTGTTGATAGACTACGAAGTTTGGGCAAAATGCAATCAGGGTCATTTTTGAAAGGCCCTTAGGGGAGAATGATTTTCACTTTTTAAAGTGTTGAAGGACAAAGATGAGGAAGAGGAGAAGGAATGATCAAGACCATGAAGCCTAAAATAATTACAATCCAGTCCTTCACAGAAAAAATTTGCCATGCGCATGCTAGAGGAACTTTTTCATCCTACCTCCTTGGGGCCTTAGTTTCCCCATGTGAAATTTGGGAAGAATTCTTGACCTAGTCACCTCAGGTGAATAGTGTGAGGATACTAGAGGAATCTAAAAGTCAGAGTGGAGGGGTGGGAGAAAGATGTGAATGTGCTGAAGAGGAAATGACTATTTGGGAAACCTTAAGACCATGTTGTAGAGCTCTAGAATGGCTTGAGGAGTGGGTAGAGATAATTAGAGCTGGGAGTAATTCTGAGTATGTTAAAGGGAGCAAAGAGGAAGCAAGAGGAGGAGATGATGACAATATCTTATATAAGAACCATTCCACAGGTAAAGTTACAAAGGCAATAATCAGGAAAAGGGAAAACAAAAAAGGTGTCAGACAAGCTTGTTGTTACTAGAAGAGAGCCTGAGAAGAAACAGATGGTTCAGCTCAGAGAAAAAGGCATAGAAAACCAGCCACTAATTTGTGGAGAAGTTAACTAGGTAGACTGAAGTCACGGAAACAAAGATAAATGACCTCTGTTTCTGGGAGGCTTGAAGCACTGAGTAGGTATTTTAAGGCCAGGCTGGATTGGTAAAAGCCAATTACAGGAAGTGCTGAGAGACTCAGACATACTCCATTTGTTCCCAGAAAACAATCTTTAGTTTTTATTCCCTGGTGTTGAGGAGCTCACTCATTCTTGAAGCAGTCTTCCATGATGAACCTTTTAGCTAGGATCTTCTTTTTTGTGTCATCTGTCTTCCTACAGTTTCGTTCAGTTCAGCTCAGTTGCTCAGTCGTGTCCAACTCTTTCTGACCCCATGAACCCAGCATGCCAGGCTTCCCTGCCATCACCAATTCCTTGAGTCCACACAAACCCATGTTCATTGAGTCGGTGATATAATCCAGCCATCTCATCTTGTCGTCCCCTTCTTCTCCTGCCCTCCATCTTTCCCAGCATCAGGGTCTTTTCCAATGAATCAACTCTTCGCATCAGGTGGCCAAAGTATTGGAGTTTCAGCTTCAACATCAGTCCTTCCAATGAACACCCAGGACTGATCTCCTCTAGGATGGACTGGTTGGATCTTCTTGCAGTCCAAGGGACTCTCCAGAGTCTTTTCCAACACCACAGTTCAAAAGCATCAGTTCTTCGGCACTCAGCTTTCTTTATAGTCCAACTCTCACATCCATACATGACCACTGGAAAAACCATAGCCTTGACTAGATAGACCTTTGTTGGCAAAATAATGTCTCTGCTCTTTAATATGCTATCTAGGTTGGTCATTACTTTCCTTCTAAGGACTAAGCATCTTTTAATTTCATTGCTGCAGGGATTTTGGAGCCCAGAAAAATAAAGTCAGCACCTGTTTCCACTGTTTCCCCATCTATTTCCAATGAAGTAATGGTCTTACTTTTCTGAATGTTGAGCTTTAAGCCAACTTTTTCACTCTCCTCTTTCACTTTCATCAAGAGGCTCTTTAGTTCTTCTTCATTTTCTGCTATAAGGGTGGTATCATCTGCATATCTGAGGTTATTGATATTTCTCCCGGCAATCTTGATTCCAGCTTGTGCTTCCTCCAACACAGCATTTCTCATGATGTATTCTGCATGTAAGTTAAATAAGCAGGGTGGCAGTGTAACGCCTTGACTTAATCCTTTTCCTATTTGGAACCAGTCTGTTGTTCCATGTCCAGTTCTAACTGTTGCTTCCTGACCTGCATACAGGTTTCTCAAGAGGCAGCTCAGGTGGTCTGGTATGCCCATCTCTTTCAGAATTTTAAGCAGTTTATTGTGATCCACACAGCCAAAGGCTTTGGCATAATCAATAAAGGAGAAAGAGATGTTTTTCTGGAACTCTCTTGCTTTTTTGATGATCCATCGGATGTTGGCAATTTGACCTCTGGTTCCTCTGCCTTTTCTAAAACCAGCTTGAACATCTGGAAGTTCATGGTTCACGTATTGCTGAAACCTGACTTGGAGAGTTTTGAGCTTTAACTTCTTAGTGTGAGATGAGTGCAACTGTGAGGCAGTTTGTGCATTCTTTGGCATTGCCTTTCTTTGGGATTGGAATGAAAACTGACCTTTTCCATTCCTGTGGCCACTGCTGAGTTTTCCATATTTGCTGTCATATTGAGTGTAGCACTTTAGCAGCAGCATCTTTCAGGATTTGAAATAGCTCAACTGGAATTCCATAACCTCCACTAGTTTTGTTCATAGCGATGCTTCCTAAGGCCCACTTGACTTCACATTCCAGGATGTCTGGCTCTAGCTGAGTGAGCACACAATTGCGATTATCTGGGTTGTGAAGATCTTTTTTTGTACACTTCTTCTGTGTATTCTTGCCACCCCTTTTAATATCTTCTGCTTCTGTTAGGTCCCTACCATTTCTGTCCTTTATTGATGCCATCTTGGCATGAAATGTTCCCTTGGTATCTGATTTTCTTGAAAATATCTCTAGTCTTTCTCATTCTATTTTTTTTTCCTCTATTTCTTTGCATTGATGGCTGAGGAAGGCTTTCTTATCTCTCCTTGGTATTCTTTGGAACTCTGCATTGAAATAAGTATATCTTTCCTTTTCTTCTTTGCTTTTCACAGCTATTTGTAAGGCCTCCTCAGACAGCCATTTTGCTTTTTGGCATTTCTTTTTCTTGGGGATGGTCTTGATTCCTGTCTCCTGTGCAATGTCATGAACCTCCATCCATAGTTCATCAGGCATTTCTGTCTATCAGATCTAGTCCTTTAAATCTATTTCTCACTTCCAATGTATAGTCATAAGGGATTTGATTTAGGTCATACCTGAATGATCTAGTGGTTTTCTCCACTTTCTTCAATTTCAGTATGAATTTGGCAATAAGGAGTTCATGATCTGGGCCACAGTCAGCTCCTGGTCTTGTTTTGCTGACTGTATAGAGCTTCTTCATCTTTGGCTGCAAAGAATATAATCAATCTGATTTTGGTGTTGACCATCTAGTGATGTCCATGTGTAGAGTCTTCTCTTGTGTTGTTGGAAGAGGGTGTTTGCTATGACCAGTGCATTCTCTTGGAAGAACTGTATTAGCCTTTGCCTTGCTTCATTCTATACTCCAAGGCAAAATTTGCCTGTTACTCCAGTTGTTTCTTGACTTCCTACTTTTGCATTCCAGTCCCCTATAATGGAAAAGACATCTTTTGGGGGTTTTAGTTCTAGAAGGTCTTGTAGGTCTTCATAGAACTGTTCAACTTCAGCTTCTTCAGCATTACTGGTCAGGGCATAGACTTGAATTACCGTGATGTTGAATGGTTTGCCTTGGAAACGAACAGAGATCATTCTGTTATCTCAGTGCACCGTCGCAGCTGCCATGCTCAGCCCTTCCTATGGTTCCTTTCCCCTAATTTAGATCTTGGGATCAGCACTAAGTGGGCCAATTCCTTTACTTATATAGTCAGAGGGATCCATGACACATATAAGGAAAAGAATATCAGATTTGAAGTTGAAACCCTGATTTGAAATCTTGGCTCTTGTATAGTATCCAGTCCTGCTGAACTTCATTTACCTCATCTGGAGAATGGTCAAAATAATACCTTCCCTGTGTACTCCAAGCTTTATTTGTGCAGACTGAGTAATCATAATAACATATAATAATTTTAATAGAATAATATGTAAACTTGTAAAATTTACACAGTTATGAACTATTTTGACTATTGCTATTCCATGAACATAGATGGGCTTTGGAGCCTGTCAGACTCAGGTTATGTTCTCGAGGCTGCCCTCAATCTGCTGCCCATATATGACTATTTCCTTTTTGCCATTCCTTGAATGGCTAAATCAGAGTTGATTTCTATTGTTTGTAGCTCAGAACCTTGCCTTTTATGCTGAACTGTCCCTCTTGAGGCATATTCCCATGGAGGGAGTCTCCTGGAGGCTATGAGTAAGACTTTTCTCTTAGTAATCTACTATGTCCAGAAAAGGACTGGGTACATGCTAGTTGATTCATGGCATTAAGTGCCTAAAGCTATTCTCATGCTGCTCACTGCTTCATGCTCCCAGACTTAAGATGCATCAGCAACATGACCAAATATTCCAAGGCTCAATTAATACTGTTCACAATGATCCCTCTTATTTATGATGCACTGGGTATATCCAGTGGCATCAGGGGTCAGCCTGTCAGCACCCTAAAAGTAGTGATAGAAATCTGTATTTGTTAGGTAGGCTCATAATGTGATAAGGAGGGGCTCTGTATCATATTTCTCAAATGCAGGAGCTTTGGGGTGAGCTCTAAAGATGTGTCCTTCAGAACTGCTTTCCTCCTCCTTCCTTTCCTTCATCCTGTTGACACAGATGTTGAGAACACAATCAGACAGTCCTTATTGACTGATAACCTGAGTCTACACTCTGGTTGCCACAAACATTTGGTAACTTGATGTGGCAGCATGCCTCTGGGCAAAGGCAGGGATCCATGTGTCAGTTAAAAAGTTGCAAACCTTTGGGACTGTGCCAGAACTGGTCCATGAGCCTACAGTCATTTCCCTCTAGACAGGTTCCAGCTGCCATACCTCTCTTTGTCACAGTCTAGCAGTCAGCACAGGTACATCTCTGTGGGTGCTGAAAGCTGACAGCACAGATTCTCTCCTCCCTACCCTGATCCCCAGCCCACCAAGCTATGAAAATCCTCTTTACCTCCACTCCAAAGAAGAATGTAAGCTCCACCTTCTGCTTCTCATCTCAGCTCTGGTGATTGATACATAGCCACCCATCCCCTGCACACATGTATCACAAGATGGGAGAAGAAACTTCTCTTTCCCCTTTTGTGGCTGTTCAGTCACTAAGTTATGTCAACTCTTTGTGATCCCATGGACTGCCACACACCAGGCTTCCCTGCCCTTCACTATCTCCCAGAGTTTGCTCAAACCAGCATCCATTGAGTCAGTTGTGTCATCCAACCATCTCATCCTCTGTCCCTCCCTTTTTCCTCTACCATCAATATATCCCAGCATCAGGGTCTTTTCCAATGAATTGGCTCTTTCTGTGGCTCTGGAGAAGACTCTTGAGAGTCCATTGGACAGGAAGGAGATCAAATCATTCAATCCTAAAGGAAATCAACCCTGAATATTAATCGGAAGGACTGATGTCCCTTTTGAAAGACTGCCAATATTATATCTACTCTGCAATGACATTTCTTGACCCTAATGAAAAGAATATTAAAGTCTTAGGGTGATTAACAGATTCACAATCATCTTTTGTTTTGATGCTCACAAGTTTCTAATGTACATATTATTTGCCATCATTCTAACAGATGAGAAACTGAGGCATAGAGTAGTCAAGTGATGTGTCATGGCTAACCTGGATAGGGAGTCAGTCCTTGTTCTGTAGGCTTCAGTCAGAATTTGATTGTCCTTTTCTAGCAGGCAGTAGGGGACTTTACATATTACATGGCAGGAGGAGGACAGTGTTAAGCCAGATTACCTCCATTTCCACCTACTACTCTAGATTTGTAAGTAGTAGAGCAAGGTCTCAAACTCAGGTCTGCCTCATCATTCAAAGCTCTTTGCATAACACTACTAGATATAAAGACTTCAAGAGCAAGTGCCACATCCTATACATCACTTTTATGTTCTCTACCCAGTTTGGCACAGAGTAAGCATTGATTGAAGACTAAATTCTTTTTTAATTTTTCTAAATTTGTTTTTAACTGGAGAATATACAATGTTGTGTTGGTTTCTGCCTTTCAACAATGTGAATCAGCTCTAAGTATAGATATATTTTCTCCCCTTTGAACTTCTCTCCTTAAATTATTGATTGAACTGCTTACTAACTTAATGGTGATGGTAAACACTTGTGGAGTTGTTACTGTGTGTCAGGCACTGCTGTAGGTGCTTTTCACTATTAACTCACTTAATGCTCAGAAAAAGGCTACAAGGTTGGTGGTATTATTTGTATTTTACTGATGAAGAATCTGAGGCACAGAAAACTAAAATAATACAACTGGTAAGTTTTGGAGTAAAAGTTCAAACCCAGACAGTCTAGCTTCAGAGTACTGTCCCTAACAATTTCACTACATTGTCACTCAGTATGTAGTGAACGCATGCTTGCATGCATGTTCTCCATAGTCACAGTTCACTGACCTGCCAAGAAGCACCATTTTCAAATACATACAGGAAACTGATGTGTCAGTTCAGAAGACACTGGGCTAACATTAGAATGTGGACCAAATAGTGTAGGTGTGGGCCTGAGTCTTCATGGAGCTCCCCTCTGTCAGTTCATCTTCTCTTTTTTCCCTATTCAGAAATCTCAGTTAAAGCCCTCTCTTCCTATTTTTCCTGCTTACCAGCTAGAAAGTCTGGCCCCACCCTAGTTGGATTTCCTGTGTTCCTTGGCCAAATTCCCAGCCAGAGGAAAACAGCCCACTGCCCTCAGTTCATAGTCTTTAAACCAGCAAGGGCACAGCAACACTGTAAGTGTGAGTAGCAGGAGACCCAGCTGTGTGGTTGTGCCTAGCCCAATAGAAAGAAAAAGCCCCAACTCAGAGTCCACAGAAACAGAAGGCACCACTCCCAAGTGTCTCACACTTCAAGGAGGGCAGAGAAGAAGAAGCTTCTCCTTGCAGTGGCAATCATAATTTTCAAACGTGTTCCTGCTTAAGCAACACAACTCCTGTCCACAGTGCAATGCTGAGGAAAGCCCAGGGCACTAGGAGCAGGGATTAGAAAATGGTAACAATAATAGCTACCATTTATTCTGCCTTTACTTTGTGGCACAAATTTCTGAGTACTGTCAATCGCTGTTTTCCTTGACCTTCCCTAAAATCCTGTAATACAGGTGCTGTTGGGCTCTCATTTTACAGATAGAAAACAGAAATTAAGTGACTTGCCCAAAGCCACATAGCTCCTAGGTAGAAGAGTCAAGACTGCTATCCAAGACCACCTGAAACCTTGAGATTTCTTAATCTCTTAATCACTACCCTCTGCTGCTTTTCTAATGGTCTTATAGGGCCCATGTAGCCCTGCCATGTGAGTATTTTGAGAATTGGAGGCATGACTAATGGAGATGTTACCATCTTATATGACCATGAGGCAGCAGGTGCTGGCCCAAATTCTCTTGCCATGTACCATTGAGCCAACAACTTCACATTACAGATGGTGGTACTAAGAACCAGAGAAAGAAGCCAATTTACCTGAGGTCCTTAGTAGCAGGGCAACTCTCATCCTAGGACGCCCTTCAGTACTCTTCAAGCCTGCCTTTCCTCTTTCAGCAATCCACACAGAATTAAAGAATCAGACAGTCCCCAGATGAGAGTTTCTGAATGCTTCAGCCTTTTTTGCTTAAAATTCAAGCCAATTTTACAGTTTTAATATCTATACTATTGTCATGTTATTATTATTCGTTTTCTGTCTGTTTCATGCACATACACACAGAGAGAGAGAGAGAGACAATGATATTATAAGACTGTATCTTTTCTATGTGCCAGAAAACATAGAACTGGGCATCCTCAAACAGGATGCTGGTGACTGTTTAGTATTTCCTAGATTTTTCTGATGTCAGAGGGGTCCAAAACCTGGGGCAAAATAACTCTGGAGAAGGAGGAGGGTTGCTAAAGTCTCTGAAGCCTTACTGTATGCCCCTAGTAGGCTAGGCAGGTAGCACAGGGGTTTGGGGCCAAGTGGGTATAGAAAAGTGAAGCAGGAATGTCAAAGGCTAACTTCACTGGTTCTTAGTACTTTGACAAAGGACCTTAAAGACCATCTCATCTGACCCTCTTCTCTCCTCACTCCTCAACAACCATTGCCAGCATTTGTCACTATCTAATGTTTAAATCTTTCCTATGACACTCCCATGAGGCTTTCCCAGTGGCTCAGTGGTAAAGAATCCACCTACAATACAGGAGCTACAGGAGATGCAGGTTTGACCCCTGTGTCAGGAAGATTCCCTGGAGAAGGGCATGGTAACCCACTCCAGTATTCCTGCCTGGAGAACCCCACAGACAGATGAGCCTGGTGGGCTACATCTATAGGGTCACACAGAGTCAGACACAACAGAAGCAACTTAGCATGCAACCACGTGTGGCACTCCCATAAAGCAAAAATTAGCTTGCACCCTTCAGTAATGGAAAGTTCATTAACCTTATGACAGAACATTTCATCGTTAGAAATGTTGCGTTTGTGTGAAGCTGAAATATTGCACCCTATAGTTTTCACATAAGTATGTTAAGTATTCACTAAATACTTAATAGTCTCACATTTTCCCTTCTATGCATGCATGGGTAGAACCACAGAGACTTTATCTGCTCTTTCTTCTCTATATTACAGCTCCTGAAGCCAAAGACTGCATCTCTCTGAGTTTCCTCTGTTGAAGGTATAATGCACAAGCTCCTTCAACCCCTCTGCAATCTGCTCACCTGACCAGATTCCTGGTTTGTTGAGCACTCTTTCATATTTGGACTCAGTCATTTTTCTTGTTTTCACAGCACTGGCATTGCCTTTGTCATAGGATACACACTGACTACTTTTCATATACATATCTATGGGCTAATGAAATTAGAAAAGAGCATGGGAAACATATGGTCCAGCCAACCCCAAAAGAGTAAATACTGATAGAGACACTGAAGTTCAGAGAAAGGAAAAAACATTGTTAATTAAAAACCTTTCTCTCGTTTGGCTAGCATCTTTCCCCTAAGACAATATTCTCAAAGTATGGTATAGCCCACCTGAGTCATAGCCACCTAACACAGAAATCCTGGTAGTTGGATCCAAGAAATATACATGTTTAATGAGTACTCTCAGTCATTCTGAGGCACACAGAGTTTGGAAACTAGAGCCTAAGAACAAAAAGTGAAGGTCTTTTGTGTCTGTTCTTACTCATGTAAAGCCACTGCCATGTCCAATTCAGTTCAGTCACTCAGTCGTGTCCGACTCTTTGTGACTCCATGGACTGCAGCATGCTAGGCTTTCCTGTCCATCACCAACTGCCATGTAGCAAGAGATAAGACACTGCCCACCTCATGTTACTGAGAGGAACCTGAAGGGGAGTAAAATCCTAGTGAAGTAATTGAAAAGCAAAGCCAGCCCATTTGGGGCAAGAGGGGAATTAGTTACCTTGAGAAAAGGGTAACTGTAATATTCTACATATATTACATTTCTAGAATCAGAAACTTGTATTTCATATTCTCTCAATGATCTATTGTGTTGGTTGTTTCACATAGGAAAAAAAATTACCAATGTTATATTTATATAAAGATGAAATTTGAAAACCTGTTATTATGTACATTATTTGTAATTAATTCATTGACTAGTTTTTTGTTTACCTTTATTTAACTTTCTTACTAATGAATGTCAATAGAGAGCCCCAGGGTATGCCTGCGTCTAGGTTTTGGCTATGTTCTAGGAGAGACAGTGGGAGCAACATCAGGGCTTATGTGAGAGCATTCCAAGAAGACACTGAGGCTGGAAGGAACCAAATTGTGACCACTCTAGGCTCCTTTGTTACTATAGAAATTTCTAGCTGTTAGAAGTTTCTAGCTTGTGGTAGTAAATGTCCATCCACCAATGAGTGGATAAGAAGATGTGGTATCAGCTGTTGAAAGAATGAAAATATGCCATGTGTAACAACATAGATGGACCTAGAAGGCATTATGCTTAGAGAATTAAAAATACTTTATCCACTTTTATGTGGATTCTAAAAAATAAAACAAATGAACAAATACAACAAAGACACTAGTGGTTACTAGAGAGGAAAAGGTTTAGGGGAGGGGCAAAATAAGTGAATGGGATTAAGTGGTACAATCTACTAGGTGTAAAATAAATTACTATGATGTAATGTATAGCACAAAGAATATAGTCAATATTTTATGACAACATTGCACGGAGTATAATCCATAAAAGTATCAAGTTACTATGCTGTATGTCTAAAACTAATATAATATTGTAAGTCAACTATACTTCAATTTAAAAAAAAAGTTGTAGTATATTCAGGTAATGAAATACTATAAACAATGGAAATAAAGGAAATATAACTATGAAAAACTCTAGCTTCTCACATTTGAATGTGTACATAATGTGAAAGTGAAGTGCTAGTTGCTCAGATGTGTCTGACTCTTTGTGACCCCATGGACTGTAGGCTCTTCTGTCCCCAGGCTCTTCTGTCCATGGTATTCTCCAGACAAGAATACTGGAGTAGGTAGCCGTTTCCATCTCCAGGGGATCTTCCCAATCTAGGGACCAAGCCCAGGTCTCCTGCATTACAGGCAGATCCTTTACTATCTGAGCCACAAGGGAAGCCCCTGAATAATGTGGATATCTTATTAAAATGCAAATTCTGATTCAGTAAGTATGTAGTGGGACTTGAGATTTTGCATTTCTAACAAGTTACCAACTGATACCAATACAGCTGATCTGGACACTATATTCTGAATATAAAGAGCACCTCTCAGTAAAATGTGAGGGGAAGGTTCTCATTTCTTTCTTTCATAAACAAAATCTGTAGCTCTCCAGGGCCCTTTAGGTCTCTGAGATTTATTTCCCAAGTTCTTCCTCAGATCCTCACATAGAGTTACAACAAGATTCAGAGAACTTCCTTTCAAGCCAGTAAGTTAGTCCTCTCCTCTGCAAAATCCACTGGTGAGTTCCTGGAAACAAATGAATCACTGAGAGTAGAATTTCAGGTATGTGAGAGAGAATGCTGGGGGCAAGGAACCTTCCTAGCACTCTTCAAACCACACCATATAAATAGCCACCACACAGCCCTCTGTTACACTTGCCTGCATTTTTTATGTCCTCTGCCTACTGCTTCCTCTTTTTACTGGGAAGAATAAACTGATAAGCCCTTCTCTGCTACACAGGTCCCCCAAGGTATCAGCTTCACCTCTTTTCTACTGGGCCTTGCTCCCTGTTTTCCCTCATACCGATGGCCACATACCTTCCAAGTCTAGTCTGAGATTTGTACTTGAAATTTTGAAGAAAAGAGCAGGTCTTGGGAGAAGAAAAAGATGATGCGGGAGTAGATGGACATGGAGTACATCTCTCTTCATGGATACATCAGGAATACATGTTCAGACACAGAAGTGCATGCAGAACACCAGCTGAGAGCAGACAGGAGTACCTGACCAGTGGAAAAGAATATACAGAACCACGCAAAACTCTGTAGGATGAAGGAGCTAGGGGGAAAAACAGGAGTGTTAGTAAGACTGGACCTGTCCTCAGTAGGTGGGGGAACTGAAGCAGGGGTCTGATCCCCACAGTGGGACAACTGTCTGAATCAGAGGAGAAACATTTAAGGCTGAGAGTGAAACAGCTGATCTGTGGCAGCCTATGTGGAATGAGACTCAGACAGTCCTTGCTGCAGCCATACAAACCTCTGATAGGAACACTTATCTCCTGGGAGGTGCAGCAGCTGGGAGCTGGAGTTTAGGGATTGTGGAGCAATCCCAGGTGAAGGCTGCTGTTGACTGCAGAGAGATGAATTGAAGGGATATGAGGGAGGAGAAAGTTATGAACAACCTAGCTAGCATATTAAAAAGCAGAGACATTACTTTGTCAATGAAGGTCCATCTAGTCAAGGCTATGGTTTTTTCCAGTGGTCATGTATGGATGTGAGAGTTGGACTATAAAGAAAGCTGAGCACTGAAGAATTGATGCTTTTGAACTGTGGTGTTGGAGAAGACTCTTGAGAGTCCCTTGGACTGCAAGGAGATCCAACCAGTCCATCCTAGAGGAGATCAGTCCTGGGTGTTCATTGGAAGGACTGATGTTGAAGCTGAAACTACAATACTTTGGCCACCTGATGTGAAGAGTTGACCCATTGGAAAATACCCTGATGCTGGGAAGGATTGGGGGCAGAAGGAGAAGGGGATGACAGGATGAGATGGCTGGATGGCATCACCAACCCGATGGACATGGGTTTGGGTAAACTCCAGGAGTTGGTGATGAACAGGGAGGCCTGGCGTGCTACGATTCATGGGGTCGCAAAGAGTTGGACATGACTGAGCGACTGAACTGAACTGAGGGAGGAGATCATGGTGAAAAAAGCCTGTGGAGGAAAGCCAGGCAGCCATGGAACCAAGGCAATACTGTTCAGTTATGTGTAGAAAGTGGAGCCATCACCATAGCCTCTCTCTCCCCACACGATAGCATTGGCAGCTGAACAATAGAGAGGCTGGCCCATCATATGCCTGATACACTGAACCACAGAGAAGGACCCCACCCAGGGTGCCCCTTTAAGTGCTTTATGTGGTGATCTACAGAGTAGGACTCCAGCGGGGTGGGGGGTGGGGGGGCCTTCTATGTGCCTGAAATGCAGAACAACAAAGAAGGGCCCCAGTCAAGTTCCTGAATGGGCAGAGCT
The DNA here is from genome assembly GCA_007570785.1 of Antilocapra americana. Taxonomy (NCBI): domain Eukaryota; kingdom Metazoa; phylum Chordata; class Mammalia; order Artiodactyla; family Antilocapridae; genus Antilocapra; species Antilocapra americana. The sequence continues at coordinate 3,727,326 of ML663487.1, read as the reverse complement.
ATGGAGAAAGTTTTGCCAAAGAGGCCTTCTGATAGCAAGCTACAAGAAGCTTGTAAAAAGACTCTAAGATGGCCATAACTTCTATGTTGGAGGCAGTTCCTGTCTGTTTTTTACATTCGTGTTTCTTTTGCTGTCTCGCATATATAGTCATTGTAAACATCTTTCTAAATTTCATATATATGCGTTAATATACTGTATTGGTGCTTTTTGTTCTGACTTACTTCACTCTGTATAAAAGGCTCCAGTTTCATCCACCTCATAAGAACTGATTCAAATGCATTTTTTAATGGCTGAGTAATATTCCTTTGTATATATGTACCACTGCTTTCTTATCCATTCGACTGCCAATGGACATCTAGGTTGCTTCCATGTCCCAGCTATTGTAAATAGTGTTGCGATGAACATTCAGGTACATGTATCTCTTTCAATTCTGGTTTCCTTGATGTGTATGCCCAGTAGTGGGATTGCTGGGTCGTATGGCAGTTCTATTTCCAGCTTTTTAAAGGAATCTCCACACTGTTCTCCATAGTGGCTGTACTAGTTTGCATTCCCACCAACAATGTAAGAGGGTTCCTTTTTCTCTGCACCCTCTCCAGCATTTATTATTTATAGACTTTTGGGTAGCAGCCATTTTGATTGGAATGAGAAGGTACCTCATTGTGGTTTTGATTTGCTTTTCTCTGATAATGAGTGATGTTGAGAATCTTTCCATGTATTTGTTAGCCATCTGTATGTCTTCTTTGGAGAAATGTCTGCTTAGTTCTTTGGCCCATTTTTGATTGGGTCTTTTATTTTTCTTGAGTTGAGCTACAGGAGCAGCTTGTATATTTTAGAGATTAATTCTTCGTCAGTTGCTACATTACCTATTATTTTCTCCCATTCTGAAGGCTGTCTTTTCACCTTGCTTATAGTTTCCTTCATTGTGCAAATGCATTTAAGTTTAATTAGGTCCCCCCTTTTTTATTATTACTTTTATATCCGTTATTCTGGAAGGTGTGTCACAGAGGATCCTGCTGTGATTTATGTCTGAGAGTGTTTTGCCTATGTTTTCCTCTAGGAGTTTTATAGTTTTTGGTTTTATATTTAGATCTTTAATTCATTTTGAGTTTACTTTTGTATATGGTGTTAAAAGTGTTCTAATTTCATTGTTTTACAAGTGGTTGACCAGTTTTCCCAGCACCACATGTTAAAGAGATTGTCTTATCTCCTTTGTATATTCTTGCCTCCTTTGTCAAAGATAAGGTGTCCATAGGTGTGTGGATTTATCTCTGGGATTTATATTTTGTTCCATCGATCTATGTTTCTTTCTTTGTGCCAGTACCATACTATCTCAATGTAGCTTTGTAGTATAGTCTGAGGACAGGCAGGTTGATTCCTCCAGTTCCATTCTTCTTTCTCAAGATTTCTTTGACTATTGGAGGTTTTTGTATTTCCATACAAAATTCGAAATTATTTGTTCTAGTTCTCTGAAAAATACCATTGGTAGCTTGATAAGAATTTCATTGAATCTATAGATTGCTTTCAGGAGTATATTCATTTTCAGTATAGTGATTCTTCTGATCCATGAACATGGTATATTTCTCAATTTTTTGTGTCCTTTTTGATATCTTTCATCAGTGTTTGATAGTTTTCTATATATAGGTCTTTTACTTCTTTAGGTAGATTTATTCCTAAGTATTTTATTCTTTTCATTGCAATGGTGAATGGAATTGTTTCTTTAATTTCTCTTTCTGTTGTCTCACTGTTAGTGTATAGGAATGCAGGGATATCTCTGTGTTATTTTTATATCCTGCAAATTTACTATATTCATTGATTAGCTCTAGTAACTTGCTGGTGGAGTCTTTAGGGTTTTCTATGTAAAGGATCTTGTCATCTGCAAACAGTGAGAGTTTTACTTCTCTTCAAATCTTGATTTCTTTTATTTCTTTTTCTTCCCTGATTGCTGTGGCTAAAACTTCCAAAACTATGTTGAATAGTAGTGGTGAGAGTGGGCACCCTTGTCTTGTTCCTGACTTTAGGGGAAATGCTTTCAATTTTTCACCATTGAGGATAATGTTTGCTGTGGGTTTATCATATATGGCTTTTATTATGTTGAGGTATGTTCCTTCTATGCCTGCCTTCTGGAGAGTTTTTTTAATCATAAATGGATATTGAATTTTGTCAAAGTCTTTCTCTGCATCTATTGAGATAATCATATAGGTTTTTTTTAATTTTCTTTACTTTATTGTGTTGGTTTTGCCATACAGTAACATGAAACCGCCATGGATCTACACATGCTCATATAGTTTTTATTTTTCAATTTGTTAATGTGGTGTCTCACATTGATTTGTGGACATTAAAGAATCTTTGCATCCCTGGAATAAAGCGCACTTGGTCATGATGTATGATCTTTCTAACATGTTGTTGTATTCTGTTTGCTAGAATTTGGTTAAGGACTTTTCCATCTATATTCGTCAGTGATATTTGCCTGCAGTTTTCTTTTTATGTGGCATCTTTTTCTGGTTTTGGTATTAGAGTGATGGCGGCCTCACAGAATGAGTTTTGAAGTTTACCTTCCTCTGTAATTTTTGTGAAGAGTTTGAGTAAGGTAGGTGTTAGCTCTTCTCTAAATTTTTGGTAGAATTCTGCTGTGAATTCATCTGGTCCTGGGCTTTAGCTTCTTGGAAGATTCCTGATTATAGTTTCAATTTCTGTGCTTGTGATGGGTCTGTTTAAATTTTCTATTTATTCCTGGTTCAGTTTTGGTAAGTTATACCAAAATGTGTCCATTTCTTCCAAGTTGCCCATTTTATTTGCATATAGTTGCTGATAGTAGTCTCTTATGATCCTTTGTATTTCTGTGTTGTCTGTGGTGATTTCTCCATTTTCATTTCTAATTTTGTTGATTTGATTGTTCTCCCTTCTTTTCTTGATGAGTCTGGCTAATGGTTTGTCTATTTTATTTATCTTCTTGAAGAACCAGCTTTTAATTTTGTTGATTTTTGCTATGGCCTCTTTTGTTTCTTTTGCATTTATTTCTTCCCTAATTTTTATGATTTCTTTCCTTCTTCTAGCCCTGGGGTTTTTCATTTCTTCTTTTTCTAATTGTTTTAGGTTTAGAGTTAGGTTATTTATTTGATTTTTCTCTTGTTTCTTGAGCTAAGCTTGTATTCCTAAGAGCCTTCCCCTTAGCACTGCTTTTACTGAGTCCCATAGGTTTTGAGTTGTTATGTTTTCATTTTCATTCGTTTCTATGCATATTTTGGTTTATTTTTTGATTTCTTCTGTGATTTGTTGGTTATTCAGGAGCATGGTGTTTAGCCTCCATATGATGGAATTTTTAATAGTTTTTTTTCCTGTAGTTGACAACTAATCTTACCACGTTTTGATCAGGAAAGATGCTTGGAAGGATTTCTTTTTTTTTATTTACCAAGGCTATATTTATGGCCCAGGATGTGATCTACCATGAATTAGGTTCCGTGTGCACTTCAGAAAAAGGTGAAATTCATTGTTTTGGGGTGAAATGTCCTGTAGATATCAATTAGGCCTAACTGGTCCATTGTATCATTTAAACTTTGTGTTTCCTTGCTAATTTTCTGTTTAATTGATCTATCCATAGTTGTGAGGGGATATTAAAGCCTCCTTCTATTATTGTATTACTGTTAAGTTCCTCTTTCATACTTGTTAGCAGTTGCCTTACATAGTGCCCTGCTCCTATGTTGGGTGTGTATATATTTATAATTGTTATATCTTCTTCTGGAATTGATCCTTTGATCATTATGTAGTGTCCTTCTTTGTCTCTTTTCACCACCTTTATTTCAAAGTCTATTTTATCTGATATGAGTATTGCTACTCCTGCTTTCTTTTGGTCTCCATTTGCATAAAATAGCCTTTTCCAGCCCTTCAATTTCAGTCTGTGTGTGTCCCTTGCTTTGACGTGAGTCTCTTGTAAACAGCTTATATAAGGGTCTTGTTTTTATATCCATTCAGCCAGTCTTTGTCTTTTGTTTGGGGCATTCGACCCATTTACATTTAAGGTAGTTATTGATAAGTATGATCTCATTGCCATTTACTTTGTTGTTTCAGTTCAAGTTTATACACCTTTTCTATGTTTCCTGTCTAGAGAAGATCCTTTAGCATTTGTTGAAGAACTGGTTTGGTGGTGTTGAATTCTCTCAGCTTTTGCTTATTTGTAAAGCTTTTGATTTCTCCTTCATATTTGAATGAGATCCTTGCTGGGTACAGTAATCTGGGTTTTAGGTTTTTCTCTTCCATCACTTTAAGTATGTCCTGCCAATCCCTTCTGACCTGAAGAGTTTCTATTGAAAGATCAGCTCTTATCCTTATGGGAATCCTCTTGTGTGTTATTTGCTTCTTTTCCCTTGCTGCTTTTAATATTTGCTCTTTGAGTTTGATCTTCATTAATTTGATTAATATATGTTTTGCCTTGGGTTTATCCTGTTTGGGACTCTGGGTTTCTTGGGCTTGGGTAGCTATTTCCTTCCCCATTTAAGGAAATTTTCAATTATAATCTCATCAAATATTTTCTCATGTCCTTTCCTTCTGTCTTCTTTTTCCTGGGACACCCATGATTTGAATGTTGGGACACTTTGATGTTTTCCCAGAGGTCCCTAAGACTGTCCTCATTTCTCTTTGTTTTTCTTTCTTCTGCTCTGCTTCAACTATTTCCTCCATTCTATCTTCTAGCTCACTTATCTGGTTTTCTGCCTCAGTTACTCTACTGTTGGTTCCCTCCAGTGTATTTTTAATCTCAGTTATTGCATTGTTCATTGCTGATTGTTTATTCTGTAATTCTTGTAGGTTCTTGTTAAACATTTCTTGCATCTTCTTTATCTGTGCCTCCAGTTTATTTATCCATGTCTCCATTTTGTTTTCAAGATTTTCAATTGTGTTTGATATTATTATTTTGAGTTATTCATCAGGTAAACTCCTTATTTCCTTTTCCTTTATTTGGTCTGGTGGATTTTTACCTTGTTCTTTTACTTGCTTGATATTTCTCTGTCTTTTCATTTTGTTTAGTTTACTGTGCTTAGGATCTCCTTTCTGTGGACTGATCAATTGGATTCATTCCAGGATGACAAGAACGATTCAACATATGCAAAACAATCATGATACAACACATGAACAAAAGAAGATGAAAACCACATCATGGTCACAATAGATGCAGAAAAAACATTTGATAAAATTCAAACAGCCATTCATGAAAAAAGAAAACTCTTGTTGAAGTTGGAATAGAGGGAACATATCTTAACACTAAAAGGTATTTAAGACAAATCAACAGCCAATATATGTCTGTTACTGTGTATGACCAAGGAGGTGAAAGACACATTTATAGTCAATGGATATTCAATAAAGGAAGCAAAAATATACAACAGGTTAAAGATAGTCTCCTTGGCAAGTGGTACTGGGGAAACTGCACAGCCACATGTAAATCAATAAAGTTATAAAGCTTCCATGTCATTCCATACACAGCTCCATACACAATAAACCCAAAATGAATTAAAGATTTAAATATGACATGACACTATAAAACTCCTAGAAGAGAACATAGGTAAAAGATTCTATGACATAAATTGCAGCAATATTTTCCCAGTAGTCTCTCAAGGCAATAGAAGTAAAAGCAAAAATGATCAAATATAAAAAGAAAAAATAAGTTTGACCTAGTCAAACTTACAAGCATTATACATCAAAGGAAACCATAAACAAAACAAAAAGACAACCTACAGAATGGGAGAAAATATTTGAAAACAATGTGACTGACAAGGGACTAATTTCCAAAATATACAAATGGCTCATAGAACTCACTTAAGAAAACCAACCCAATCAAAAACTAGGCATAAGACCTAAATAGGTATTTATCCATAAAAGATATACATGTGTCAAACAAGCACATGAAAATATTCTCAACATTGTTAATTGTTAAAGAAATGCACATCAAAGCTACAATGAGGTGTCATATCACACCGGTCAGAATGGCAATCATCAAAAATCTACAAATACTAAATGCTCGAGAGGGTGTGGAGAAAATAGAACCCTCCTACACTGTTGGTGGGAATGTAAATTGGTGCAGCCACTATCGTGAACATCAAGAAGGTTCCTTAAAAAATTAAAAGTAGAGTTACCAGATGATTCAGTAATCCCACTTTTGGGTATATATCTGGAGCAATATATGGTTCAAAAGGATTCATGCTCCCCAATGTTCATTGTAGCACTGTTTACAATAGCCAAGATATAGAAGCAGTGTAAATGCCCATTGACAGAGGTATGGATAAAGAAGATATGGTACATATATACAATGTAATATTATTCAATCTTTCATTGTTGTTCAGTCATTCAGTCATGTCCAACTCTTTGTGACTCCATGGGCTGCAGCATGTGAAGCTTCCCTGTTTTTCACCATCTCCTGGAGCTTGCTCAAACTCATATCCATTGAGTTGGTGATGCCACCCAACCACCTCATCCTCTGTCATCCCCTTCTCCTCCTGCCTTCAATCTTTATTCGCATTCAACATTTATTCAGCATTTAGTCACAGCCATAATGCCCTACACTCTGCTTTGAATATTATCCTTGCTTCTCCTTACACACCCTACAAAGGTCTGCACTGGCCCACATCAGTGGGAAGTGATTTCCACTTCCTCTGATTTTCTGAATATTAAGATCACACAGATTGTAACTTAACTATCATTTGCTGCTCCAAAAGTGCAGTGAGGAAGTCTTAGATGTGATGAATTCTGGGCTAGGGTCCTCGCCCCCCTGACCTCCCTTACAATCTCTTTCTATCCATCCTGAGTCGCTCCTCCCCTCTACAACATTGCCTGGTCCAAGGCTAAGCACATAGTTAACCCTCAATAAATGCTGACTGTCTAAAAGTTAGTCTTACTATTTACCATCCTGCTCTCCTTTTTACCCACTCTCCCAAACCAACTCCAACCTTTAAACTTCCATAGGTTCATCTCTGAATAAGGGAAAAAGGTTGAGTAGCTCATTCCCACATTTGCAGAGTAATTTACATTTGCAGGAGGCTGTCACAGGAATAGCATGGGCTCAGAAAAAGCAGCTGCTTCTCCACCACAGAGTCTTAAGATTGGCCAACAGGCCTGTATTACTTTGGTGCATAAGATTGGGAGGGGGGAATTAAAAGACAGTAGTAGGAAAAACTTTTTCCTATGATTCTAAGCTGAGATACATCATGACCCCAGGGTATAACTATTCATTCTTGACTCAGCCAAGAGGAAGTTGGCACACTAAATTCTAGTTACAGGCAAGAGAAGATTAGTGCAGAAAACTCTGTTCCATTCATTATCAAGCGTCAAGCCAAAGGTTTTGCTAAATGCTCCACTTCCTCTTAGCCTCATTATTAGATTAGTATTCTCTCTCACATTCCAAGCCTAGGAAGGTAAAGAGCCCCAGAGTTCTGGGGAGGGAGATATAATGAGAGGTGTGGAGAAGATCTTAATCCAAGGAAAATCAGTCTATGTTTCACATATATAACCCAGTGTTTCTCTCTGAGGAACAGTGAGTGACCCAGCCAACTCTGTCTGGAACTAAGGGACAGGTGATCACAGGGAAGCTTGAAGTGAGAATGACATGCAAAGAGAGTAAGTTTATATTCTGGACGATAGCTCCCATACACCCCTAGGGTAGTAAGAGTCTTGTGAATTTGCCTATATATAAGGATGTTTAAGCCTTTATATAACTAAATACAAGGACTTCTGGAGCTACTGCAGCTTCTCAGTCTACAGCTAAAACTCTATGGTTTATGTCAACTTATAACAGCCTAAAGGCATCTCTAATGCCAGTACCAAGCAAAAACCTTTACTCTGTGGAAGGCTTACTACCCAGGCATTTTATATATCCTGCTCTTACCCCACCCTTTTGACCAAGTATCAGCTGTCCTTAGGGGATTAGAATTCTTTAACTAGGAAATGACAGACCTATGAGGGCCCTTAGAAATAACTTGGTTCCATTCATCATGGTGCAGTAGTGAAACTAAAACCCAGAGGGATCAGGGACTTATCCGTGGAGACATAGCAACAGAGTGGAATAGCCACTACTAGAACTCTTAACTCTTAATCCAGTGCTCTCTTCATACTACCACATTGCTTCTTTCATGACAGAATTAATAACAGCTAACATTTATTGTGGGCTTACTCTGCATAAGGCCCTGTTCTAAGTGCTTTACTGCATAAATTCATTTAATTCTTGTAATAGGCTGATGAGGTAGTTACTATTATCCTGGTTTACAGATGAATAACCTGATGACAGAGAAAAATCTGCTCTATTTATTCCCTATCTGTGAAGTCAGATTTGAACTGTGGTGCTGGAGAAGAGAGAGTCTCTTGGAAAGCAAGGATCAAACCCGTCAATTATAAAGGAAATCAGTCATGAATATTCATGGAAGGACTGATGCTGAAGCTGAATCTCCAGTACTTTGACCATCTGATGTGAAGAACTGACTCAATGGAAAAGACCCTGATGCTGGGAAAGGTTGAGGCAGGAGGAGAAGGAGACAACAGTGGATGATATGGTTGGATGACATCACCAACTTGATGGACATAAGTTTGAGCAAGGTCTGGGAGTTGGTGATGGACAGGGAAGCCTAGCATGCTGCAGTCCATGGGGTCACAAAGAGTCAGACATGGCTGAGTGAACAGAACTGAGCTATGAAGTGACAATGGGGGCCAGAAGCCAGAAAGGTCCATCAATGATAGCCAAACACTGCTATCAGAGAGGAAAAACTATTCTGTGAGAGAATGGGGTGGAAGAAGATGGCTACAAATCAATCAAGTACACCTCAGTATGAATTAATCAGAGGACATTTCCTAAAATCTAGCTGAGATCAAATGGCATAGAAGAAATTGGTCTTTAACTGAGGGGAGGGACAGAAGGGAAGAGAAGAGAGAAAAGACAGAGAACTGTGGAGCTACAGCACTTGGGAGTTGATGGCAAAGGAATGAAGCAAATGAAGTGGGCAATTAGAATACCCTGAAGCTGCGCACTATGTCCCACACTCACCCTTCTTCACCCCTTATTTCCTGGAATCAGACTGTCAGAACTCATAGGGTCTACTGTTTTCCATACCAGGAAAAAAATAAAAAACACACACAAACAAGAAAAGGAGGCCAGGTCATCAAAGTTGGGGATGGGAAGAGCAGAGACCCCAGACACAAAGCCTAATGCTTTCCCATCAGCCCTTTGTCTACTTTTGCAGATGGAGAAGACCACTAAGCACCTGTCCTCCAACCTTGGAGAACAATATGAGTACAGCCCATTTCCTGCTTAGGATTCTGTCAGAAGCCAAGACAGATAAGCAGGGAACCTCTGCCCACCAGCCCCTGTTCTGATCCAGAAACCCATTCCCACTGTTCTGATTATCAGCTCTTCTCTGAAACCCTAGCTGACTATTATGTCACCTGACCCTCCACCCAAGTCTTATCCCCCTGGCTCTTTCTCATTTTGCTTCACAGGAATAAAAATGGTAAGACTAAGAAAAAGAAAAGCAAATATGCCTTCATCACTGGTTAGAGGTTAGGAAAAAAAAGTGATGGAAGCTGTTGACTAAAATCAGGCTTCAAGATTATCTGACTTCAAAAATGTTCATGACCCAGTTTCTTTAGCCTTCATTCTCTTGTCCTCTAACCCTAACCACAACTCCCAACAACCCCTCATCACCAGGGACAGGAAGAACAGAGTAGTGACTATATAACCTCTCTCACTTCTAGCTTCAAGGTCCTCAGCCCGAGGGTCCAAACTTCCCTACCCATCTTCATCTTCCAACAGCCCAATTCTCTTGACCTCCTAAACCCCAGTCTAGCTTGCAGAATGGTAGCTATGAAAGCATCAAGATATCTACAAGCAGGTTGGGGGTATGGGTAAGCAAAGAAAAAGTGAACAAATGGCTTGTTTAAGGGGGCCTCCTTCTGGGAGACCAGAGATAGTCTGGGGTAATGGTACTCTGATCACTGCTTCTGATGAGCTATTATGAATAATTTCCCTCTCATTCAGATGGGAGCTGTGAAGGCACAGGGATAAAGAGCACTTCAAAACTTCATAATTTTACCTTTGTGAGTGCCTGTGTCACTCACTGATTTTCATCCCACCTTCCCTCCCCTATCTCTATTTTTCTTATTTTCTTCCCCTTTTGTTTCTCTCCTCAGTCTTTAACTGGTCAATACTTGGATTGAAATATACTTGGGAGGAATTTCAAACTGTTGAATACAGTCTTTCCCTCCTTGTTCTTTTTTAAATCAGGAAAATGCCATTCTGAAACAGAACAAACTGTGGTGTTTTGTTTGCAAATGGTCATTAATGAGGTTTCTTGGAGCTCAGTTGCATTTTATTTGAGGGTGGTCCTCAATTAGGTTTATTAGGATTCAGTTACCTAATAAATGGATGGAAAAAATAGGAGAGATAGGCTAATTTAGAAGGATGCCTTGGGAGCTAGGCTGAGAGCTTGGCTTTAGGTGTTAGGCAAGGGCCAGTACCATCTGTTTGTGTGTCCAAAAGCCAGAAGTGACTTCAGATAGCAACTGTAAGCTAATTGAAGCTAGCTGTAAGCTTTGAGAATCAAACTAGGGAAATGGGTAGTGAACCCTCATAGGCTACTTGTTTCACTGATGTTGCTCTTCCCATTCATAACCCAAAAGTTCTTAGTCAAGGGGGCTTCCACAAAGCACTTGGGAACTCGGGCTGTGCCTTCCTTCTTTCTTTCATTTGCCATCGCCCCCACAGCCCTCAACTGTGGCATTAACGATGGCTTTGGTATCTGAGAACAAGCTTCAAAAATAGCCAGTCCCAAGAGACAGGCCAAAGACCCTGGCAGAAAACTGGAGACAGTAAAGACCCAGGGAAAGAAGTGTGAGAGAGGTTCAGATAGGAATATCTGGAATATATCTATCTGAATAGATTCATTACCACCACATTTTGCAGTGATGGTAGAACCACCAGAGAATCAGAATCAAGAACATCAGAACTCAAAGAATTTTGGAGATTATTTAGCTTAGTCTAAACCATCTCTTGGGTACCAACCCAGAAGATAATCTAAGAGCCCAAGGAGTTCCACTGAGAGCATACTGGGCTTCCATGGAATACATCGTTGCTGAAAAATCACAAATCTAATCTAATCAAGTTGTATAGATGGCAAACCAAAGCCAAGAAAGAGCAAGGTACTTGTCAAAAGTAATGCCTCAAACTCGGGTCATCCGACTCAACACCACAAGAATCAGGGAAGGGATCTCAGGATGGGGAACATATGCACACCCATGGCTGATTCATGTCAAAGTATGGCAAAAACCACTATAATATTGTAAAGTAATTAGCCTTCAATTAAAATAAGTAAATTTTTTTAAAAATTAAAAAAAATACTTCAAACGTATGCAGTACTTTAGTTCTTTTTAAACTGTGTATTTACACAGACCATGTAATTTGCTCCTTCATGTGGCAAAATAGGTATTATTTTCCCATCATTTGACCATTGAGAGCCTGAAGCTCAGAGTGTTAGCAGTCTGTCCAAGATGACATAACAAAGTAGCTTTAGCCACATTACATTTAGATTGACTTTGGCAAATCAGCAGTGCCCAAAATGTTAACAACTCAGAAATAGCTCCGTGGTTCCCACCCATAAATTACTCCATCACTAAGCTGTACTTCTTACATCATCCATCTCAGAGAAAGAACATAAATCAGCACTAAAAACATTCCAAGTTGTTCTGTCCTTCCATATGCCTCTATTGCACTCCACCCAAAAATCTTCAGATATGCCAAGAATGCCAAGGCAGATATGGAAATTCCCTTCTTTAGGTATATGGGTCTGCACTTATTTTCAGGCTAAATTCATCCATTTCTTAACTTTTTGAGCACCTAATGTTTAAGGCCCTTAAAGAAAAAGAAAACAGAAAAATGTAACACATTTTTATGCATGTAACTAAGTAGATAGTATAACAGCTAGTTCAGGTGTAGAGCATGGGGAAGAGGAGGGAGAGAGTGAGAGAGGCTGAAACATCAGGGAAAAGTGTACATTTCTTCTGAAGTACATGCATGTTGAAGGAATGGACTTTGGGATGACCATGTGAAAGAGGCCTTAAAGGATAAGCAAAATTTAGTCATGTGGAGAAGGGAGGAGTAAAGAATATTTCAGATGGAAGGCCTGAAGAAAAAAAAGAGGATAAAATTTTTGATGTGTATACGAAGAAAAGCAAGTTGCTAAATTTGGCTGAATTCAGGAGTTTTAAACTAGAGTAGAAAGGATAGCGACAGAGAGGCAGTGTTTTACCAGATAGAGTTAGACTTAAGGCTAAAGAGCTTGGACTATATTCTGCATTTTGGGACTGATGACATCATCAGATTTGTTTTAAGCAGGAGAGTGATACCATCAGTTCAGTCGCTCAATCGTGTCCGACTCTTTGCGACCCCGTGAATCACAGTACACCAGGCCTCCCTGTCCATCACCAACTCCCTGAGTCCACCCAAACCTATCGAGTCGGTGATGCCATCCAGGCCTCTCATCCTCTGTCGTCCCCTTCTCCTCCTGCCCTCAATCTTTCCCAGCATCAGAGTCTTTTCCAATGAGTCAGTTGTCGCATCAGGTGGCCAAAGTATTGTAGTTTCAGCTTCAACAACAGTCCTTCCAATGAACACCCAGGACTGATCTCCTCTAGTATGGACTGGTTGGATCTCCTTGCAGTACAAGGGACTCTCAAGAGTCTTCTCCAACACCACAGTTCAAAAGCATTGATTCTTTGGCGCTCAGCTTTCTTCACAGTCTAACTCTCACATCCATACATGACTACTGGAAAAATCATAGCCTTGACTAGACAGATCTTTGTTGGCAAAGTAATGTCTCTGCTTTTTTATATGCTGCCTAGGTTGGTCATAACTTTCCTTCCAAGGAGTAAGAGTCTTTTAATTTCATGGCTGCAGTCACCATCTGCAGTGATTTTGGAGCCCCCCAAAATAAAGTCAGCCCCTGTTTCCACTGTTTCCCCATCTATTTCCAATGAAGTGATGGGACTGGATGCCATGATCTTGGTTTTCTGAATGTTGAGCTTTAAGCCAACTTTTTCACTCTCCTCTTTCACTTTCATCAAGAAGCTCTTTAGTTCCTCTTCACTTTCTGCCATAAGGGTGGTGTCATCTGCATATCTGAGGTTATTGATATTTCTCCCGGCAATCTTGAATCCAGCTTGTGCTTCCTTCAGCTCAGTGTTTCTCATGATGTACTCTGCAGGTAAGTTAAATAAGCAGGGTGACAATATACAATCTTGACGTACTCCTTTTCCTATTTGGAACCAGTCTGTTGTTCCAAGTGAGACGAGTTGAAAGGAAGGAATTTTCAATCAGCCAAATAATGTTTTTGGGTAAACTCTGAGTTCTGCAAGATCATCACTGCATAAGACATATTACAAAATAAAGAGTTTTCACAGATCCACAGGCAAAATATGAACAAGCTACCACAGACAAATGAGCACTAATATGAAAAGAGAATTTATAGAAAAATAATATAAATGGATAATAACTGTATTTTTATGTGCTTAACTTCTACAGTAGTAAGGAATATGTAAATGGTTCAAAATACCATATTTCATTTGTATAATGTACAGAATTTGAAAGATGACTTAATGAATGGATAGAAAGAAGAATATGTGATAAAGCAAATATAGTTAAATGTTATTGGTCAAATCTAGGTAGTGGGTATATGGGTGTTCACTGTATAATTCTTTCAACTTATCTGTATGTTTGAAAATATCCATAATGAAATATTGGAGGGGAGGGGCAGAATGTTAAAGCATAACTCTTTTGGCACAACAATTCCATTTCTAGGAATCTACCTTACAGAAATAGATGTTCACATGTACATAATAAATAACCAAAGATGTATCCTGAAGCCTTATGTGTCATAGGAAAGAACTGGAAATCATTTAGCTGTCCATCAGAAGAAATATTTAAATACACTATTATATCCCCATACTATGAAATATGTAGCTGTTTTTAAAGATGAGGTAGATCCATATACTGAAATGAGATGTCCAAAATATATCGTGAAGTCAAAAATGCAAATTACTGACTCTGCTATGAAGTGTGATCCATTTAAATTTAAAAGCAAAACTATTAGGTTGATATGGATGTCTTTAGTTTTGGACACATATAGAAAAAAGGATTAGAAGAATACACAGAAAACTGGGAACTATATTTACCTCTGGGAGGAAAATATGGGTGTAAAGAACTTTTTCTTTTTATCCTGTGTACTTTTATATAGTTTGAACTGTCTTCAGTATGACTGTTTATTGGGGCTTCCCAGGTGGCAAGCGTGCTAAGTCCCTTCAGTTATATCCAACTCTGTGAGTCCCTGTGGACGGTAGCCTGCCAGGCTCCACTGCCCATAGGATTCTCTAGGCACGAATATTGGAGTAGATTTCCATGTCCTGTTCCAGGGGCTCTTCCCAATCCAGAGATCGAACCTGCATCTCTTATATCTCTTTATAGTGGTAAAGGGTTCTTTACCACTAGTGCAACCCATAAGAAAGTGGCACTAGTGGTAAAAGAATGTACCTGTCAGGGCAGGAGATGCAAGAGAGGCAGGTTCTATCCCTGGGTTAGGACGATCTTCTGGAAAAAGAAATGGCATCCCACTCCATTATTCTTGCCTGGGAAAATTCCATGGGCAGAGGAGCCTGGGGGGTAGAATAGACTACAGTCCGTGGGACCACAAATAGTCAGGCACAGCTGAGCGATTGAGCACATAGCACTTTTAACTGTACATTACTTATTTCCCTCCATATTTTATTTATGTTTGCCATTCACTCATTTATGTATTGATTTGTCATCCATTAATCCATCTATCCATTTTTTGATTGAAGTCTTTTTGTAGTTTTTGTTTAATTTTTACAATGTTGTGTTGGTTTTTGCCATACAACAATGCAAATCAGCCATAATTATGCATACACTCCCTCCCTCCCTAGCCTTCCTCCCCTCCTCCAATCCTATCTGTTGCTATGTAGCATAGAGCCCAGTCTGGTGCTGTATTTTCTTATCTTTTGATGCATTTCAAAGTAAGCTGCAGAATTACTCTTATGTTTTAAAATTCAATAAAAGACAAAAGATATTATCAATATTGACTATAAAGACTTAGCAGTTAAGCCAACTGGGACAGGGTTATGTATGTTGGATTCTAGGAAAGATAAGATGATGATGGCTCTGAGGTTCACTCTGTAAACCCAAGGCAAAGAGCCCCAAAGCTCCCCTTTGTAAGAAAAAATAGATTAAAAAAGGCCCAATGTGCCAGGTGCTAAGGGTAAAGCAATGGTCACTGGAAATCTGAAAAAGAATTGTTGGTAGAGGATGGAAAAGGAAGTGGATTTGAGAAAGGAAATATCCTAAGAATTCAGCTCAATGCTACTCCTTCTGACCTTCCTCTAACAAGGACAAGGAGTCTCAGTCTCCAATACAAAGATTTTTTTGTAAGCCCTCAGTTCACAATGAATCCCAGTTTTATAACTTCAAATCTGGACAAAGTCTCTCTGGATTAATCCATGGAGGATACAAATCAAATATCTTTCCTAGGTCTTTAGAGCTAGAAAGGATCCAAAGAATCACTGAGGCCAACCTCCCCCACTTCCATAACTAACAGTGGAAAACTTGAAGCTCAGAGAGGGAAAGAGACTTGATTAAAGTCTCCTGACTCCAAGACAAAAGTTCTTTCAATGTCTGCAGCAGGATTGGCTAGGCTTCTTCAGTATCACCAGACCACATCAGAAACCTGGATCCACTCTTGATTCCACTGGTGGTTTCCAAAATCTTTTTTTCTGGACAGGATATGCCATTAAGTCAAGTCACATGATCTGGAAGACTCTGTCTTCCCTTGCCCTTCTCCAAGTCTCCACTGTGCCCTATGTCCTTCAGCCTCAGTCAGACAGTGAGGATTACAACTCAGTCCACCAGTGTCCTCCTCCATCCCTCAGCAGCCAACAAGGCTGACCACCCTCACTCCTAGCAAAGGGCCAGACCATATGCAGTTCATTAGCAGCCATCTCAAGGACAGGTCACTCCAGCCCTATGGTGTTTCTTCTCCATTGGCATTAGGAGGTACGGTCTACCATTAGACAGGGAAGTACTGCCATTCCTTGAACTTCTGGGTAGAATGAAGATTGGGCAAGGCATAGTTTTTTAGGGGAGACTACACAATGTCACAGGTATTTGTTCACTGGCACTGCCCAGCTCCAAATCCAAGCATGGCTGCAAGCTGCTAAATTTGCCTTTCCAGGAGCAGGTCCAAATGGCCTGAGTCTAGTGTTCAAGGGCTCCGTTTGCAGCCCCAATTTCTATTTCCCTTTTTCGGATCAGCAGTCACACTAGCCATTAGCTGTCAGTTCCTTCAAGCTAGGCTTCAACAGTATGTGAACTGAGAACTTTCAGATGTACAAGCTGGATTTAGAAAAGGCAGAGGAACCAGAGATCAATGCCAACATCCATTGGATCATAGAAAAAGCTAGAGAATTCCAGAAAAACATCTACTTCTGTTTCATTGACTATGCTAAAGCCTTTGACTGTGTAGACCACAACAAACTGTGGAAAATTCTTAAAGACATGGGGATACCAGACCACCTTACCTGCCTCCTGCAAAACCCGTGTGCAGCTCAAGAACAAGAAGCAACAGTTAGAACTAAACATAGAACAACAGACTCGTTCTAAATTGGGCAAGGAGTATGTCAAGGCTGTATCTTGTCACCTTGCTTGTTTAACTTATATGCAGAGTACATCATGTGAAATGCTGGGCTGGATAAATCACAAGATGGAATTGAGATTGCTGGGAGAAATATCAATAACCTCAGACATGCAGATGATACTACCCTTATGACATAAAGTGAAGAGGAACTAAAGAGCCTCTTGGTGAAAGTGAAAAAGTGACTTAAGACTCAACATTCAAAAAACTAAGATCATGGCATTTGGTCCCATCATGTCATGATAAATAGATAGGGAAACAATGGAAACAGTGACAGACTTTATTTTCTTTGGCTCCAAAATCATTGCATATGATGACCGCAGCCATGAAATTAAAAGGTGCTTGCTCCTTGGAAGTAAAGCAATGAAAAACTTATGACAGTGTATTAAAAATCAGAGACATCACTTTGTCAACAAAGGTCCAGATAGTCAAAGCTATGGTTTTTCCAGTAGTCATGTACAGACGTGAGAGCTGGACAATAAAAACGGCTGAGCACCACAGAACTGATGCCTTCAAACCCTGGTGCTGGAGAAGACTCTTGAGACTCCCTTGGAAAGCAAGGAGATCAAACCAGTCAATCCTAAAGGAAATCCACTCCAAATATTCAGTGGAAGGTCTGATGCTGAAGTTCCAATAGTTTGGTCACCTGATGTGAAGAGCCGACTCATTGGAAAAGACCCTGATGCTGTAAAATACTGAAAGCAGGCAGATAAGGGGATGACAGAGGATGAGATGGTTGGATGGCATCACTGACTCGATGGACATGAGTTTGAGCAAGCTCCAGGAGATTGTGAAGGACAGGGAAGCCTGGTGTGCTACAGTCCATGGGGTTGCAAAGAGTAGGACACAACTGAGCAACTGAACAACAACAACATATCCAATAAGGCGCACATGTTTTTCATGTGCCCATGAATTTTGTCCCAATCTCTGCTGTCTTCTTCTGTTAGTGTAAACCCTGCCCAGACCACTTCAAGGCCCACCACAAATGCTTCTTGAGGACCCACCCAAACCAGAAATTCTCGTCTAATATCAGAAAGTCTTAAAGTTTCAGGCCTCAGAAGGTGGGCTGACCTGCCTTAAGTGACCAGCTGAGATTAGAATCTAAGCTCCCAAATTTCTAACCTAGTGTATTTTTATGGCTCCACATCATTTCTGCCTTTTCTGTACACCCCCCTCAAAGCAACATTCTGCCTTCTAATATGGTCTGTGATCCTTGTTACCTGCCTTTCCCACAAATGACTTGAAGCTCTCTAAGGGCAAGAGCCTATTTTATCCATTACTCTCTGCTCTCATCTCCAGTTGCTCAGTACAATGCACCACACCAGCAGATGCTCTGCATTTTTGCATAACAAGGCAGAGCAATTGCCTTTGCCAGGACTAGAAAGCAATGAAATTGTCAGAGGACAATCCAAGTAACATCAAAGGAGGCCCTGAGTTTTTACTCTTCAGAGACCTTGGCTGTTGGGAAACACTGCAGCAATAGAAAGCTTATCTGTTGGATGGATATTAGAATCACACCTCAGCCAGCGAAAGAAGGGAGAGACATCTTAGTTCCTTTAGGGGTTCATCTTCAAGATGTTGTGGAGATTCAATTCTACAACTCCTGTAAATTCAAGAGTGCAAAATCTAAAGCCCATTTTTTTTTTACAATTTTATTTTACTGGTCAAAGGGATTTTTTCCAGGTAACCCAGTGAAGTCTAATTCTCTGACTTACAGAAGAGGGACTTGAAGTCCAGAGAGATGATGGGATTTCTCTAAAGTCACGACATGAATGAGTGATAGACTCTCCCAATTTCTTGTACAAGCCTTTTTCAGCCCCAGCAAATGAATAGATGGTTGTCACAAACCTCGTCTTAACTTAAGAACCGAAAGACCTGCAGCCTAGATGAGAAGAGACTCCACTACTTCCCAGCATTCCATTTTATCATTGGATATATCCAAACCTTGCTAAGTGTTAAATGGGATAATTTATGTAAAGCACTTTAGCAAATTGCCGGATACACAATAAAAATACTCCTCCCTCCAGGTTAGAATGAGGTTCCTTTATGGTAAGCTTAATTCTGCCTCCTGGTGGTTTCCACTCTGTTGAAATCTGACCCATCCTGGTTTCTCCTTTCCAGAGACATATAAGACAAACAATCCTTTTCCATATGACGGCTTTGAAGGCATTTGAAGAGAGCACCCCTGTTCTACTTCCCTTCCTTCAAAATGATTCACTGCAAGACTATCTTTCACCCATTCAGATTTCATCTTCCTGCAAATACAGGAACTAAGCTTGGCCTCATTTTCCACAAAATCATGACATTTGTCACGAGAGGTTGTCATTCGGTCTCTGCCTGGAGAGTTGGGCCAACAGAGGTGCACTTACCTTATGGCCTCAAGCCCATTACACCACAAGCAAAGGCTGAACTGAGCACAACACCCCAAGGTGGCCAAGTGTTGAAGTGTTCGGTCCTCAGGGGAGCCAGTAGCTTCACACTGCCACTGGTAGCTTCCCCAACACTGTCCTTGGCTCCTTACTCCCCATCTCTCTTCCTCATTTCCCCATCCCATCCCCACGGTAGAACTCAGCAGAAGTGGGTAAGATTCTACCCTATATCCCTAAATCTGTAAGCTCAATTGTTGAACCATGCAAGCTGTTAAGCCTTAAGTCGCGCCCGTCAGGTTCTCCTGCTCAACTACCTATCCCTCGGTAGCCCTTGTCTCGTACATTTTCCCCAAGCTGGTGGCAAAAGTGGGCCTTCGCCCTGACAGGCCCAAGGCACTAGTTCCGCAGAGAGCCTTCAGTGGGAGTTACCTTGCAAGCACTGAGTGGTAGAAGTGCTCCGTTGGACAACTGGACCTAGGAGTGGGTGGGTCCTCACCTAGGCTGCGCTCCTTCCGCCACGATCAGGCCCGGAGTAGAGCGGCAGGCTGGATGAAGGGTCCCCGTTCCTCGTAGCCAGGAGTTGCACTGACCCACTGATGAGCGGCAGGGCTAGGGGGCCGGCGGAGGACAGCACAGAGGCAGCTTCGGAAGGGGCGCCGCTGAGGAGGGAGCGTTGCTGGCTGCCGCCTAGGCAGCCCAAACGAGAGAACCAGCCACCCGTTGCTGTGACCGCCCCCGGCCCCCAGCTGTGCCTCGCCTGTAGGCCGCAGTCGCTCTCAGCAGGTTACCGGCACGCCCGAGAGCTCAGGCGGAGGTGCATGCGGCGCCAGCTAGGGGTCAAGGAGGTTTGCATTCAACTGAGCCTCTCCTGGCGCTGCCGCTAGCCAGCTACTGGGCGTCAGGGCGGCGGGTTCCTCAGGTCACAATTGGCGGAAGATGGAGCCTTAGAGGCGAGCAAAGTGAGTGGGAGTGATAGGGAGGGGCCCCAACCCTGAAGTTCAGATCGGAACTCTGCTGCCTGCACGGATGAGGCTGGCTGAAGGCCAACGCACACTCCCTCCCAGGGGCAGACTTGGGCGGCCTAGATACTCCAAGGGGGTGGAGGCGGAGGTACCCGAGCTAGGGTGAGTGGCAGAGCGTCAAACTCGCTGCTCGCTAATGCCACCCACCTCCCCGCCCTGCCGTGTGCTTGGGTCGCGAAGACTGACTTGGTCCACCAATACCTGACGTAACACAAGCATTTCATTAGCCAAATGGCTGACCTCTCTGGAACCAAAGGCTGGGAGGGCAGAATAAGGAGGAATCCTCCCCTTTGCAGGCCTCTCTGAGAGGCCGCCTGAGAGCCCTGCGGAGCACCACACCCTGGCCTGGAGTCCCCATCTCACGCCCCCGGGAGGCCCGGCGATTTGTGAGGGAAGGGGAGGGTGGGGTGGGACGGCGCGACGGACTGTCGACAACCTTTTCCTGGATCTATTCAATCCGCTACTCGAAGTTTCCTGGCAATTGCAACATCCCCAGGAGGGCAGATTCCCCTCCTGTTAATCACGGTGTGCATTTTTAAACCACCTCCCCCCAATCTTTTTGAAAATTTAGCTGGCGTGCTTCCAGCCTACAAGCTTGGGATGGTTGGGGAAAAACACAGCTCCACAGCTCAAGTGCGGTGGGCAGGAATGTTGCTTTCCTTCAGCTCTCACCAGATGTGTATTAGAACACGAAGGAGCATTGCCTCTTAGATACCCCACCTCCTGGCTGAGGAAACCTACATTTGAGCCCTTGCTTGCTAGGTGGAAGGAACTGACTTCAGAATTTTTCCGGAGGGCTTAGTGAACACACCTCTGTTTTTAAATAGAGAAGTTAAGCTAATCAACCTAAAAATTATACTAATGAATCTGTATAACATGCTGCGGGGTGGGGGGGGCGGGGAACTCACATGAATCACTTCAGCACTCTAAAAACATCAGTGTTCAATGGAGGGAATTGTGTGAGGCAGCACTCCTCTGGAAAAGATTTTTTGAAATTCTGCCACTAGGTTGAAAAGCAACCATCCTTGACAAATGCATGTACCGAACAAGTTTATCCTATAACATTGCCACGGAGATGTGAAGTGGGCCCTGACTTTCAGGATAGATGATCAACTCCATACAAAAGCCAGCTCTGGGGCTTCTCTTACATTAAATACTTCCTACTTCTTTCCTACCTCTCACTTTCTCCTTTTGCTCCTAGTCTTCCTTCCAGGGTATGTAGTATCTGATAGGAGTCTGAGAAGACTTCACCACCTCCAAACTGAGAGCAAACCCATGAGACCCATCTTTAGACCTTCAATGGTGGTGGTTTAGTCCCTAAGTCATGCCTGACTCTTGCAACCCCATGGACTGTAGCCCGCTAGGCTCAGAGGAGTCCATGGGGATTCTCCAGGCAAGAATACTGGAATGGATTTCCATTTCCTTCTCCAGGGGATCTTCCCAACCCAGGAATTGAACCCGGGTCTCCTGCATTGCAGGCAGATTCTTTACTGACTGAGCTATGAGGGAAGCCCTTAGACCTTCAATATTCTTCACCTATTAAATAACCCTAATAAAAGGACCTTCTTCCCAGTATTTCAGAAAGGATTCAATGAATGGGTTGATCTATGCCTGGTCCATAATCAGAGCTCTGTATTTCTCTTCCTCTTCCAAGATGAAAGAAAGACAGTGATTCCCAGATTGCCTTTTATTCTCATTGTTGTACATGGCCCATTGACCTTGATGAAGGCAGAACCAGATCACCAATGGATGACCATACTCTGAGGGAAAGGGTCTAGCTTCCTGCTTTAAAAACAAGCCCCTACATGCTTTCCACAGGGCCTGGCTTTTTTTTTCTTTTTAGTTTTCCCTGTGCCTTGTAGGATCTTTGTTCCTTGACCAAGGATTGAACTTATGCCCCTTACAATGGAAGTATGGAGTCTTAAACATTGGACCACCAGAAGAGTCCGTACAGGCCTGTCTTGATGGGCTCAGATCAGAGACTTCAAAACAAAGGCCAGCTCTTTCTACATACTGTATGTAGATCCCTGAGAATACCCCCTGGAGAAGGAAATGGCAACCCATTTCAGTATTCTTGCCTGGAAAATTCCATGGACAGAGGAGCCTGGGGGCCCTAGTCCATGGGGTCACAGAGTCAGACACGACTGAGCAACACAAGTTGCAGGCACACTTTGAAAAGAGATAAGAATACATATTTTGATTGCCATAATTCTTCTTCATCATACTTACTGTGATAATAACAACAATAATAATGGCTGTGCTGAGTAACAGTCTCTGCAATTGGTGATAACAAGAGAAAAACTCTTTCTCCAGCCCTTACATTTCATCCTGCCAACTTCCTCTCAGGTCCATATTTGTGTTTTACGCCTTCCATCAACCTTAAAACATATACCTTTTGTAGTAGACTGAATAATTACTTCACACAAATATCTATATCCTAATCCTTGAGACTTGTAAAATGTTACCTTACATGACAAAGGGGACTTTGCAATTGTAATTAAGTTAAAGGTCTTGAGATGGGGAGACTATCCTGGATTATCCAGCTGGGCCCTAAGTGCAAACACCTGTATCCTTATAAGAAGGAGACAGAGGGAGATTTATACACACAGAGAATAAAGGGATGTGAAGATGGAGCAGAGCGAGTTTTAAAGCTGCTGACCTTGAGGATTGTACTGACGAAGCCACAAGCAAAGAAATCTCAGCTACCACCAGAAGCTGGAAGAGACACGGAAGTTATTCTCCTCCAGAGTCTTTAGAAGAAACAGCCCTGTCAACACCTTGATTTTTGCCCCATAAAATTAATTTTAGTCTTTTGATCTCCAAGACAGTAAAAGAATAAATTTAACTCACTAACTTTGTGGTAATTTGTTGCAGTAGCCAAAGAAAATGAATACACTTTTATAGTCCTATTTAATTCTATCTCATCTAGTTTGTTGTCTGTGTCCTTGCTACAACTCCCTACCGGATTTTAAGCTACACTGCACAGCAAAGGGCATTCAACAAATTTCTACTTACTGGACAACTAACTAGCCTAATGAATGAGTGAACTGATGTCACTCATCAAAAAAGTGGTCAGAGTAGGGAAAGAGTGCCTAGCTCATTGTAACCCATGTCTATTGCTTCTATACCTTAATGCTGTGCTGGGTTCAGTTGGTATATTTCTTCTTAAACAAAAAACAATACATTATGTAATTTCTAAATATCCTACAGGATGTTAATTAGGCAATATGGCATCCTGAAGTAGTTACATAACAACTTGAGTTTTAAATCCCAGCTCTGCTATCAGTTCATTTGTGACCTTGGGTAGGTAATGCTCCAACTCAGAGCCTCAGTTTCCCCATCTATAACATAAGGAAGCTTCTAGACTATCACACCACTGTTCTGTGACTGTCTGCATCCCCTTTATTTTTACACTTTGGTGGGGAGGAGCTAAATCAGTGATGGTGAGGTTGTAAGCAGTAAGAAAAGAAAGAAAATCAAGAAATGATGATACTGGAAGGAAATCATCAAAGCCTTTTTAATCTTCTTGAAAGGAGATGACATATTCCCATGCACTTGCAGGCATAACGTATTTCTGTACCTATGCTTTGGCCTTTTAGAATCACTTTACTCAGAGTACCTCACAGTATATATTCTTATAGCACTAACATTCTCTGGTTTCACTTTCTAGTCAATGTCACAGTAATCCTAAGAAAAGAAAAACAGTGCACCAGTACTGGGTTTCCTCAAACACCCTCCCCAAATTGTCACTTGTATCAGCAGAAATATACAGTGGCTTTACATTGCTTTAGAAATAAAGTTTCAAATCCTTTGCATGACATTTGGAGGCTTTCTATGATCTAGCCCTGCCTTCCTTTACTAATCAGTTCATCATTATCTGAAGTCTGTGCTTCAGCTGACATTGTCACATCCTTTCCAAACCTGCTGTTTTGCGATGCTACTCCTGCTACTTGGAAAACCTTGTCTCCTCTATTCCACTCCCTTTCACTTGCCTAAGGAAATTCTATTCATCTTTCAAGGCGTAACCAAATGACACTTTCTCCATGAAGCCCTCCCTCCTCCAGCAAAACTGAAGTTCCTCTTCCCTTCCCTTACTTGAACCCTTTTTATTTGATATATTGGGTTGGCCAAAAAGTTCGCTCAGTTTTCCATAGCATCATATGAACTTTTTGGCCAACCTAATCTTTTCATCTTTTTACACACAATAGAGTCTTGGTAGATACTCACCAAATCAGTCCACCTAAATAAACCTAAAACGTCCCTTACTTAAAAATGCCCCTCATACATTGTGAGTTAGTTCCTCACAATGTTAATTATAGAGTCACCATATGACCTACAATTCCTCTCCTAGGTTCAGAGAAGCATCATTTATAATAGCTGAAACAAATCAAATATTATCAATTGATGAACGGACAAACAAGATCCATACAGTTGAGTATTATATATTACTCAACTTTTAGAAAGGATGAAGTATGAATGAACTAAAATATAGATGAACCTTAAAAATATTATGCTAACTGATGGAAGCCAGACACAAAAGGCCATATATTATGATTATATTTATATGAAATATCCAGAAAAAGCAAATTCATAGGGATAGAATTTGGTTAATGGTTGCCAGGGACTGGGACAGAGAAGGAAATGGAAAACAACTGGAATTGGGTATGGAGTTTCCTTTTGGGGTGCTAAAAAGATAACAGTAATGGTTGCTGAATTCTGAATATATATATAATTTCACTGAATGGTATACTTTAAAAGAGTGGATTTTTACGGTATGCAAATTATATTCAAGAAATATTTTTTTAAAAAACATATGCAATATCCCATGTAGACAAAGTCATAGGAAAAGACCAAAATTCCAATATGGGTTTGCATTTTACTAATAATTCCTCCTTACAGTCTGATTTGTTCTTAGCCTCACTTAATTTCTTCCTGACCTCAGCTTAAACTGCTTTTGACCACCTGTATAGCAGAATCTTTGTAAGTCAGTCAAATGTTTTTCTACAAGTTCTTAACTACCAGCTTCATTGGAAGCAGACTGCAGGGTATTAATTGTATAAAACGAATACAGGGCTTCTTCTAACTTTCCCTCTCCAAAAGGACAGTAGGCCTATGACTCAGGCCTATTCTAGATGGTCCTAGTAAATAGCCAGACTTTTATCCAGTAACCTGTAGGTTACCCCAAACAGCTGTCTGCTCTGCCTGGCAGAGGCCCAAGATGTTTGTCTTCATGCATTCATCACTTACTTGCAAGGAAGGCTTTGCCTGAAAGAAATGCTGCTCCATGCCAACACAATGCAGAGAAGGACTTTACAGCACTTTATCTGGAGCAGGGGGTTGGGAATAGAGGACTGACTAGAGAAAGAGCTCCACAGGAGAAGTAGAGAAAAACCCTTGCCAGTTTGGGACCACTAGTCTGAGAAGGAAGGAGAGAAGAAGCAAAGGAGAGAGTATATATGCCATACATTTCTTTATTAGTGGAAGGGAAGCCATGGTATTTACAGAACTTTGGGATGGGCCCAATACCTCAGCCAAACGTACCAACCAAATAGAAATACCCATCAAATGCTTTGATAATAAGAAAAATTCCAGGAGCAATTGCAATCAGCTTAGGCCTGAGAAGACTATGTAATTGACAATTGGGAAATGGATAACTTACTAGTTACTTAAGGGATAAAATTCTACATGTATGTTTCCTCATCAATTCAGTTCATTTAGTTCAGTCACTCAGTGATGTCCAACTTTTTGTGACCCCATGGACTGAAGCACACCAGGCTTCCCTGTCCATCACCAACACCCAGAGTTTGCTCAAACTCATGTCCATCAAGTCAGTGATATCATACAACTATCTCATCCTGTTGTCCCCTTTTCCTGACTTCAATCTTTCCTAGCATCAGTGTCTTTTCCAATGAGTCAGTTCTTCCCATCAGAGGGACAAAGTTGTGGAGCTTCGGCATAAGTCCTTCCAATGAATATTCAGGACTGATTCGCTTTAGGAGTCTTTAGGTTGGATCTCTTTTCAATTCTAGGGACTCTCAAGGGTCTTCTCCAACACCACAGTGCAAAAGCATCCATTCTTAAGTGTTCAGCTTTCTTTATGGTCCAACTCTCACATTCATACATGACTACTGGAAAATCCATAGCTTTGACTGTCTGGACCTTTGGTGGCAAAGTAACGTCTCTGCTTTTTTTTGCCTAGGGTTTCAGACCCTCTTTTTTTTTCTCTCCCTTTTATTGTTTTTGCCATACAATGTCATGATATCACCATGGGTTTACATATGCTCCCCCTCCAGAAACCCCTCCCCCCCTCCCTCCTCCCTCCCCCCCGGGAAATCTCGATGCACCAGCCCCGAGAATCAACCCTAGGCTGGCGATTGATTAGACATATGATAATTAACATGTTTCAATGCCATTCTCCCATATCATCCCACCCTTTCCCTCATCCACAGAGTCCACAAGTTTATTCTATACATCTGCGTTCCTTTTGCTGTCTCGCATGTTGGGTTCTCATTACTGTCTTTCTAAATTCCATATATATGTGTTAATATACTGTATTGTTGTTTTTGCTTCTGGCTTACTTCACTCTGGATAATGGGCTCCAGTTTCGTCCATCTGAGTAGAATTGATTCAAATGAATTTTTTTTTAATGCTGAGTAATATTCCATTGTGTATATGTACCACAACTTTCTTATCCATTCATCAGTTGATGGGCATCTAGGTTGCTTCCATGTCCTGGCTATTGTAAACAATGCAGCGATGAACATTGGGGTACACGTGGCTCTTTCAATTCTGGTTTCCTCGGTGTATATGCCCAGCAGTGGGATTGCTGTGTCGTATGGCAGGACTATTTGCAGCTTTTTAAGGAACCTCCACACTGTTTTCCATAGTGGCTGTACTAGTTTGCATTCCCACCAACAGTGTAGGAGAGTTCCCTTTTCTCCACATCCTCTCCAGCATTTATTGCTTGTAGACTTTTGGATTACAGCCATTCTGACTGGTGTAAAGTGATACCTCATTGTGGTTTTGATTTGCATTTCTCTGATAATGAGTGATGTTGAACATATTTTCATGTGTTTGTTAGCCATTTGTATGTCTTCTTTGGAGAAATGTCTGTTAAGTTCTTTGGCCCACTTTTTGATCAGGTGGTTTATTTTTCTAGAATGGAGCTGCAGGAGTTGTTTGTATATTTTTGAGATTAATTGTTTGTCCATTGCATTATTGGCTATTATTTTCCCCCATTCTGAAGGCTGTCTTTTCACCTTGCTTATAGTTTCCTTTGTTGTGCAGAAGCTTTTAATTTTAATTAGATCCCATTTGTTTATTTGTGTTTTTATTTCCAGTATTCTGGGAGGTGGGTCATGGAGGATCCCACTTTGGGTTATGGCAGAGAGTGTTTTGCCTATGTTATCCTCTAGGAGTTTTATAGTTTCTGGTCTTATGCTTATATCTCTGCTTTTTAGTATGCTGTCTAGGTTGGTCATAGCTTTTCTTCCAAGGAGTGTCTTTTAATTCCATGGCTGCAATCATAATCTTCAGTGATTCTGGAGCCTAAGAAAATAAAGTCTGTCACTGTTTCCATTGTTTTCCAACC
Source organism: Antilocapra americana (assembly GCA_007570785.1). Taxonomy (NCBI): domain Eukaryota; kingdom Metazoa; phylum Chordata; class Mammalia; order Artiodactyla; family Antilocapridae; genus Antilocapra; species Antilocapra americana. The sequence goes on along the minus strand of ML663487.1, from coordinate 3,699,626 downwards.
TATTTGCCATGAAGTGATGGGACCACATGCCATGATCTTAGTTTTTTGAATGTTGAGTTTTAAGCCAGCTTTTTCACACCTCTTTCACTTTCATCAAGAGTCTCTTCAGTTCCTCTTCACTTTCTGCCATAAGAGTGGTGCCATCTACATGTCTGAAATTATTGATATTTCTCCTGGCAATCTTGATTCCAGCTTGTGCTTCATCCAGCCCAGCATTTTGTATGATATTCTCTGCATATAAGTTAAATAAGCAGGGTGACAAGATACAGCCTTGATGTACTCCTTTTCCTATTTGAAACCAGTCTGTTGTTCCATGTCCAGTTCTAACTGTTGCTTCTTGACCTACATGCAGATTTCTCAGGAGGCAGGTAAGGTGGTCTGGTATTCCCATGTCTTTAAGAATTTTCCACAGCTTTTTGTGATCCACACAGTCAAAGTCTTTGGCATAGTCAATAAAGCAGAATTAGGTGTTTTTCTGGAACTCTCTTGCTTTTTCTATGATCCAACATATGTTGGCAATTTGATCTCTGCTTCCTCTGCCTCTTCTAAATCCAGCTTGAACATCTGGAAGTTCTCAGTTCATATACTATTGAAGAATTTTGGAGAATTTTGAGCATTACTTTGCTAGCATGTGAGTTGAGTGCAATTGTGCAGCAGTTTGAACATTCTTTGGCATTGCCTTTCTTTTGGATTGGAATGAAAATTGACCTTTTCCAGTCCTGTGGCCACTGCTGAGTTTTCCAAACTTTCCGGCATATTGAATGTGGCACTTTCACAGCATCATCTTTTAGGATTTGAAATAGCTCAACTGGAATTCCATCACCTCCCCTAGCTTTCTCGTAGTGATGCTTCCTAAGGCCCACTTGACTTTGCACTCCAGGATGTCTGGCTCTAGGTGAGTGATTACACCATCATGGTTATCTGGGTCATTAAAATCTTTTTTGAAGAGTTCTGTATATTCTTGCCAACTCTTAATAACTTCTACTTCTGTTAGGTCCATACTCCTTCTGTCCTTTACTGTGCCCACCTTTGCATGAAATGTTCCCTTGGTATCTCTCATTCTCTTGAAGAGAGCTGTTGTCTCTCCCATTCTACTGTTATCCTCTATTTATTTGCATTGATCACTTAGGAGGGCCTTCTTATCTCTCCTTGCTATTCTTTGGAACTCTGCATTCAGATGGGTATATCTTTCCTTTCCTCCTTTGCCTTTAGCGTCTCTTGTTTTCTCAGCTATTTGTAAGGTCTCCTCAGTCAACCATTTTGCCTCTTTGCATTTCTTTTTCTTCGGGATGGTCTTGATCATTGCCTCCTGTACAGTGTCATGAACCTCCATCCATAGTTCTTCAGGCACTCTGTCTGTCACATCTAATCCCTTGAGTTTGTTTCTCACTTCTACTGTATAATCGTAAGGGATATTATTTAGGTCAAACCTGAATGGTCTAGTGATTTTCCCTACTTTCTTCAATTTAAGTCTGAATTTTGCAGTAAGGAGTTCCTTATCTGAGTCACAGTCAGCTCCCAGTCTTGTTTTTGCTGACTGTATAGAGTCTCTCCATCTTCAGCTACAAAGAATAGAATCAATCTGATTTCGGTGTTGACCATCTGGTGATGTCCATGTGTAGAGCCATCTCTTGTATTGTTGGAAGAGCATGTTTGCTATGTCTAGTTTACCTTGATTCATGGACCTAACATTCTAGGTTCCTATGCAATATTGTTCTTTTACAGCATTGAAATTTACTTTTACCATGAGAGGCATCCACAGCTGGGCATTGTTTCTACTTTAGTTCAGCCTCGTCTTTCCTTCTGGAGATATTGTTCCTCTATTCCAGTAGCATATTGGGAGCCTGCTGACCTAAGGATTTCATATTTCAGTGGCATATCTTTTTGCCTTCTCATACTGTTCATGGGGTTCTCCAGGTAAGATTGCTGAAGTGGTCTGCATTCCCTTCTCCATGGACCACATTTCTCAGAACTCTCCACTATGACCAGTCTTTCTTGGGTAGCCCTACACAGCATTTCTCATAGTTTCACTGAGTTAGATAGGCTGTTATCCATAAGATCAGTTTGATTAACTTTCTGTGATTGTGGTTTCCATTCTGTCTTCCCTTGATGAATGAGGATAAGAGGCTTGTGCAAGCTTCCTGATGAGAGGGACTGGATATGTGGCAAACTGGTTCTTACTCAGGTGGGCAAGGCCATTCTCAATAAATCTTTAATCCAATTTTCTGCTGATGGGTGGGGCTGTGTTCCCTCCATGTAATTTGGCCTGAGGTCAAACTATGGTAGGGGTAATGGTGACTCCTCCAAAAGGATGTGTGCCAGCATGCCCTGCCTCCCAGAACTGTTGTAGTGAATGCCTCTAACCCTGCAGTAGGCCACTGTTGACCCACACCTCCACCAGAGACTCCCAATCACTCACAGGCAAATCTGGCTCAGTTTCTTTTGGGATCACTACTCCTTTTTCCTGGGTCCTTGTGTGCACAAGGTTGTTTCTGCCCTCCAAGAGTCTCTGTTTCCTCATTTCTGTGGAAGTTCTGTATTCAAATCCCACTGGCTTTCAAATTCAAATTCCCTGTGTTTTATATATATATATATATATGGGCTTCCCTGGTAGCTTTGCTATTGAAGAATCTGCCTGCAATGCAACAAACTCTTGTTCAATTCCTGGGTCAGAAAGTTCCCCTGAAGAAGAGATAGGCTACCCACTCCAATATTCATGGGCTTCCCTGGTGGCTCAGATGGTAAAGAATTCGACTGCAATGCGGGAAACCTGGATTTGATCCCTGGGTTGGGAAGATCCCCTGGAGGAGGGCATGGCAACTCACTCCAGTGTTCTTGCCTGGAGAAGCCCCCTGGACAGAGGAGGCCTGGTGGTCTACAGTCCAAGGGGTCACAAAGAATCATACCCGACTGAGCGACTAAGCATAGCACAGCACACAGCAAACACACACACACACACACACACACATACACACACACATATGCATATATATATGACATATCTTTAATCATTCATCTATTGATGGACATTTAGGCTGTTTTCATGCTTGGCTATTTAAACAGTACTGCTCTGAACACTGCGGTGCATTCATCTTTTTGAATTAGAACGTTCTCCAGCTATATGCCCTGGAATAAGATTCCAGGATCATATGGTAACTCTACTTCTAGATTTTTAAAGAGCTTCCATACTATGCTCCATAGTGTGTGAATCAGTTTACATTTTTGCCAGTAATGTAAGTGGGTTCCTTTTTCTCCACACCCTCTCCAACATTTATTGTTGTCAACATTTTAATGATAGCCATTTTGGACCAGTGTGTAGTAATACCCCATTGTAGTTTTCACTTGCATTTCCCTAATAATTAGCGAGGCTGAGCATCTTCTCATATGCCTGTTGGTCATTTTATGTTTTCTTAGGAGAAATGTCTATTTTGGTCATCTGTCCATTTTTTTAATATTAACTTTTGTGAGCTATTTATTTACTTTGGAAATCAATCCCTTGTCCATAGCATAATTTTCAAATATTTTCTTTGCTTTATGTTGTGTTTATGGTTTCCTTTGCCATGCAAAAACATTTATGTTTTAGGTCCCATTTGTTTATTTTTGTTTTTATTTTCATTTCTCTAGGTGATGGATCCAAAAAAGTTATTGCTGTAATTTATTTCAAAGAGTATTCTGCCTATGTTTTCCTCTAGGAATTTTATAGTACCTGGTTTTACATTTAGGTGTTTAATCCAGTGTGAGTTTATTTTTGTATTGGTGTTACAGAATGTTCTAATTTCATCTTTTACATGTAGCTGTTCAGTTTTCCTAGCAGCACTTATTGAAGAAACATTCTTTTCTCTATTATATATTCTTGATTCCTTTGTTGTAGATTAATTTAACAATAGGTATGTAAGTTTATTTCTGTGCTTTCTATCCTGTTCCACAGATCTACATTTCTCTTTTTCCACTAGTGCCATACTGTTTTAATTACTGTAGTTTCTTAGTGTAATTTGAAGTCAGGCAGGGTCATTCCTCCAGCACTATTCTTCCTTTTCAGGGTTGCTTTTGCTATTAAGAGTCTTTTGTATTTCCATAAAAATTTTTAAAAAATGTTCTAGTTCTATGGAAAATGCCATTGGTAATTTGATAAAGAGTATACTATTCTTCTAAAACTATTCCAAAAGCTAGCAGATGAAGGAACACTTCCAAACTCATTCTATGGGGCCACCATCATCCTGATATCAAAATCAGACAAAGATTTCATACATAAAAAGGAAAATCACAGACCAATATCACTGATGAACATAGATGCAAAGATCCTCAACAAAATACCAATAAATCAACTCCAATAATATATTAATAGTATCATACACCATGATCAAATAAGATTTATCCCAGAAATGTAAGAATTTTTCAATATCCACCAATCAATTAATGTGATACAGCACACTAACAAATTGAAGAATAAAAACCACATGGTCATTTAAATAGATGCAGAAAAGATTTTTGATAAAATTCAACATCCACTTATGATAAAAATCTTTTCAGAAAATTGACATAGAGGGAACCTACCTCAAAATAATAAAGGCCATACATGACAAACCCACAGCTAATATCATTCTCAACAGTGAAAAGCTGAAATTATTTCTTCTACATTTAGAACCAAGACAAGAATGCCCAATCTCACTGGTTTTATTCAACATAGTTTTGGAAGTCTTAGCCATGGCAATCAAAGAAAAAAATAATAAATGTAAAGAATCCAAATTAGAAAAGAAGTAAAATCGTCACTCTTTGCAAATGACGTGATGCTCTATATAGAAAATCCTAAAGACACTACAAGCAATCTACTAGACCTCATCAATGAATTCAGTAAATTTGCTGGATACAATGTTAATATATAGAAATCTGTTGCATTACTATACACTAACAATGAAAGATCAGAAAGAGAAATTAAGGAAACAATTACATTCATCATTGCATCAAAAAGTATAAAACACCTAGGAATAAACCTACCTAAGGAGGCAAAAGACTCACACTCTGAAAACTATGATGCTGATGAAAGAAACTGAAGACAACACAAAAAGATGGAAAGATAAACTGTGTTCTTTGATTGGAAGAATTAATATTTTTTAAATAATCATATTACTGAGGCAATCTACAGATTCAGTGTAATCCCTACTTGTAGACTTTTAAATTATAGCCGTTGTTGCAGATTTAAGCTGATATTTCCTTGTGCTTTTGATTTTTATTTATGTGACAAGCAGTGATGTTGAGAACCTATTCACATTCCTGTTAGCCATCTGTGAATCTTCTTTGGAAACAGCTCTTCTCCTATTTATTTTAACCAAGTTGTTGGTTTGTTTGTTTGCAATTGAATTGTATGAGCTGCTTATATATTTTAAACATTTTTGTCAATGGTTTCATTTGTTGTGCAAAAGTTTTTAAGATCAATTAGGTCTTATGGGTTATTTTTACTTTTATTCCCTTTGCTTTAGGAGACAGATACAAAATAAAATTTCACAATTTATGTTAAAAACTGTTCTGCCTATGTTGTCTTCTAGGACTTTTATGGTTTCCAGTGTTTATATTTAGGTCTTTAATCCATTTCAAGCTTATTTTTTTATGGTGTGAGAAAATGTTCTAATTTTATTGCTTTATATCTAGCTGTCCACTTTTTCCAGCAACACTTATTGAAGCACTTTTCTTTTCTCCATTGTATGTCCTTGTGTACTTTGTTGTAGATTAATTGGCCATGAATGTGTGAGTTTATTTCTGGGCTTTCTACTCTGCTCCATTAATCTATGTCTGTGCTTCTGTGCCAGTACCATTCAATTTTGATAACTGTAGCTCTGTAATGTAGTCTGAAATCAGGGAGTGTAATACCTCCAGCTTTGTTGTTTTTAAGATTACTTTTGCTATTATGGTCTTTTGTGGTTTCATATAAATTTTTGGATTAGAATTGAAAGAGCCACGTGCACCCCAATGTTCATCGCTGCATTGTTTACAATAGCTAAGACATGGAAACAACCTAGATGCCCATCAACTGATGAATGGATAAGAAAGCTGTGGTATATATACACAATGGAATATTACTCAGCATTAAAAAAAAATTCATTTGAAGCAATTCTACTCAGATGGACGAAACTGGAGCCCATTATCCAGAGTGAAGTAAGCCAGAAGCAAAAACAACAATACAGTATATTAACACATATATATGGAATTTAGAAAGACAGTAATGAGAACCCAACATGGGAGACAACAAAAGGAACGCAGATGTATAGAATAGAGCCACGTGCACCCCAATGTTCATCGCTGCATTGTTTACAATAGCCAGGACATGGAAGCAACCTAGATGCCCATCAACTGACGAATGGATAAGAAAGCTGTGGTATATATACACAATGGAATATTACTCAGCATTAAAAAAAAATTCATTTGAAGCAATTCTACTCAGATGGACTAAACTGGAGCCCATTATCCAGAGTGAAGTAAGCCAGAAGCAAAAACAACAATACAGTATATTAACACATATATATGGAATTTAGAAAGACAGTAATGAGAACCCAACATGGGAGACAACAAAAGGAACGCAGATGTATAGAATAGACTTGTGGACTTTGTGGATGAGGGTAAGGGTGGGATGATATGGGAGAAGGGCATTGAAGCATGTTAATGTCATGTGTCTAATCAATCGCCAGCCCAGGATTGATGCTCGGGACTGGTGCAGCGAGATTTCCCGGGGGGGAGGGAGGAGGGAGGGGGGACCCGGAGGGGAAGCATATGTAAACCCATGGTGATATCATGACAATGTATGGCAAAAACAATAATAAAAAAAAAAAGAAAAAAAATTTTTGGATTATTTGTTTTAGTTCAGTGAAAATTTTCACTGGTATTTTGATACAGATTATGTTAAATCTGTAGATTTCTTAGAATAGTATGACTGCATTAACAATATTAATTTCTGCATCTTTTGTATCATCTTTAATTTCCTTCATCATTTTTTTGTAGTTTTGTAATATAGGGTTTTCAATTCCATGTTTAAGTTTATTCCTAGGGACTTTATTCTTTTTGATGCAATTTTAAATATCTCTTTTTTGGCTTTCTCATTATGAGAGTATATAAAAGCAGCAGAATTCTGTATGTATCAGTTGTAATCTCTGTAAAATCAGTTGTAATTTCTCCCCTTTAATTTCTTACTTTGTTTATTTGAGTCCTCTCTTTTTTTCTTATTGGGTCTAGATAGAGGCTTAACAATTCTGTTCATCTTTTGAAAAAATCAACTCAATTTCATTGATATTTTCTATCATTTTCTGGTTACTATTTTATTTATTTATTTATTCTCTGATCTTTATTATTTTCCGTATTCTGCTGGTTTTGGATATTATTCATTCTTCTAAGTCCTTTAGATGGGAGTTTAGGTTTGTTATTTGAAATTTTTCTTTTCTCTTGTGGAAAGTCTTTATTGTTATTAACTTCCCTCTTAGAATTGCTTTTACTGCATTCCGTAGTGTGCACAGTCTTCAGGATCCGTCTGAGTTTCTTACAGCCCTCCACTAAGTCACACTGATTCAAAAACCAGTAAGTCACATTAGTTTTTTTTTTTTGGTATTTTTAACTTTATTAGCAGCTACTGAGTCATGAGATACAAATCAACCAAAAACATTAAGTTGCTTGAATAGAGTATGTACAGATTTACCACACAGAAGCCGAAGTCATATCTTCTGATACCAACGCCACCCTTGTGGGGAAAGATGGCTTTAGCTAGGGGGCAAAAGGGTTAGTCTCATCTGTTGAGGGAAGCAGCAAAACAATTAGAGCCACACCGGCACCAAAAATTTGAGATCAGTTTGTAGGTTTTCTTGATCATAAAGTCTTCAAATGAAAACAGGAATCCCTCTTCAGTAATCTGTAGGCTTTCCAGCTCACTACTCAAAAGAGACTTGAATATTTCTAATTAAGGCTACTGGAAGCCCACCTTAGCCTTGACTGGTGACTTCTGCTCACTACATAACCAAATGCAATCCAACAGAATGCCATGGGGAAAAACAGGAATTTACACAGTGCTGCCTTCTATTAAAAGGGAAACATAGCACTCAAAATAAAGCAAAGGCCACAGAGGGCTCCCTGAGAATCCAGCAGAACTAAGAGAGGCCTTCAACTTCACATTAGCTTTTGAATCAGTTAAGTGGACTTATCTTTACAGTGTTGGACCCCAGGGCCTAGGTGCTCAACATGTGACTCAAGCCCTTCGCTCCCCAGGAAGGATTCCTGAGCCCATGATATTCTTCTCTTCTGTGTTTCTTGCTAGGAGTATGGATCCAGACCTGATTGCTTCTCTCTTCCTACACAATTCCATGTGAATCTTTCTTTATATCTTTGTTCATAGGAGAGCCTTACTGACGGCCTCCAGTTCTCTTTTCCAATAAGAGTTGTTCCACGTGTAGATGTATTTATTATGTGTTCCATGTGGAGGAAGCATCTTCCTAATCTGCCATCTTGACCTCCCCTCCTCTCAAATTTTTCTCTTTTGATCTTCTTTTAGTCCACCATGTCTTCAGTTTCTATCTCCAAACAGCTTCTTTCTCTTCTTTGTGCCTGATGTCACCACCTGGAAATTACAGTAGCATATTGGAAGTTCATAATATACTTAAACACCTCTCATTCAAGCAAAGTCTGGGGCAAGACTAAATCCAAGTCTTACTGAGTATCAGTCATTCATGCTAAACACTTCACATATATTATGTTACTTATCTGATCACAAAACACATGGTATAAACTGGAAAGGGAAGAGAGGTTATTTCTTCACACCCATTCACGGTCCAAAGATCATAGGGTTCAGTTGGAGCTCGTAACAGGAGAAAGGACACCCTAGAAATGATGTTGCTTCAGACTTGGGATTTAGTTCATTACCTTCTAGAGAAGAGGTGATCTGGAGTCTGGTCATTAATTATTAACTAAAAGAGCAGATTCAGCTGCCTTCTCAGCCTTACTTATGGAATCACACATCAGTCTTCAATCATAGGCACATTCAAGCTTCTGAATTTTCTTATTGCCAACTGCATAAAAGCTGAGCCCTTATCTAAATAATCTTCTTCACAAGGTCTATTATCCAGCCACTGTTTTGTGAAAGTTACCATAAGCATAAAAATGATAGTACTGATACTAAGATAAGAGCTTGAGGAATTGCTCAAGAAGAATCTTGAGGCTAACTTTTACAATCCAGTGAAAAAATGGAAGCCTCAGCTTTCCTATTTTCATGTCTAACTGTGTGCTTCTGGAGCCTCTCAGGGAAGACTAAAGATAGGGCATAAACATCTTTATGCACTGACAAGCTATTTAGTTTCAACTCTATATGTTAATGTGGACTTTTTGAAAGTGAACTTTTCATAAAAACTCCATCTCTGATTCTTTCCTGTAATAGTTTCCCAAAACACTATAATGAGACTTGTTAAGATCCCTCAGGTTCAGAAAGATACTTATCAGGGCTTTTTTGGTGATAGGTTAATGGTTAGAGATGATTCTGAGACTCAGGAAATGTCCTTATTAGTGACTTCCATACCTCCAAAGCATTTGTACATTGCACTTGAGAATTTTGGACAGACTTATGAAGTAGAGAAAGGAGGGAAAAGTGAAGTCATTCCAAAAGACACAGATATTTCACTGAAGGGAAATCATACTACTGATCTTTATATAGATAGCAAATTAACACTTGAAAAGATGATCCTTATTAGTCATAGGAATATTCAAATTGAAGCCACCATGAGATATCACTATACACCTATAAGAATGTATATCAAAAACCAAATATAGAAATTAAAAAATAAAATATTATAACACCAAATGCTAGGGAGGATGTAAAGAGACTGAATAACTTGTCCATTGCTGTTAGGAATGTAAAATGGTCATACATTCTGGAAAACAGTTTGACAGTTTCTTAGACAAGAAGTCATGCAATTACCACAATCTAGCTTGAACTCTTGGGCATTTATTCTAGAGAAAAAAGAAACTATTATTCACACAAACACTTATATATGAATATTCATAGAAACTTTATTTGTAATAATTAAAACCCAGAAATAGCCCAGATGTCCTTTAGAAGCTGCGTGGTTAAATCAATAATGGTACATTCATGTCATCAAATACAAATCAGCTATAAGAAGAAGCAAACTCTTGATACACAACTTGTATGAACCTAGAGGGAATTATACTGAGTGGAAAAAAAGGCAATCCTCAAAGTTGCATAGTGTATAATTCCAATTTTATAATGTTCCTGAAATGACATAATTATAGATATTAGTGGCTTTCAGTTGGTTAGGAAGGATAGTAGGATGGTGGTGACTATACCTATAAAAACATTGCATAAAGGATACTTTCTACAGTACAGTTCATTATCTTAGTTCTGGTGATGATTACACATTATAAAATTGAACAGAACTTAATTACCCACACACACACACACACTTATACTCGACTGCATATAAAACTGGTGAAGTCTCAAAACTGGATTGTATCAATAACAATATTCTGACTGAGATATTGTACTACAGGTATGCAAAATGTTACTAATGGGTAACATTAGAAAATGGATAAAGAATATACAAGATCTCTCTACATTAATTCTTACAACTGCATGTGAATCTACAATTAGCACAAAATAAAGTCTTTTTTTATAAAAAAGATAAATCAGGCCAAATGTACTATATATCTTTTGATAAGATCTTAATTAGAAGGAATGAAATCAGTTACCAAGAATTAAAATTTTAATAAATAATTTTTGAAATAGCATTTACCTTGTAATACCATTGGTTTAAAAAAGGAAGATAAGTTTGATTAAAATGGTCAGCAAACATATAGATTTGTACAAAATCTTAAAGAAGTAAATACATTAGAGATTTCTTTTAAAAAATGTGAAGCTATGGTTTTATTCTGTTTTGACCACAGAGAATGTAGATGTGGTCACCAATGACTGTCCAAAGTATTTTACCCTTTATTATAAGTGCTCAGCTAAAAGCATCTTTTGTTCTGAGGGCTATAAGCTCCACCCCTCCACTCAAGATTGATTAGAAGCCAATCAGTTTGAATCAGTTCCCAGGCTAATCTGTAGAAAAGAACTAACCATCTCTGATTGTACATCCTCAGTCAAGCCAGCAAGATACTGAATGATGATTTAGCCTCTTGCCATTCCATATCTAAGTCATGTTCCTTATGTCTAGGATCCTGTGCTGAATTGCACCTACATGCACTTCAGGTGTTTGCATGCTGGGGGTGAGGGAGAGACTGGGAAGGGCTACTATATTTTGCTGCATCCTGGTTTTCTTGCCTAAAGAACACTTGACTGCATGCTGACAAGTTCATCTATTGCAAGTAAATCCAGGACTAAAAAAGAACAGACTGTCCTGCCCAGTACTCTAGCTAGAGTAACTACTAAATATAAAATAGAGGAAAAGATAAAGAAAATATTGCTTTCTGAATCACCCAATAGGTAGATAGAGGAGAGCAAAAGGAGGAGGTAGAATAGTTTACTGGTTCCTGGGCAGAGAAGAATGACTTCATAGGTCTTACTGGTTTTGGATTCTTCTGATGTACATAACGGAGAAGGCAATGGCACCCCACTCCAGTACTCTTGCCTGGAAAATCCCATCTATGGAGGAGCCTGGTGGGCTGCAGTCCATGGAGTCGCTAAGAGTTGGACATGACTGAAGCAACTTAGCAGCAGCAGTAGATGCATCTAATATACCTAAGCACCATGTCTTGGCATGAGATCCAGGCTCTGTGACTCTTTGTGACTCATTGCTGTGGCAGTCCCTTTTCTCACAACTCTGAGAGTGAATCACAAAAGAAAACAAACAAGCATTTCCTCATATGGCATAAGCCTGTAGTCTGGTGCTGAGACCCCAGTAAGTAGACCAAGATTTGCTTGATCTCTTCTGAAGCAAGCATACATGTTAACTTCAAATAAGTCTAACAGTAGTTAATCAAGTGGTTATGTATTTGATTGCCCATCCTGGAGGAGTTATCCATGGCTTCCTTTTCCCCTCCATTCAAAAATCCTGATAGTCTAGTTTCTAGCTGCATTTCACAATCATATCCTTCAATTCTGGAAGAATTATATTCCAAATCCACAGAAATGTCCATTTCTGGGGCAAGCCTCTTAGAGGTGTGGAAAGTAAGGACTGTTATTAAGCATGGGATGCTAAAAGGTATATCTTGAAGGCATTAAAACATTAGTGGGTAGATCTAGGTGGTAACATTATTAAACATTTCTGTTTTATTCACAACCAAAAAGTCAGCCAAGAAAATGTTGTCTCTATTGTTTCTGGGAAAGCCATTTCTTCTTCAGAGAAATTCTAAAGATGCTTGTTAGGGATATTATCTTGATTAAGAAATGAAAATGCATAAGCTTAGCAGAGCCAAAGAAGAAGATAAAAGAAGTATTCCCCCTCTTGAGTACTCTTTAGTCTTGTGTGGGGACTGCTAGTGAAGGCTGAGGCTGCAAGAGGAAAGGGAAGTTGAGGTATAGCCATTACTACTGTTGTTCCTAGACAAAGAGGATGTGGGGGTTGTCTCACTTCCTCACCATCTGCTCTCAGCAGTGGAAGTGCATTATAAAAATACAGAGGCTTTACTTACTGTAGAAACCAGTTGGGCCTATCTGATTTGCAGAGTTCTCAGAGAACCGATAAGTTGCTCAATTCCAAAATTCACATTGAAGTCTAGGTGAATCTTACTCCCTGGAGTTGTACAGAACACGGATTGTTCAACCCTATATACAGCAACTCCAACTCTATTAAGGGACCATTAACAGAGTGAAAGTGGGGAGATAAGGGTGATCATTGGCTGTTGATCACTGGTTCCCAACAACCAGGCAGGACAAAAACGATGCCAAGAGCAACAGTTCAGCTTCAAGGTAGGCATTATTAAACACTTCCTGACTATGAGACACCAGGAGATGTGATCCAGAAATGTTGCAGAATAGTTTCTTTTGGAGAGCTAAGGAGAGAATCCATTGCAGGAAACAACAAGACAAAACAAAAAGGCAGCAATTCATACATTACTGTCTGAAAACTACTGTCACAGTTGTGGACAAAAATGTCTTCTGTTGTATGCATAAACAAAGGATGTTGCAGCCATCAGCCACAGCAGCTGCCCCTGACTGTGTACCCTGAGGAGATACAAGATGGAGAAAAACAAGAAACTCACCATAGATAGTTAAAGTGCATATAAAAGCAATTATTTAATGGAGCCCATACTCTTGCATCTTTCCATACATAAAAAGTGCTAAATTCATTAACATGAGATTTCTAGTTTTTCTTAAATTAACCATAATCTTTTCATGTTCCTACTACTTGGTTTTTGTTTCGAAAACCTCTGGTATAGCCTGGCTCCTCCCTTACCTCTTTGAAGCAGTCCCGAGTTCTCTAAGAGGCTGCCTCCTAGGCTTAAGTTTTCAGCAAATCTGCTGAATAAAACACAGTTCTTAAGTTTTAGATTGCGCACTTTTTTTAATAAAATTGGCTGCTTTGGCAACCAACAAAGGGACCCAAGGCAGCTTTTTTAGCCTAGTGTCAGCAGAAGTCTCTTTGGCCTGTCTGGCTCCTTGAAGAGTCCAGATGAATTTGTGTTGAGTTTCACCTGCTTCTTGGATCTCCCCTTATTGGCTAATGATCATAAGTTTTATTTGATGGCATTGAACTCCTCTCTGAAAAGAAAGTTATCCTTGAAACTTGTTTTCAAGAAAAGGTATCTAGGTTATATTCAGTTAAAAGATACAGCAAAGATTTTTGCTCAGTTTAGTCACTGAGTAGGTTATCCTCACTTGAATGACCAAGAAGAATTTGCACAGTTGAAAGATACTGAGTGAAGTTGGACTGGATAATTAGGTGCAAGACTGGCTTTTTGTTTTTCCTTGAATTTGCTATTTTAAAATAGTGTTAAAATAAAAGTGAAATTATCTCACGAGAACCTTCAGCTCCAAAGAAGTTATATCTCCTCCCAGCCAGTAATGATGTTCTCAGACAACTGAGAAACTTATAGAGCATTGGAGGCAAGTCCTCATTTCATGAAACTAACCCTATAGGGAAACACATCTATTTTAATTATCTTGACAAAGTAACCTCAAAATGGAGGAAAAACCTTCAAACCAAGAGAAAAAGGAGTGAAAGATTGCCAGGCTCCAACTAATACCCCACTGAGGTTTCAGTTCAGTTCAGTTCAGTCACTCAGTTGTGTCCTATTCTTTGCAAGCCCATGAACTTGAGCACCACAGGCTTCCCTGTCCATCACCAACTCCTGGAGCTCGCTCAAACTCATGTCCATAGAGTGGGTGATGACATCCAACCATATCATCCTCTATTGTCCCCTTCTCCTCCTGCCTTCAATCTTTCCCAGCATCAGAACTTTTCCAATGAGTCAGTTCTTAGCATCAGGTGGCCAAAGTATTGGACTTTCAGCTTCAGCATTAGTCCTTCCAATGAATATTCAGGACTGATTTCCTTTAGAAGGGACTGGTTGGATCTCCTTGCAGTCCAAGGGACTCTCAAGACTCTTCCCAATACCACAGTTCAAAAGCATCAATTCTATGGTATTCAGGTTTCTTCATAGTCCAACTCTCACATCCATACATGACCACTGGAAAAACCATAGCTTTGACTAGATGGACTTTTGTTGATAAAGTAATGTCTCTGCTTTTTAATATGCTGTCTAGGTTGGTCATAACTTTCCTTTCAAGGAGTAAGTGTCTTTTAATTTCATGGCTGCAGTCACCATCTGCAGTGATTTTGGAGCCTCCCAAAATAAAGTCTGTCATTGTTCCCATTGGTTCCCCATCTTTTTGCCATGAAGTGATGGGACCGGATGCCATAATCTTAGTTTTCTGAATGTTGAGCTTTAAGCCAACTTTTTCACTGTCCTCTTTCACTTTCATCAAGATGCTCTTTAGATTTTCATTGCTTTCTGCCATAAGGGTTGTGTTATCTGCGTATCTGATGTTTATGTATCTATAAAACTTACACTTAAAATATTTATTTAATTATTAAATTAAAGCAAACTCACCCTGAAAAATAACTAAGATGGGGCTCTTTTATTGCAAACAGAGTTAAGTCAAAGAAAGCCAACTTGATAATACATCTTCTAAGAATTCTGACCTTAATGAAACTAAATCATTTGAGGAAGAACTTATATTTCTCCTTCTGTGTCTTTCAAAAGGAACAGTAAATGTAAAAATAATAGCAAGCAATGTCACGTTCATCAGGCACTCTGTCTATCAGATCTAGCCCATTAAAACTATTTCTCACTCCCACTGTATAATCATAAGGAATTTGATTTAGGTCATACCTGAATGGTCTAGTGGTCTTCTCCACTTTTTTCAATTTTGGTCTTAATTTGACAATAAGGATTTCATGATCTGAGCCACAGTCAGCTCCCAGTCTTGGTTTTGCTGACTCTATAGAGCTTCTCCATCTTTGGCTGCAAAGAATATAATCAGTCTGATTTTGGTATTGGCCATCTGGTGATGTCCACGTGTAGAGTCTTCTCTTTTGTTGTTGGAAGTGGGTGTTTGCTATGACCAGTGCATTCTTTTGGCAGAACTCTGTTAGCCTTTGCCATGTTTCATTCTGTACTCCAAGGCCAAATTTGCCTGTTACTCCAGGTGTTTCTTGACTTCCTACTTTTGCATTCCAGTCCCATATGATGAAAAGGACATCTTTTTTGGGTGTTAGTTCTAGAAGGTCTTGTAGGTCTTCATAGAACTGTTCAACTTCAGCTTCTTCAGCATTACTGGTTGGGGCATAGACTTGGATTACCATGATATAGAATGGTTTTCCCCTGGAAATGAACAGAGATCACTCTGTCATTTTTGAGATTGCATCCAAGTACTGGGTTTCAGACTCTTTCGTTGACTATGATGACTACTCCATTTCTTCTAAGGGATTCCTGCCCACAGTAGTAGATATAATGGTCATCTTAGTTCGCTGGTTCCCAGAATGCCGATGTTCACTCTTGCCATATCCTGTTTGACCACTTCCAATTTGCCTTGATTCATGGACCTAACATTCCAGGTTCCTATGAAATATTACTCTTTACAGCATCGAATCTTGCTTCTATCACCAGTCCCATCCATTACTGGATGTCGTTTTTGCTTTGGCTGCATCCCTTCATCACCAGTACCATATTGGACACCTACCAACCTGATGAGTTCATCTTTCAGTGTCCTATCTTTTTGCCTTTTCATACTGCTCATGGAGTTCTCAAGGCAAGAATATTGAAGTGGTTTGTCATTTCCTTCTCCAGTGGACCACATTCTGTCCGACCCTCTCCACCATGAGCCGTCCTTCTTGGGTGGCCCCACACAGCATGACTTTGTTCCACTGAGTTAGACAAGGCTGTGGTCCGTGCGATCAGATTGGCTAGTTGTCTGTGATTGTGGTTTCAGTCTGTTTGCCCTCTGATTCCCTCTCTCAGTGCCTAGTGTCTTACTTGGGTTTCTCTAATGTTAGACGTGGGGTATCTCTTCATGGCTGCTCCAGCAAAGGAGAAAAGGAAAGACATTTCCATTTGAATGCAGAGTTCCAAAGGATATCAGGGAGAGATAAGAAACTTCCTCAGCAATCAGTGCAAAGAAATAGAGGAAGACAATAGAATGGGAAAGACTAGAGATCTCTTGAAGAAAATTAGAGATACCAAGGGAACATTGCATGCAAAGATGCCCTCAGTAAAGGACAGAAATTATAGGGACCTAACAGAAGCAGAATATATTAAAAAGAGGTGGCAAGAATACACAGAAGATCTGTACAAAAAAGATCTTCAGGACCCAGATAATCATAATGGTGTGATCACACACCTAGAGTCAGACATCCTGGAATGTGAAGTCAAGTGGGCCTTAGGAGACATCACTATGAACAAAGCTAGTGGAGGTGATGGAATTCCAGTTGAGCTATTTAAAATCCTGATTGATGATGCTGTGAAAGTGCTGCACTGAATATGACAGCAAATTTGGAAAACTCAGCAATGGCCACAGGACTGGAAAAGATCAGTTTTCATTCCAATTCCAAAGAAAGGCATTGCCAAAGAATACACAAACTACTGCACAATTGCACTCATCTCACACACTAATAAAGCAATGCTTAAAATTCTCCAAGCCAGGCTTCAGCAATACATGAACCATGAACTTCCAGATGCTCAAGCTGGTTTTAGAAAAGGCAGAGGAACCAGAGATAAAATTGCCAACATTCACTGGATCATTGAAACAGCAAGAGAGTTCCAGAAAAACATCTATTTCTGCTTATTGACTATGCCAAAGCCTTTGACTGTGTGGATCACAATAAGCTCTGGGAAATTCTTAAAGAGATGGGAATACCAGACCACCTGACATGCCTCTTGAGAAATCTGTATGCAGGTCAGGAGGCACCAGTTAGAACTGGACATAGAACAACAGACTGGTTCCAAATAGGAAAAGGAGTATATTGAGGCTGTATATTGTCACCCTGCTTATTTAACTTATATGCAGAATACATCATGAGAAACGCTGGGTTGGAAGAAGCACAAGCTGGAATCAAGATTGCCCAGAGAAATATCAATAACCTCAGATATGTAGATGAAACCACCCTTAGGCAGAAAGCGAAGAAGAACTAAAGAGCCTCTTGATGAAAGTGAAAGAGGAGAGTGAAAAAGCTCACCATTCAGAAAACTAAGATCATGGCATCTGGTCCCATCACTTCATGGGAAATAGATGGGGAAACAGTAGAAACAGTGGCTGACTTTATTTGGGGGGGCTCCAAAATCAATGCATATCGTGACTGCAGCCATGAAATTAAAAGATGCTTACTCCTTGGAAGGAAAGTTATGACCAACCTAGACAGCATATTAAAAAGCAGAGACATTACTTTGTTAACAAAGGTCTGTCTAGTCAAGGTTATGATTTTTCCAGTGGTCATGCATGGATGTGAGAGTTGGACTATAAAGAAAGATGAGCACCAAAGAATTGATGCTTTTGAACTGTGGTGTTGGAGAAGACTCTTGAGAGTCCCTTGGCCTGCAAGGAGATCCAACCAGTCCATCCTAAAGGAGATCAGTCCTGGTTGTTCATTTGTACGACTGATGTTGAAGCTGAAACTCCAATACTTTGGCCACCTCATGCGAAGAGTTTACTCATTGGAAAAGACCCTGATGCTGGGAAAGATTGAGGGCAGAAGGAGAAGGGGAAGACAGAGGATGAGATAGTTGGATGACATCACTGACTCAATGGGCATGGGTTTGAGTAAACTCCGGGAGTTGGTGATGGACAGGGAGGCCCAGTGTGCTGCAGTTCATGAGGTCACAAAGAGTCGGACAGGACTGAGTGATTGAATTGATACTGAAAAGTAAACAATAAATTTAGTAAATTTCCTAAAATAGTAAATATTAATAGTAGTGCATGTTCTACATGATCTTCTATGTGTTTGTTGTGTGCGTGTGTGTGTGTGCATTGAGAACATGGTCTCTGCCATCTGAAAGATACACATTGGGTATACATTTGACAACCAATCAAGTAGACTGGGATGCTATGCAGTCTTTTCTCTGTGCCAATCCTCAGTGTAATTTGCCATCTTAACCTGTGTTGTATCAGCCCGTAGAATGAAGGTCTTTACTTTCTTATAATATTTTTGGGAGTAAACTTTGTGAGTCTTACTTAGGCAGCATCCTTTTTACTCTATTGTGGAGATGCTTCTTGCATCTTATTGATTTGAGATATTAAAGTATGTCTCCTTAACAGGCAAGTGATAAATCTTTTAAATTGGAAAAACTTCTAAAATGATAAATGTTTAAGAGCATTCATTATAATTTTTTTTCCGTACCTGTATAAACAAAAAAAAATTAGAGGGTGGGAAATATGTGTGTGTGTGTGTGTGTGTGTGTGTGTGTATGGGCTTTCCTGGTAGCTTAGCTGGTACAAAATCCACTTGCAATGCAGGGGAACTCAGTTTAACTCCTGGGTCAGGAAGACCCCCTGGAGAAGGGATAGGCTACCCACTGAGTATTTTGGGGCTTCCGTGTAGCTGAGACGATAAATAATCTGCCTGCAGTATGGGAGAACTGGGTTCGTCCCTGGGTCAGGAAGGTTCCTTGAAGGAAAGCATGCAACCCACTCCAGTATTCTTGCCTGGAGAATCCCCATGGACAGAGGAGCCTGGCGAGCTACAGTTCAGGGTGTTGCAAACAGTTGGACATGACTGAGTGAATAAGCACACATGCATTGTTCAACTTGGTGTACTATTGTGCTTTTTGTTTATGCAGGCTCCTAATGGACAGAGAAGTCTGGTGGGCTACAGTCCATTGGGTCACAAAGAGTCAGACATAACTGAGTGATTAAGTACAGCACAGTATAATAGTCAACCTAAGAATGCCTTTAATTTAAAGCAAACAACCAAAAACAGTTTGGGAAGCCTTATTTCTGGTGTCGGCTTCCACTCAATGGGTCCTAGAGATGGCAGTAATAATATTAGAATAATTAGTGTTAATTAGGTTGATTAACAATGAAATAAGAAACAACTAAAGAGAATAGAAGACAATCTGGCAGAGGAGTAGGAGGACATGGAGTTCATATCTCCCCACAAATGCATCAAGAATACATCTACAAATTGAACAATTCTCACAGAGCAGAGGACCGACCTTGGACACCTAAAAGGACATGAAAGATCCCTACATAACTGGGTACGAGGAAATAATAAGGGGGAACAAAGAGGAGAGGAAGGAGGACAGGGCCCTCACCCATCAATGGAAGAGCTGAAGGAGAGGGAGAGTGTGCTTCCTGCACCTGAGGAAGCCCCCTCACCAGTGAGGTGATCAATTGGAACAGAAGAGGAATTTTGAGGGTTATTGAAGGAGTACAGCAATAGATCTGTTGCAGACAGGACAAAGTGAGACCTACACAGATGGTCTGTATCATAGCCCTGCACACCCCAACCTAAGACATGTGTATGCTGGTGCAGATGAGGACTGGAACTTGAGGTTTGGAGAGCAAACTCTGGGAAAGGACTGACTGCTGATGGCTAGGAAGAGAAGGCCTGAGGGAATAAGAGTGAGGAGATCTGTAATGGGGAAGGCTTGTGGAGGAAACCAGGAGTGCCATAGAAGCAGAGTGCCATTATTAAATGACATGCAAGGAACAGAGTCACCATTGCAACCTCTCTTCACATGCACCAGCTCCTGCTCCCCAAGGCACTGGGAGGGGCCACCACCAGGGCCAGCTCTCTAATGCCTGCAGTTGTTGACCTTTCCACTTACTTCATTACCTCTGGGCTGGCTCTCACATGTCCTTGGCCAGGCAGCAGGAAGGGTCCTGCCAGGACTGACTCTCCTGTGCCTGCTGGCTCACACATGAATATTCAGGACTGATTTCCTTTAGGATTGACTGGTTGGATCTCCTTGCAGTCCAAGCGACTCTCAAGAGTCTTCTCCAATACCACAGTTTCAAAGCATCAATTTGTCAGTATTCAGCTTTCTTTATAGTCCAACTCTTACATCCATGCATGATTACTGGAAAAACCACAGCTTTAACTAGACGGACCTCTGGTGGCAAACTAATGTCTCTGCTTATTAATATGCTGTTTAGGTTGGTCACAGCTTTTTTTCCCCAAAGAGTAAGTGTCTTTTAATTTCATGGCTGCAGTCACCATCTACAGTGATTTTGGAGGCCAAGAAAATAAAGTCTGTCACTGTTCTCACTGTTTCCACATCTATTTGCCATGAAATGATGGGACAGGATGCCATGATCTTAGTTTTTTGAATGTTGAGTTTCAAGCCAGCTTTTTCACTCTCCTCTTTCACTTTCATCAATAGGCTCTTCATTTCCTCTTTGCTTTCTGCCATAAGAGTGGTGTCATCTGCATATCTGAAGTTATTGATATTTCCCCTGGCAATCTTGATTCCAGCCTGACATTTCACATGATATACTCTGCATGTAAGTTAAATAAGCAAGGCAACAATATACAGCTTTGATGTACTCCTGTCTCAATTTGGAACCAGTCTGGTGTTCCACGTCTGGTTCTAACTGTTAATTCTTGGCCTACATACAGGTTTCTTAGAAGGCAGGTTAGGTGGTCTAGTATTCCTAGTATTCCCATCTCTTGAAGAATTTTCCAGTCTGTTTTGATACACACAGTCAAAGGCTTTGGCATAGTCAATAAAGCCAAAGTAGATGTTTCTTTGGAATGCTTTTGCTTTTTCTATGATCCAATGGATGGCAACTTGATCTCTGGTTGCTCTGCCTTTTCTAAATCCAGGCTGAACATCTGAAAGCTCATGGTTCATGAACTATTAAAGCCTCACCTGGAGAATTTTGAGCATTACTTTGCTAGAATGTGAAATGAGTATTATTGTGTGGTAGTTTGAACATTCTTTGGCATTGCCTTTCTTTTGGATTGGAATGAAAACTGACTTTTTCCAGTCCTGTGGCCACTGCTGAGTTTTACAAATTTCCTGGCATATTGAGTGCAGCACTTTAATAGCACCATCTCTTAGGATTTGAAATAGCTTAACAGGAATTCCATCACCTCCACTAACTTTGTTCATAGTGATGCTTCCTAAGGCCCACTTGACTTCCCATTCCAGGATGTCTGGCTCTAGGTGAGTGACAACACCATCATGGTTATCTGGGTCATGAAGATCTTTTTTGTACAGTTCTTCTGTTTATTCCTGCCACCTCTTCTTAATATCTTCAGCTTCTGCTAGGTCCATACCATTTCTGTCTTTTACTGTGCCTATCTTTACATGAAATATTCCCTTGGTATCTCTGATTTTCTTGAAAAAATATAATAGCACATTTTTATGACGTTGAGTTTGGCAGTGGATTTTTAAATATGATGCAAAAACATGAACAATAAAAGAAAGCTAGAAAAAATTATAATTCCTCAAAATTAAAAACCTTTCACTTTAAAAGATACTAAAAATAAATTGCCCTTATGGCAGAAAGCAAAGAAGAACTGCCTCTTGATGAAAGTGAAAGAGGAGTGTGAAAAAGTTGGCTTAAAACTCAACATTCAAAAAACTAAGATCATGGCATCCTGTCCCATCTCTTCATGGCAAATAGATGGGGAAACAATGGGAACAGTGACAGACTAACTTTGGGGGACTCCAAAATCACTTCAAATAGTGACTGCAGGCATAAAATTAAAAGATGCATGTTCTTTGGATGAAAAGCTATGACCAACCTAGACAGCATATTAGAAAGCAGAGACATTACTTTAGCAACAAAGGTCTGTCTAGTCAAAGCTATGGTTTTTCTAGTAGTCATGTATGGATGTGAAAGTTGGACTATAAAGAAACCTGAGCGCTGAAGAATTGATGCTTTTGAACTGTGGTGTTGGAGAAGATTATTGAGAGTCCCTTGGACTGCAAGGAGATCCAACCAGTCCATCCTAAAGGAAATCAGTCTTGAGTATTCATTGGAAGGACTGATGCTGAAGCTGAAAGTCCAATACTTTGGCCACCTGATGTGAAGAACTGACTCATTAGAAAAGACCCTGATGCTGGGAAAGATTGAAGGCAGGAGGAGAAGAGAACGAAAGAGGATGATATGATTGGATGGCCTCATCAGTTCTATGGACATAAGTTTGAGTAGGCTCTGGGAGTTGGTGATGGACAGGGAACCTGACATGCTGCATTCCATGGGGTCGCAAAGAGTCAGACATGACTGAGTGACTGAACTGAACTGAGCTGAAAAATAAATTGAAATAGACAGTCAACACAAGGAGAGAATTTCTTACAAATCATAAACCTGTTACACCTAGTATCTGAAATGTGTAAAGAGCTAAACATATTACAGCTCAAAGTAAAAGAGAAGTAATATAATTTTTAAATATGTAAAGATGCCAATAGACAATTACCAAAGTAGATATGCAATTGTCTATTAGTCGAAAAAAATGTGCTCAACATCATTAGTGAATTTGGATTAATAAAATGCAGATTAAAACCACAGTGAGATGCCACTTCACATCTTTTATAGTGACTATCATAAACAGCAGGAACTGCTGGTGAGGATGTGGAGATATTGGAATCCATGGGGTTGCAAAGAGTAGGACACGACTGAGTGACTGAACTGACTGATATTTTTTGGTAAGAGTTCTATTGCTTAATCTCATAATTCAGTACTTTGATCCATTTTGAGTTATTTTATGTATATGACCTGAGATAGGAGTCCAAATTCATTATTTTGCATATGGCTATCTAATTGTTCTAATGAAATTTGTTGAAGAGACTATGATTACCCTCATGGAGTTGTCATGACATCATTGTCAAAAGTCAGTTGGCCACAAATATATGTCCTATTCATTTATAGAAACTAAAATATTTCACATGGTTATTCATATTTAGTCTTTATAAGAAATAGTAAACATTAAAAATTATATTTAATTCTATGCATCTTTATGCTATTAATGTTAACATATAATATATATATATATATATATATATATATCTTATTAATAATATAGCAGAAGTAGCCACAATGATATCAGTAATAGTAGCAGTAACCATATATTGGGTATAATCATTTAGCCAATTAAAAGTTTACCAATGTATGGCAAACCAACACAATAATGTAAAGAAAACTAAATGAATAAATAAAATAAACTATATAAAAGAAAAGTTTACCAAATTTCCCTGTCAGTCAATCTTTATTTATCTATGTAGACCAAGAGACAAAAAAGTTTTTGTTAGTGCCCTACCATTGGCCAGATAATCATTAATCTCCTTTCCCCCAATGCATAAGGTCAGTTTCATTGCATAAAATTAGCACAGTTGATCAACCTGAAATGTTTGTGTTCCAGGGGTTCCTATGATGGTTGTCCTGATTATCACTTCTTTTCTAAATTTTCATACACCAGTTTTTGCTTAGTCTGTCCCAGAATCTTGCTTCAAGTCAAAATTAAGGTGTTTTATCCCTCATTTTCAGTATGTGCTCATTTCTATTTTTGGAAAAATAAGGCTTTTTCCTATTATCTACCCTTCATAATTTCTCCTATTCTTCAGGATCATTAGTTAATGGTTGTACTTGAAATTCAGCATGGCAAAAAGAATTTTGAAAGCATCAGTGAAGTATTTGTGACATGCTCAATAAAGTTTGCTTTGGGGCAGAAAAATCCTTATTTTAGCATGTCTTTTTCTCTGGGTTACCCTAAATAAAATTTCTAGATCATGACAAATTTACAGGCCCTAGAGAATGGAACTGCTACTCACATGAGCTCTGTGATTCTCTAAGGAAAGTCTAAAGACACAAAAGAGATGATTCACTGGGTGACCTTGAGTAAATTATTTCTACCTCGCTAGACTTTGCTTTCCCTACCTTAAAAATGAGGGGCTAAGTTAAGGAAATTGTGAAGGTCTTTTCAGTTCTGAGACTGAATTTGTCTATATAGTTACCTACAGGACTCCAGAAGAGCTTGAGGATGGAGAGATACTTATAAAAGAGGTAAAGAAAAGTTAGCAATTTCTTTCCCCAGAAAAAATAAAAGAATCTTGCCTTTACCCTCACCCTCTCCCCACTACCAAGGTATTTTTGAGGGGGCTGTGCTGGGTCTTTGTTGCTACTCATGGGCTTCCTCTAGTTGCAGCAAGTGGGAGCTACTCTCTAGTTGCAGTGCAAGGGATTCTCATTTTGATGCCTTCTCTTGTTGTTGAGAATGGGCTCTAGGGCTTTCAGGCTCCAGTAGTTGTGGCACGTGGGCTTAGTTGTCCTGCAGTATGTGGGATCCTCCCAGACCAGGGATTGAACCGATGTCCCCTGCACTGGCAGGTGGGTTCTTAACTACTGGACCACCATGTAAGTCCACCAATGTATTCTTGACCCCAAAATAAACATACATGAATAAGGCTTAGAGGAAGGCAGGCTGGCAGGAACATGGAAGTCTCTAACCTCTGGGCTATTTCTCTTGCTTGGCTCCCAGAGTTCCAGAACATAAAATCTCTCAGGAGAAAAGGCAGATAGGGCTCTACAGTGCAATGCCACTTTCTCCTCCCCTTCAAGGAGAGATGATATTCCACATTAGCAAGATGGAGGTTGGGTAAAGGGGTGAATTAGAGAGCACAAATCCTATATGGAATATTTAAAACAAATTTAAAAAAGCAACTATAAAGCAATGGCTAGTGGTTCTGAGAGGCTTCCCTGGTAGCCCAGCTGGTAAAGAATCTGCCTGCAATGCAGGAGACTCCAGTTTGATTCCTGCATTGGAAAGATCCCCTGGAGAAGGGATAGGCCACACACTCCAGTATTTTTGGGCTTCCCTGGTGGCTCAGATGATGAAGAATTAGCCTACAATGCAGAGACCTGGGTTTGATCCCTGGGTTGGCAAGATACCCTGGAGGAGGGCATGATAACCCACTCCAGTATCCTTACCTGGAGAATCTCCATGGACAAAGGAGCCTGGTGGGCTACACTCAATGGAGTCACAAAGAGTCAGACATGACTGAACAACTAAGCACATAACAGCACAGCATTGGTTCCAGAGTGGTCAAGCACTAACAAGAAAACAGCCTGGAGTCAGCTTCATGGCCCAGAATAACAAGATTTCTGCAAGGGATTGAACAGCAACCCCATGTCAGAAGTCTGTCCTGTGGAGAAGATTTAGTCTCCCAGAAGCTAAGAGGTTGGGGACTAAGACATCTTGGAAATTAGCAGAAGACAGGATAAAGAGGGAGTTGGTGGAGGTATATAAGGAACAAAGTATTTGGGAGCAACCCAGGATGACAAGTAGACAATAGTGGGAAGGGAAAGAAAACTTACTCTGATTATATTCCATACATCTGATTCTATACTAGGCATTTTGTGGGTAGTGTTTCCCCTATCACTCACAACACATTCAGAAGTATTATAACCCCTGTTACTAATATAGAAGCTGAAGAACAAGCTGTGAAATGACTTGATCAAGGTCAGACAAATATGTGTGAAGTTAGGATTCAAAGTCAAATATACCTGCCTCCAAAAAAGCTCCTTTCATCCCGGGGAGGGAAGTGGGAGGGGGGTTCTGGAAGGGGAACACATGTATACCCATGACAGGTTCAAGTCAATGTATGGCAAAACCAACAAGATAATGTAAAGAAAAAATAAAATAAAATAACAACAACAAAAAAGCTCCTTTCATTACATCAGTTTGCTCCTTATCTTTTTTTTTAATCTGAAGAGTCATTTATTAGATTAAACAGATGCTTACCCCTAAATGAAATTTCAGGAACCCCAGCAGAACAACCCTGGTCAAAAATACCTAAGCGTTATAAGTAACAATTGTTCTTAACTGATCATAAACAGGCTACCTTCCTTTGGAATAGTACTGGACTTACAGATAATCATTTTTAGAAACCATAAAAGACCTTTATATGCAGGAGAATTATTCTTTTCTGTCCTTATTTTTCTGAGAAACTAGATAGGCAGTAGGATGGTAGGTAGATAGATAGGCAGTTCTCTATTAAGAACAAAGTCTAATGTCCTTATCTTTTTAAAACCATAGTCACTTGCTTCCACACTGACTCTCCACCTCTCTTTTGCTGATTGATTCATTTTTTGTTTCATTAGTTATTAAATATTAGTTGTTAATAGAGACACAAATATAGAGAACAAATGTATGGATACAGAGGGGGAAACTGATGGGATGGATTGGGAGATTGAGGTTGACATATATACACTACTATGTATAAACTAGATCATTAATGAGAATCTACTGTATAGCACAGGGAACTCTACTCAGTGCTCTGTGGTGACCTAAATGGGAAGGGAATCCAAAAAAGAGGGGGTATATGCATATGCATAGCTGATTCACTTTGCTGTACAGTAGAAACTAATACAACATTGTAAAACAATTATACTTCAATAAAACTTAATTAAAAATAAAAAATAATCTAAGCATAAGACCAGAAACTATAAAACTCCTAGAGGATAACATAGGCAAAACACTCTCTGACATAAACCAAAGCAGGATCCTCCATGACCCACCTCCCAGAATATTGGAAATAAAAGCACAAATAAACAAATGGGACCTAATTAAAATTAAAAGCTTCTGCACAACAAAGGAAACTAAAAGCAAGGTGAAAAGACAGCCTTCAGAATGGGAGAAAATAATAGCCAATGAAGCAATGGACAAACAATTAATCTCAAAAATATACAAGCAACTCCTGCAGCTCCATTCTAGAAAAATAAACGACCCAATCAAAAAGTGGGCCAAAGAACTTAACAGACATTTCTCCAAAGAAGACATAAAAATGGCTAACAAACACATGAAAAGATGCTCAACATCACTCATTGTCAGAGAAATGCAAATCAAAACCACAATGAGATATCACTTTATACCAGTCAGAATGGCTGCAATCCAAAAATCTACAAGCAATAAACGCTGGAGAGGATGTGGAGAAAAGGGAACCCTCTTACACTGTTTGTGGGAATGCAAACTAGTACAGCCACTATGGAGAACAGTGTGGAGATTCCTTAAAAAACTGGAAATAAAACTGCCATATGACCCAGCAATCCCACTGCTGGGCATATACACTGAGGAAACCAGAATTGAAAGAGACACGTGTACCCCAATGTTCATCGCCGCATTGTTTACAATAGCCAGGACATGGAAGCAACCTAGATGCCCATCAACTGATGAATGGATAAGAAAGCTGTGGTACATATACACAATGGAATATTATTCAGCATTAAAAAAAATTCATTTGAATCAGTTCTACTCAGGTGGACGGAACTGGAGCCTATTACCAGAGTGAAGTAAGCCAGAAGGAAAAACAACAATACAGTATACTAATGCATATATATATGGAATTTAGAAAGATGGTAACGAGAACCCTGCATGTGAGACAGCAAAAGGAACGCAGATGTATAGAACAGACTCGTGGACTCTGTGGATGAGGGCAAGGGTGGGATGATATGGGAGAATGGCATTGAAACATCTTAATTATCATATGTGTAATCAATTGCCAGCCCAGGATTGATGCTCGGGGCTGGGGCACTGAGATTTCCCGGGGGGAGGGAGGAGGGAGGGAGGAGGGAGGGGAGTTCTGGAGGGGGAGCATATGTAAACCCATGGCGATATCATGTCATTGTATGGCAAAACTAATAAAAAAATATATAAAAATATGTTAGTTTCTATTATTACTATTGCTGTTGTTTTTGTTATTCTCTGCTAAAAAGTGGTCAGAGCTGCAGAAACTCAGAAGCAGTCTCTAGCCTCTTACTATTCAAAGTAGGAAAAATGCAAAATCTCAGGCCTGTTCACAGATCTGCTGAAAATGAATTTGTATTTTCATAAGATTCCTCAGAAATTCCCATCCAAATAACAGTTTGAGAAACACTGGACTTCAGATAACAGATGTAGCGCTTCACAGAGGTAAATGGGAAAGTTAGGAGAGAAAACAAACAGCAGGGCTAGGGAGTTAAGAGTTGGGGAATGAGGATGGAATGAGATCAAAGCAAGGCCTTTGATAGAATAAGCCAGGCAAACTTGAATGATACTTGCCCCAAATATCTCAGATGGTGTCCTAATGATAATTAGGAAAAGGCACATATTATTTGGGAGGATGCAGTCCCACAAGGGCAAGACTTGGTAAATGGGGTGCAGGATTTGTTTCAGCTCATGCTTTCTCACTTAGCCTGGAGCCCTAGTTCAGTGTTCCAATTTGCACAACTATGCATTATGGAAAGAACAGAAGGACAGATACCAGGAATTCACAAATGTACATGAATCCAAGTGGCTATGTGGCTACAACATACATGTGGTAACCACCATCCAAGACAGCCCCCAATAATTCTTGCCTCTTGGTATTTATACCCATCTGTAATCCCCACCCTGCATAGGGCTGACCTATTTGGCAAATAGGATATTGTGGGAAGAGAAAAAGAGAGAGAGAGGAGAGAAAGAGAGAGAGTGAGAGAGGCTGAGATTAAATTATAAGATGTTTGGAGGCAAAGCCTCTTCCTGGACCTTTCCTTTCTGGGCCTTCAATATAATTATTATGATAGGATATCATCCTCTCACTAGCTGTATTACCTTGACTATTAACTTCTCTATGTCTTAGTTTTCATATATGTATAATGGCAATAGTATCTTCCTCATAGAATAGAATCCTTACTAATATTAAGCAAGGATTCACTAAACTATTATATACCTGAAGAATTTATAACAGTGCCTAGTACGTAGTAATTGCTTAAACAATGTCACTTATTTTTATTGTTGCTGTTTATTTTCTCAGTGACTTACTTATCCCAGGGAATGCAAGGCACAGAACATGAGAGCAGTATCAGCCCTTAGATACCACCTAGCCTTACTCCCTCAGGTTTCAGATGGGGAAGCTGAGCCTCAATGAGGAGAAACGATGCACCCACATTGACTCAGCTCATTGAGAATTTACTATTGACTCAGCTCAGTAGCCAACCAGGAATGATGCCTAGGCCTTGTGACTCTTACTGCTGCGTTCCTCCCAAAGGAACACTGCTTATTTGTTCTTTGGTAGGAACAGAAGAAAATGGTAATCTTTGTGTTTTCTCAACTAGCATACTCAGCATTCTAGGCCTGATTCTTTCCTGTGGAAAGAAGGCCTCACTTCCAGCTGAAAAGTTCACAGGCCTCAGTGAGCAAGGGAACGAACACAAAGATTTGGATGGAGTAGCACGAATCCAGCCTGGTATGCAGTGAGGGGTGGATGAGGGAGACTGACCTTTAAGAGCTGAGACAGGCAAGGAGTCAAGAGTTCTGCCAAGTCTGGGGAAGAGAGAGGCTCTGAGCATGCAAGTCTGAGATGCACCAAGTAGAAGGATATCTCTGGGGTATCTCAAGGTGTCCCAAGATGAAAGGCCTGCTGAGAGGCTCAGGGGAGTGCCTCTGGTCTTCACAGGATGTCAGTTCACCTTCCTGAGAAGGCTGGGAAAACATTGTCTGGCAGGGCTCTGACTTACTTCCCCCCACCAAGTGTATCTTCATAAAGGCTCAGATGGCACTTCACTGCCTCTACACCCCCATACTCTCCCAGAAGTTCCAAGAGATACAGGGACCTGAGAAAAAAAGTTTTCACAGTCTGTCACTGACCCCATCCACTATTCTTTTCCAAAACACTCACCCCACCCTTGTATACAGGGCAGGGGCCCTGGATCCTCAGACACTTCCCTCTCACTCTTCTTAGAAAGCACTGGCATTTTTAAGTAGCCTGTCACATCCAGTGAGAGTATTAATTGGCTCTCTATCCATGAAGGGGATAACTTTGAATAAAGGACCTTGAGTGACTGAAAAGCTTCAAATTTCTGGCACTTTGAGAAGTGAGTAAATAAGATGATTTAAAACAAATTGGATTCCTGTAGCAATTTTTGCTATGCGATCTTCAGATAATTATTTTAGTTTTCTGTGACTCATTTATAAAATGTAAATCACACTACCTAGTTCATAGCTATTAATAGAGACTATGTAGAAAGCCTACCTAATACAGTGCCAGGCAAATAGTAGTTGATTAAATAAGAGATAGTGTAATGATGCAGTTAAGAGAAAGGACTCTGGTGCCAGACCACTTGGGTTAGAATCCTGACTCTGCCATTTACTAGCTGCATTCCCTTGAGCAAGCCATTGCCTATTCCCCCCAACACACACATAAAAACTCTTCACCTTTCTATGCCTCAATTGCCTCCTGGACAAATGAGAGTGATAACAACATAAATATCTCATGAGCTTGTCCTCAGATCTGAATGAATTAGCTTTTATAATATGTTTAGAAAAGTCCCTGACATGTGAAAGAAAGTGAAAGTGTTAGTCATTCAGTCGTACCCAACTCTTTGCAACCTGATGGTCTGTCCATGGGATTCTCCAGGCAAGACTACTGGAATGGGTTGCCATTCTCTTCTCTTCTCGAACCCACAGATTGAACCTGGGTCTCTTATATTGGAGGCAGATTCTTTATCATCTGAGCTACCAGGGAAGCTGACATGTAGTAGGAAGTGTGACTTCTGAGGCTAGTTCATAAAAGACATTGCAGTTTCCACCACGGCCATCTCTTGGATCACTTGCTCTGTGAAAATTCAGGTGCTGTGTCAAGAGGAAACTCAAGTGGACTGCATGATGAAGAACTGAGACTTCCAACCAAAAAAATAATGTTAATTTTCTAGTCATGTGAGAGACCCATAGAAATTGTGTGGGATAATAAATGGTTATCTCACTTTTGAGATATTTTGTAACACAGGAAAATATAAACAATACTACAGGTTTTCAAAAAGCCAGAGTCACCAGGGAAACCATAAAGGGGAAAGGTGATATTTCCATCCACAGGCCAAATCCTCAGCCTGGGTGAGTCCTCAGAGAGCATCAACTCCAAGCTTCTTTGGCTACAGATAGGAAAACTGAGGCCCAAAGGCACAGAGCCAACTGGTAGCCGGTATATTTGTCTTCTCGTGTTTTTTTTTGTTATTCCACATTACAATGAGAATCCATATACATCTTATCCTATAAGTTGGAAGGAAGAGGTAGTCAAAATTGAATTCCCTTGAAGCATTCTGCTACAGTGCCTAGTAAATAGGCAAATACTAAATGACTGCATGCATTTTCTTTTCTCTTCTCTCTTTTGCCTTTCTCTCTCTCATCTTTAATACCTCAATATCAATGAGTTGATGATTCTCCCAGAAAGCTCACATTTGATTGGCTAGGAGATTATTTCTTTCTCTGCTAAAGTTCCTTTCCATGGCCTAGAAAAAATATCAGGTTACAAAGACAAAAGTAAAATTCCGGAAGTATGTTCAATAAGCTCAAAGCTGTAGTACACATATAAAAGATTTCTATTCTTTAAGATAAAAATTGGAAATTTCATGAATACATAGAAATTAAACAACACTTTTCTGAACAACCAGTGGATCCAGTAAGAAATTAAATGGGGGAGATAAGCTCAGGATGGTCGAGTAGAAGGACATGAGCTCACCCCTTCTTATGTAAACACCAAAATGACAACCAACTGATGAACAACCTTTGACCAAAAAAAGAAGCTAGACCCTACCAAAAAAGATACTCCACATCCAAAGGCAAATAAGCAGCCCCACTGAGATGGTAGGAGGGGCACAATTATAATAAAATCAAATCCCATACCCACCAAGCGTGTGACTCAAAAAGAGGAAAATAATTGTACCACAGAAGTTCTGCCACAGGAGTGAAAGTCCTAAACCCCTCATCAGATTTCCAAGTCTGGGGGTACAGCAGCAGGAAGAGAAGACCCCAGAGAATCTGGCTTTAAAGACCAGCGAAGTTTGATTGCAGGAATTCCATAGGGGTGAGGGAAGCAGACACTCCACTCTTGGGGTCATGCACAAGGTCATGTGCACACCAGGACCCAGGGGGGAAAGTAGTGACCTCATAAGAAACTGGGTCAGACCTACCTGCCAGTATCGGAGGATCTCCCACAGAGGTGGTGGTGGGGAGCAGCTGTGGCTAATGCCAGGGACAAAAACATGCAGCAGCAGATCTAGGGAGTAATCGTTGGCTTGAGGCCTCCTGGAGCCCACCATTACCCCACCCACTCTGTAGACTGCAGGCTCCCATGCTGGGATATCTCAGGCCAAGCAACCAACAGGGCAGGTATAAAGCCCCACCCCTCAGCAGACAAGCTGTTAAACGTCTTCCTGAACAAAGCCCTTCCCACCAAAGGGAAAATAAATACCCAGTTCAACTCAACAATAGGCAACCAGAATTGAAAGAGCCACGTGCACCCCAATGTTCATCGCTGCATTGTTTACAATAGCCAGGACATGGAAGCAACCTAGATGCCCATCAACTGACGAATGGATAAGAAAGCTGTGGTATATATACACAATGGAATATTACTCAGCATTAAAAAAAAAATTCATTTGAAGCAATTCTACTCAGATGGACGAAACTGGAGCCCATTATCCAGAGTGAAGTAAGCCAGAAGCAAAAACAACAATACAGTATATTAACGCATATATATGGAATTTAGAAAGACAGTAATGAGAACCCAACATGGGAGACAACAAAAGGAACGCAGATGTATAGAATAGACTTGTGGACTTTGTGGATGAGGGTAAGGGTGGGATGATATGGGAGAAGGGCATTGAAGCATGTTAATTGTCATGTGTCTAATCAATCGCCAGCCCAGGATTGATGCTCGGGACTGGTGCAGCGAGATTTCCCGGGGGGGAGGGAGGAGGGAGGGGGGACCCGGAGGGGAAGCATATGTAAACCCATGGTGATATCATGACAATGTATGGCAAAAACAATAATAAAAAAAAAAAAACAATAGGCAAGAACAACCCTCTTCCATCAGGAACCCTGCACAAGTCTCTTAAGACAACTTCATCCACCAGAGGGCAGATAGCAAAAGCAAGAACTACAAATCTGCAACCTACAAAATAAAAACCACAATCAAAGAAAGTTAGATAAAATGAGGTTGTAAAGGAAAATGTCTCAGATGAAGGAACAAGATAAAACACCAGAACAACTAGGTGAAGCGGAGATAAGCAATCTACTGAAAAAAATTCAGAAAAATGATAGTGAAGATGATCCAAGATCTTGAAAAAAGAATGGAAGCAAGGGTAGAGGAGATGCAAGAAATATTTCACAGAGAACTAGAAGAATTAAAAAACAAACAGATGAAAAAGACAACTCAAGGGAGAAATACATTAGAAGGAATCAATAGCAGAATAACTGAGGCAGAAAAATAGATAAGTGAGCTGGAAGAAAGAATGGTAGAAATCACTATCAAGTAACAGAATAAAGAAAAAAGACTAAGATGAAATGAAGACAGTTTCAGAGACATCTGGGACAACATTCAATGCACTAGCATTCATATTATAGGGGTCCCAGAAGGACAAGAGAGAAAGGACCTGAGAAAACATTTAAAGAGATAATAGCTGAAAACTCCCCTAACACAGGAAAGGAAGCAGTCACTCAAGTCCAAGAAGCACAGAGAGTCCTACACAAGATAAACACAAGGAGGAACATGCTGAGACATATAGAAATCAAGTTGACAAAAATTAAAGAAAGAGAAAAGATATTAAAAAGCAACAAATGAAAGGCAACAAATAACATATAAGGGAATTCCCATAAGACTATCAGCCAATTTTTCAGCAGAAACTCTGCAGGCCAGAAGGGAGTGGTACAATATATTTAAAGTGCTGAAAGACAAGAACCTACAGCCAACAATACTTTACCCATGAAGACTCTCATTCAGACCTGGTGGAGAACTCAAAACCTTTACAGGCAAGCAAAAGCTAAGCAAATGAAGCACCACCAGACCAGCTTTGAAACAAATGCTAAAGGAAATTCTCTAAGAAAGAAAATAAATAAAACACAACTATAATCAGGCAAATTACAAATGGAAAGGTCACTGATAAAACAAAACATACAGTAAAGGTAGGAAAACATCTGTACACAAATACGAAATCAAAATCATCAATAATGAGAAGAGGAGAGCATAAATGAAGAATATAGGAAATACATTTGAAAGTTAAAGACCAATTTTAAACAATTCTGTTTATATACAGAATGTAATATCAAAGACTCATGGTAACCATAAACCAAAAATCTACAATATATACACACACACAAAAGAAAAAGCAACTGAAACACAACACTAAATTTAGTCATCAATTCATAGAGGAAAGAACAAAAGGGGAAGGAAAGGAAAAAGACCTACAATGACTAATCCAAAACAGTTAACAAAATGGCAATAAGAACATGCCTGCATTCTCTACACAGGAAATCCTAAAGATGCTACCAGAGAAACACTAGAGCTCATTAATGAATTCAGTAAAGTTTCAGAATACAAAATAAATACACAGAAATATGTTTCATACCTATACAGTGACAATAAAAAATTAGAAACAATCCCATTTACCATCACATCAAAGAATAAACTACCTAGGAATATAACCTACCTATGGAGACAAAAGACATGTACTCCAAAAACTATGACACTGATGAAAGAAATCAAACAGGACACAAACAGATAGAAAGATAAACTGTGTTCTTGGGTTGGGAGAATCAAAGTTGTGAAAATGATTATAATACTCAAGGCAATCTACAGATTTAATACAATCCCTATCAAATAACCAAAGGCATTTTTCACAGAGTTAGAATTTAAAAAATTTAAAATCTGTATGGAAATTTTTAAAAGGCCCCAAATACACATAGTAATCTTCAGAAAGAAAAATGGAACTAGAGGAAAAAAGATCCCGGACTTCAGGCTATACTACAAAGCTATAGTCACCAAAACATTATGCTACTGGCATAAAAACAGAGATATAGAGCAATGGAACAGGATATAAAGCCCATTAATAAGCCCACATACCTATGGCCAATTAATCTACAACAAAGGAGGGAAGAGTACAAACTGGAGGAAAGACAGTCTCCTGAATAAATGGTGTTGGGAAAACTAAACAGCTACCTGAATAAATGAAATTAGGACACTCTTTAACAGCATACACAAAACTCAAGGATTAAAGACCTAAAAGTAAGACCACATACTATAAAACTCAGAGGAAAACATAGGCAGAAGACGTATGTCAAAGAAATACATCTCAACATCTTTTTCAATCCATCTCCCAGAATAATGAAAATGAAAACAAAAGTAAAGCAGGATCTATTTAAACACAAGCTTTTCCACAGCAAAGGAAATCATAAACAAAATGAAAATACAACCCATAGAATGGGAGAAAATATTTGCAAACAATGTGATCAGGAAGGCATTAGTCTCCAAAATTAACAAACAGTTCATGCAGCTCTATATAAAAAAAGCTGAATTTAGAAAAGGCAGAGGAACCAGAGGTCATAGTGCCAACATCCGTTGGATCAAAGAAAAAGCAAGAGAGTTCCAGAAAAACACCTACTTCTGCTTTATTGACTAGGCCAAATATTTTGACTGTGTGGATCACAACAAACTGTAGCAAATTCTTAAAGAGATGGGAATACCAGATCATCTTATCTGTCTCCTGAGAAATATGTATGCAGGTCAAGAAGCAACAGTTAGAACTGGACATGGAAAAACAGACTGGTTCCAAATCGGGAAAGGAGTATATCAAGGCTGTATATTGTCACCCTGCTTATTTAACTTATATGCAGAGTACATCATGAGAAATGCTGGGCTGGAAGAAGCACAAGCTGGAATCAAGACTGACAGGAGAGGCAGAGCGGTTTGGTCGTTCGTTGGAAGGAGTCTTTCCAGTGT
Source organism: Antilocapra americana (assembly GCA_007570785.1). Classification (NCBI taxonomy): domain Eukaryota; kingdom Metazoa; phylum Chordata; class Mammalia; order Artiodactyla; family Antilocapridae; genus Antilocapra; species Antilocapra americana. Next base: position 3,663,476 of record ML663487.1, on the reverse strand, counting down.
CTCAGCTACTGAGGCTCTTTGGGCAGCAGCGGCGGCGTGGTGGTCGGAGAAGCGGCCTAAAACTTCATCATTAGGTAAAAGAAAATGGCTCAATCCAAGGGGACTGCTCCTAAGTCAATGGGTGGGAAAGCGCCTCGCAAGCAGCTGGCCACCAAAGCGGCCAGGAAAAGCGCCCCCTCTACCGGCGGGGTGAAAAAACCTCATCGCTACAGGCCCAGGACTGTTGTGCTTCTAGAAATCCGTTGTTACCAGAAATCCACCAAGCTTCTGATCCGGAAACTGCCTTTCCAGAAGTTGGTGAGGGAGATCGCCCCGGATTTCAAAACCGACTTGAGGTTCCAGAGTGCTGCCATTGTTGCGCTGCAGGATGAATGCGAAAAGTGACTGTTCACAGACCTCAGTGGTGTGAGCGCTGTTGCTCAGGAGTGACAAGTTGCAAATATGCAGAAGGGATGGGTGATATTTCTTGCTTCTCATGATGCATGTTTCTGTATGTTAATGACTTGTTGGGTAGCTACTAAGGTACTAGAATTGATAAAAGTGTACAGGGTCCTTTTGCAATAAAACTGGTTATGACTTGATCCAAGTGTTTAACATTGGGGCTGTTAAGTCTGACCATACATCACTGTGATAGAATGTGGGCTTTTTCAAGGGTGAAGATACAAGTCTTAACCACAGTGTAACTTACAGTTTCCTTAAAAAAAAAAAGTAAACCTGGCAGCTATAGAATACACTATGTGCATTTATAATAGCTATTTTATATAGTGTCAACATTTTTAAAATTTTTTTTTCTAGTTGGATTTTGAATTTATTTGTTGTTCAAAAAAATTTCCGTTAAAAGATATTTATCGGATTTTCTTTTCTTTTCTTTTTTTTTAAAATTTTCTTTATTTTGTTGATTTTTCCATACACTGACATGAAACCGCCATGGTTTTACATATGCTCCCCCTCCAGAACCCCCCTCCCTCCTCCCTCCCGATTCTCTCCCCCTGGGACATCTCGGTGCACCAGCCCCGAGCATCAACCCTGGGCTGGCGATTGATTTCACATATGGTAATTAACATGTTTCAATGCCATTCTCCCATATTTAAATTAAATGTTTTACATTGATATGTGGTGGGGAGTGTTGTCTTTAAGGTGTGTGTAATTTAGAGTTCGATTGGTTTTCTCCTGAGTAGACTGCACTTGTTTACGTAGTAAAATGCTTCGCGTGTTATACCTTGCATAAGTCCTCATTCTACCACGTGTTAAACTAATCCTCTAGCTGATAATGCAAACACTAACAGGGAGGGGGGTTTATTTATAAGGGCTCTAGACTATAATACAAGTTATTCACACCAGCATCATCTGTTACTAATATAGTAGTTAGTGCAGCTTTTCTTTGTGTTGTGATTGGTCTCATAACTAGGTTGAACTTTCCTCTACCAAGGGGGAACAATACCGAACTGTTTTTTCCTTGTGGGGTTTGTATTATAATAACTGTTAGGGTAAACTTGCTGTGAGGGAGGGACACAGCTTCAGCTTATGGAACCTCTGCCAGTTAAAATGGTGTTCATGTGGCATAGGTTCTGGGAAAATCACTTCACAGAGATGGCTTTCCAAGTATTTTTAAAATTTATCCTTCTATTGAAGTTTTTAGGCCAATTATGTATGTTGACTAAATTTACAAATAAACTTGTTTATTCAAAAAAAAATTGACAGGAGAAATATCAATAACCTCAGGTATTCAGATGACACCACCCTTATGGAAGAAAGTGAAGAAGAACTAAAGAGCCTCTTGATTAAAGTGAAAGAGGAGAGTGAAAAAGTTGGCTTAAAGCTCAACATTCAAAAACAAAGATCATGGCATCCAGACCCATCACTTCATGGCAAATAGATGGGGAAACAGTAGCTGACTTTATTTTTGGGGGGCTCCAAAATCACTGTAGGTGGTGATTGAAGCTATGAAATTAAAAGACGCTTGCTCCTTGGAGGAAAAGCTACGACCAACCTAGATAGCATATTAAAAAGCAGAGACATTACTTTACCAATAAAGGTCCAGCTTGTCAAACCTACGGTTTTTCCAGTAGTCATGTATGGGTGTGAGAGTTGGACCATAAAGAAAGCTGAGCACTAAAGAATTGATGCTTTTGAACTCTGGTGTTGTAGAAGACTCTTGAGAGTCCCCTGGAAAGCAAGGAGATTAAACCAGTCCATCCTAAAGGAAATCAGTCTTGAATATTCATTGGAAGGACTGATGCTGAACCTGAAGCTCCAATACTTTACCTACCTGATGCAAAGAGACAACACACTAGAGAAGACTCGTTGATCCTGGAAAAGACTGAAGGCAAAAGAAGTTGTGTCAGAGGATGAGCTATTTAGATAGCATCACTGACTCAATGGACATGAATTTGAGCAAATTCTAGGAGATAGCAAAGGACAGAGAAGCCTGGCATGCTGCAGTCCATGGAGTCTCAAAGAGTCAGATCCAACCCAGCGACTGAACAACAATAAATATTATAATCGGGATTGCATTAAATTTGTAGATTGCCTTGAATTGTGTGTACAGTTTAATAATGCTAATTTTTCTATTTCTTGAACACAAATATTCTTCCAATTATTTATATCATCTTCAGTTTCTTTCAACAATGTCTGTAGTTTTCAGTGTCTTTCACCTCCTTGGTTGTTTATTCTTAGGGTTTTTATGGTTTTGATTCAGTTGTAAATTTAATTATTTTCTTGCTTTCTCTTTCATTATTAGTGTTAATATATAAAATATATTCCATATTAATATATAGAAATGCAATATATTTCTGTATATTAATCTTACCTGCAACATTTCTAAATTTATTTCTTAGTTGAATTGTTATTTGATGGAGTCTTTATGGTTTTCTACATATAATATCATGTCATCTATAAATAGTGAAAGTTTTACTTCTTCTCTTCCAATTTGGATGATTTTATTTCTTTTCCTTGTCTGAATTCTGTGGCAAGGACTTCCAGTACTTTATTATACAGAAGTGATGAGAGTGGTCATCCTTGTATTGTTCTTAATCTTAGAGGGATAGCTTTCAGCTTCTCACTGTTGATTATTATGTTAGCTGTGGGTTTCTTAAATATGGCTTTTATTATGAGGGAGAATGTTTCTTCTATACCAACTTTTTTGAGAGTTTTTATCACGAATGGATGTTAAATATTGCAAATACTTTCTCTGCATCTATTTATATTTCCTGTGATTTTTGTTGTTTGATTCATTAGTGTGGTGTATCACACTGATTTATTTGTGGAAATGGAGTCATTCTTGCATCACTAGAATAAATCACACTTGATCATGAGGTATGATGTTTTTTAACATACTGTTGAATTCAACTAGGCAATATTTTATTGAGAATTTTTACATCCTTGTTCATCAGGCTTGTAATTTCAATTTTCTGTAGTGTCTTTTGTATCAAGGTAATGTTGGTCTCATAAAAGGAGTTTGGAAGTATTCCATCCTCCTCAATTTTTGCAATAGTTTAAGGAGAATAGGCATCAACTCTTCTTTAATTCTTTTGGTAAGATTCTCCAGTGAAGCCATCCTGTCCTTAATTTTTATTTGTTGTTGATTTTAATTTTTTTATCAGTAGTATTTTGACTACTGATTTAATTTCATTACTAGTAATAGGTCTCTTCAAATTTATAATATCTTCCTGATGCAGTTTTGGAAGATTGTATGTTTCTAGGAATTTATTCATTTCTTCCAGTTTGTTCAATTGTTAGCATATAATCTTCATAGTATTCTCTTACGATTCTTTATATTTCTGTGATATCAGTTTTGTAACTTCTTTTTCATTTCTAATTTTATTTGCTAAGGCCCTCTCCCTTTGTTTCTTTTTTTTAAAATATAAATTTATTTATTTTAATTGGAGGCTAATTACTTCACAATATTGTATTGGTTTTGCCATACATTGATATGAATCGCCACAGGTGTACATGTGTTTCTTGATGAGTCTGGCTAAAGGATTATCAACATTGTTTATCTATTCAGTGAGCCAGTTTTTAATTTCATTGATCTTTTTTATTTTTTGTCTCTATTTTATTGATTTCTGCTTTCACTTTTATTATTTCCTTCCTTCTGCTGATTTTGTTTTGTTTTCTCTTTTCTTATAATTACTTCAGGTGAAGAAAATGGATTGTTTATTTGATATTTTTCTTCTTTCTTGAAGTAGACCTTTATTACTATAAGTTTTTGTCTTAGATATGCTTTTTCTGTGTTCTATAGATTTTTGAAAGTTTTATATATGTTTTCACTTGTTTCAGGGTACTTTTTTATTTTTAATTGGAGAATAATTGTGTGTCTCTAACTCTGAAGTGGGTTTCCTGTAGGCAGCATATAAATGAGTCTTATTTTTTATCCATTCAGCCCCTCTTAGTCTTTTGAATAGAATATCTAGTGCATTTACTTTTAAAGTGATTACTGATAAGTAAGGAAGTAAGTGAAAGTCTCTCAGTCATGTGCAACTCTTTGTGAACCCATAGACTATACAGTTGATGGAATTTCTCTAGGCCAGAAAACTGGAAGAGGTAGCGTTTCCCTTCTCCAGTGGATCTCCCCAATCCAGGGATCGAACTCAGGTCTCATGCATTGCAGGAGGATTCTTTACCAGCTGAGCAACAAGGGAAGCCTGTAGGTATGTATTTAATTGCTATTCTGTTACTTGTTTGCTGGTTGGTTTGCTGTTTGTTTTCTTCTTTTAGTTTCTTCCCTTTTGGTTTGACGATTTTCTCTATTGCTATGTTTGGGTTCCTTTCTTTTTGTTTTTTGTGTCTCTTTTGTAGGTTTCTGATTTGTCAATACCATGAGATAGATAGATAGATGACAGTCATGTAAGTTCCAAAACATTCTAAAAGCTCTACATTTTTATTCCCCCTTAACATTTTGTTTCTGATGTCATATTTTACATCTTTATGTGAGTCCCTTAACTGTTATAACTGTTATGTTGCTATAGTTGATTTTACAACTTCTGTTTTTCATCCTCTATAATAACTTTTTAAGTGTTTGTTCCACTATCTTTACTATACACGCCTTCAGCAGTGACATTTTTTCCTTTATATGCTTTCCTATTTCTTGTTATGGCCTTTTCTTTTTTGCTTAAAGAAGATCCTTTAACATTTCTTTTAAGACTGGTTCAGTGGTAATGAAATCTTGACTTCTGCTTGTCTTGTAAGCTATCTCTCTTTCCATTCTGGATGATTTCCTTGCTGGGTATAGTGTCCTTGATTGTAGATTTTTGCCCTTCAGCACTTTAAATATACCACACCCTTCTGGTCTGCAAAGTTTCTGCTGAACAATTAGCTGATTGTCTAATGGAATTTTCCTTGAATGTGATTCTTTTTCTCTTGCTGCTTTCAAAATTCTTGCTTGTACTTTTGCCATTTTAATCATGCTGTTTTTATGTGGATCTCTTTGAGTTCATGTTCTTTGAGACTCTGTGCTTCCTCTACCTGGATATCTGTTTCCTTGTTTAGGTTAGGGAAGTTTTGTGTCATTACTTTATCAAATGTGTTTTCTACCCCCTTTTATCGCTTCTTCCCACTATAATGTTAATGTTAGTACACTTGATGTTTTCCTGGAGTTCTTTTAAACTATCCACATTAAAAAAACATATGTTTATTGCTTTGCTTATTTGATGATTTCTACTATTTTGTCTCCAGGTCTTATGCATTCTTTTATATCACCAAATCTGTTGTTGATTCTTTCTAGTGTATTTTTCAGTTCAGTTATTATATTCCTGAACTCTAATTTTATATTTTCTGACATTATATTTTCTAATCCTTTGTTGAAGTTCTCACTGTGTTCCTCCACTTTTCCCCTGAATTCAGAGCATTTTTATGACAATCACTTTGAACATTTTATTAAGTAAAATACTTACACTTTTTTTTATTAGTTTTGCCCTAGGTTTAATCTTCTTTTGTTTGGAATGTATTCCTCTAGTTTCTCATTTTGCTTTATTTTTTGTATCTATGAAGTTAGGTGAAACAATGGCCTATCCTGTTCTTGAAGGTATGTCCTTGTGTGGGAGCATCCCTATGCAGTCTACTAGTAGCCAGTAGTTTTGGTGAGAATGGTTGATCTGAAGCAAGTGTGGTCCAGGGCTTTTCTCTAGGATGCATTGCTGACTGCTGCCTTCATGGATGAGTGGAGCTGGAGGTAGATGAGCTAAAGCTGTAGCCCCATGTGAGTTGGATCTTCACCAGGGGCATGCTGGAAGCTGCTGCATCAGCAGGGATTGTGAGTGGAGCTGAGGGGTTAGAGCCAGAACCTGATTCAAGGTACAATTTCCCCTGGGCTTACTGGTGGCCACCTTATCAGAAGGGTTGTTCGTTTCAGAGCCTGGTGCAGGTTGGTAGACATGCTGGGGCAGTTTTTGCAGACCACATTAAGCACCAGGCTTCGCCAGTAGCTTAGTGGGTAAAGAATATGCCTGCAATGCAGGAGACACAGGGGAATGTGGGTTTGATCCCTGAGTTGGGAAGATCCCCTAGAGAAGTTGATGGCTACCCACTCCAGTATTCTTGCCTGGAGAATTCCATGGAGAGAGATCTGACAGAATACAGTCCACTGGGGTCACAGAGTCAGACACACCTAAGCGATTAACACTTAAGCACCAAGAACTTTTAAATCTGCTGCTTCTGTGCTGGGACTGGAAATGAGTAAGTTTGCTCACACACCCTTTAGTAGCAGAGTCTTGGTTTCCTAGAATCCTCCAGTTCTCTCAGTTATAAGTCCTACTGGTTTTCAAAATCAATTATGGGGATTTGTCTTCCTGGTGCAATACCTCCAGGCTGAGGTGCACAATGTGGAGCTCAAATTCTTCACTCCATAGAGGCGATCTCCAAGTTTGTGATATCTTCTTCCTCTTCCAGAGGTATGTCTCATGAGTGGATCACTTCTTTTTCCCTTCTACCTGTCTTGATATATTTTCTTTTTTATATCCTTAGTAGTAGAAGAGCTATTCTCAGAGAGTGTTTTTCTGTATTTTTATCTCAAAGCTGCAATTTTGGTGTATTTGTGGGAGGAGGTCAGCTCAGCAACTTGCTACTCCACCATCTGATCCCACCTCTAAGCTCTTCACAGGGACAATTCTATAAATGCATCAGAGTAAAGCAATAATTATAAGTGACAAAAGACTTAATTTCCATACACAAAGATCTGCTGAGAGTTGCAAACTGCCAAAGAAATTTGATTATTTCTGTGACAAATAACATTTCAAGACAATAACTAGAATTACAAGTGATAGCATGCCAGGACATAGCAGATCTCTAGGAATTTCATACAATTTCAGGAATACTCATGTTAATAGCATATATCTACAAAACTATAACCAACCACGGACTAGCATCACTTATTTGACAATGCTTTCCCCATAATTTAATATATCAATTAAGCCTAACCAATATATCTTTTTATAATTATAGGGTAAAAATCTTTTGAGATGTTCCAGGGGACCTCTCAAAAATCCGAAGGTTTGTTTGAGGTGAAAAGGCTTCATTTTAAGTTTGATATGGGGAGGGAAAAGTTTGTTAAAAATACCAAAATATTTCAAAATTCTTGGTAAAACAGGATCATAGGTCACTGTGAAACAATACGTAGTTATCTAGTGAACCAAAATAGCTAAGAAATTCACAGGTAAATACAGGTTACATAATTTTGAGCAACGCTTAGTTCTTTTAATATTGAGAAGATTAGGCTTTCTTAACTAATGAAAGACACTGTGTAGACAGTGTGAAACAAAATCTTTGCTTTCAAGGAGATTATGCAAAAGGGTAAGGAAAAATCTTTCATAATCTCTTATCAGGACAAGAACAATAGTCCAGTCAAACTTTACCCTTTCAGCAGAAGAAAAAAATAAGTTCCAGTTTTACATAACTAGATTATTAATATTAAAGCTTAATTTGAAAACCCATATGACATACTCACACAAACTTAATCAAACATAAAACTTCTTTTCCAATATATCTTTTCCACAAACCTACAAGTTTCCTATATCCATTTATATGTTTTACAATCTTTTTCCCTTCTTATTTCAGAACAATCATTTTACCTCAGGACAAAATTGTTTTTCCCTGTTATCAAAAATGAATTTTTATTTTTCATATCTTCTTTTACCAAAAGCATATTCTACTTATGTAGATTGTCATTTTCTTTCCATCACTGTTATTTCTAGCAGTCTTGTAAAAAAAAGTAAAACAACTTTGTTCTCTTACAAATAAGTTCCTATTTTTAAAAACTTTTTGCTGACAATTCCAACTATAGTAATCGAAATATAATTTTTTCTATTTCAAAAATATACAAATCTTACCAAGAAAAGAAATTAAGCAAGACATTTGTTAAAGAATAATGGCAGATTTACTTTTAGAGGATGGGATAATTGCCTATGTACTATATTAAATGAATATAAAATCCTTCTACTTAATATAGTTAAAATAAACCACACATTCTTGGAATATTAAAGTATGACATTCACCCATGTCTATGTATTCATCCTGAGATCACTCTGCTAGATTGCAAATTATAGAACAAGCAGAGACAATGAGATCTTTCACATCATTTCTAGAGAGTTTCCCTAAATTGAGTAGGCAAAATAAAGGTATAAAATATGGGACAACTTCTTAAGTCATGTCAGAGATATCAATATTTGGAAAGCTACCTTCAGGGTCAGAGTCTTGCAAAAAGTCATAAGAAATGCGGGCACTATTTTAAGAAAAATTGTCAGTTAAAAATATGAAAAAATGAGGTAAAGATTTCAGTTCAGTCCCTCTAACATGTCCGACTCTTCGTGACCCCATAGAAGAGCACACCAGGCCTCACCAGCACACCAGGCCTCCCTGTCCATCACCAACTCCAGGAGTTTACCCAAATTCATGTCCATTGAGTCAATGATGCCATTTAAACATCTCATCTTCTGTCATCCCCTTTTCTTCCTGCCTTCAGTCTTTCCCAGCATCAGGGTCTTTTCCAATGAGTCAGCTCTTCACATCAGGTGGCCAAAGTATTGGAGTTTCAGCTTCAACATCAGTCCTTACAATGAATATTCAGGACGATTTCCTTTAGGATGGACTGGTTGGATCTCCTAGCAGTCCAAGGGACACTCAAGAGTCTTCTCCAACACCACAGTTCAAAAGCATCAATTCTTTGGCGCTCAGCTTTCTTTATAGTTACCTCTCAAATCCATATGTTACTACCGGAAAAACCAATATACTACTGGAGATCAGTGGAGAAATAACTACAGAAAGAATGAAGGGATGGAGCAAAACAAAGACAACACCCAGTTGTGAATGAGACTGGTGACAGAAGCAAGATTCAATGCTGTAAGGAGCAATATTGCATAGGAACCTGGAATCTTAGGTCCATGAATCAGGGCAAATTGGTGGTCAAACAGGAGATGACAAGAGTGAACATCGACGTTCTAGGAATCAGTGAACTAAGATGGACTAGAATGGGTGAATTTAACTAAGATGACCATTATATCTACTACTGTGAACAGGAATCCCTTAGAAGAAATGGAGTAGCCATCATAGTCAACAAAAGAGTCAGAAATGCAGTACTTGGATGCAATCTCAAAAGCAACAGAATGATCTCTGTTCGTTTCCAAAGCAAACCATTCAATACCATGGTAATTCAAGTCTATGCCCCGACCAGTAAGGCTGAAGAAGCTGAAGTTGAATGGTTCTATGAAGACCTACAAGACCTTCTAGAACTAACATCCAAAAAAGATGTCCTTTTCACTATAGGGGACTGGAATGCAAAAGTAGGAAGACAAGAAACACCTGGAGTAACAGGCAAATTTGGCCTTGGAGTACAGAATGAAGCAGGGCAAAGGCTAATAGAGTTCTGGCAAGAGAACAAACTGGTGATAGCAAACACCCTCTTTCAACAACACAAGAGAAGACTCTACACATGGACATCACCAGATGGTCGACACCAAAATCAGATTGATTATATTCTTTGCAGTCAAAGATGGAAAAGTTCTATACAGTCAGCAAAAACAAGACCAGGAAAAGACTATGGCTCAGATCATGAATTCCTTTATGCCAGATTCAGACTGAAATTGAAGAAAGTGGAGCAAACCACTACACCATTCAGGTATGACCTAAATGAAATCCTTTATGACTATACAGTGGAAGTGAGAAATAGATTTAAAGGACTAGATCTGATAGACAGAATGCCTGATGAACTATGGATGGAGGTTCGTGACATTGTACAGGAGACAGGAATCAAGACCATCCCCAAGAAAAAGAAATGCAAAAAAGCAAAACGGCTGTCTGAGGAGGCCTTACAAATAGCTGTGAAAATACAGGAAGTGAAAAGCAAAGGAGAAAAGGAAAGATATACTCATTTGAATGCAGAGTTCCAAAGAATAGCAAGGAGAGATAAGAAAGCCTTCCTCAGAGATCAATGCAAAGAAATAGAGGAAAACAACAGAATGGGGAAGATTAGAGATCTCTTCAAGAAAATCAGAGATACCAAGGGAACATTTCATGCAAAGATCGGCTCCATAAAGGACAGAAATGGTATGGACCTAACAGAAGCAGAAGATATTAAAAAAGAGGTGGCAAGAATACATAGAATTGTACAAAAAGATCTTCATGACCCAGATAATCATGATGGTGTGATCACTCACCTAGAGACAGACATCCTGGTATGTGAAGTCAAGTGGGCCTTAGGAAGCATCACCACCAGCAAAGGTAGTGGAGGTGATGGAATCCCAGTTGAGCTATTTCAAATCCTGAAAGATGACACTGTGAAAGTGCTGCACTCAATATGTCAGCAAATTTGGAAAACTCAGCAGTGGCCACAGGACTGGAAAAGATCAGTTTTCATTCCTGTCCCAAAGAAAGGCAATGCCAAAGAATGCTCAAACTACCATACAATTGCACTCATCTCACACACTAGTAAAGTAATGCTTAAAATTCTCCATGCCAGGCTTCAGCAATATGTGAACCGTGAACTTCCAGATGTTCAAATTGGTTTTAGGAAAGGCAGAGGAACAAGAGATAAAATTGCCAACATCCACTGGATCATCAAAAAAGCAAGAGAGTTCCAGAAAAACATCTATTTCTGCTTTATTGACTATGGCAAAGCCTTTGCGTGGATCACAGTAAGCTATGGGAAATTCTTAGAGATAGGCATACCAGACCACCTGACCTGCCACTTGAGAAACATGTATGCATGTCAGGAACTAACAGTTAAAACTGGACATGGAACAACAGACTGGTTCCAAATAGGAAAAGGAGTTTGTCAAGGCTGTGTATTGTCACCCTGCTTACTTAACTTATACGCAGAGTATATCATGAGAAGCGCTGGGCTGGAGGAAGCACAAGTTGGAATCAAGATTGCCAGGAGAAATGTCAGTAACCTCAGATATGCAGATGACGTCACTCTCATGGCAGAAAGTGCAGAAGAACTAAAGAGCCTCTTGATGAAAGTGAAAGAGAGTGAAAAAGTTGGCTTAAAACTTAACATTCAGAAAACTAAGATTATGGCATCTGGTCCCATCACTTCATGGCAGATAGATGGGGAAACACTGGCTGACTTTATTTTTCTGGACTCCAAAATTACTACAGATGGTAATTGCAGCCATGAAATTAAAATACACTTACTCCTTGGAAGGAAAGTTATGACCACCCTATACAATATATTCAAAAGCAGACACTACTTTGCCAACAAAGGTCTGTCTAGTCAAGGCTATGGAAAGTGGTCATGTATGGATGTGAGATTTGGAGTATAAAGCAAGCTGAGGGCCAAAGAATTGATGCTTGTGAACTGCGGTGTTGGAGAAGACTCTTGAGAGTCCCTTGGACTGCAAGGAGATCCAACCAGTCCATCCTAAGGAGATCAGTCCTGGATGTTCTTTGGAAAGACTGATGTTGAAGCTGAAACTCCAATACTTTGGCCACCTGATGTGAAGAGCTGACTCATTGGAAAAGACCCTGATGCTGGGAATAATTGAAGGCAGATGGAGAAGGGGATTACAGAGGATGAGATGGCTGGATGGCATTATTGACTCGATGGCCATGGGTTTGGGTGAACTCCGGGAGTTGGTGATGGACAGGGAGGCCTGGCATGCTGTGGTTCATGGGGTCGCAAAGAGTTGGACAGGGCTGAGGGACTGAAGTGAACTGAACTTACTAGATGGACTTTTGTTGGCAAAGTAATGTCTCTGTTTTTTAATATGGTATCTAGGTTGGTCATAACTTTCCTTCCAAGGGATAAGCATCTTTTAATTGCATTGCTACAGTCACCATCTGCAGTGATTTTGGAGCCCCCCAAAATAAAGTCTGTCACTGTTTCCATTTTTTCCCGTTGTGGTTGTTGTTTTCATTATTCCTATATTTAGGCTATTGGGCTTCCCAGGTGGTACTAGAGGGAAAGAACCCACCTGCCAATGTAGGAGATGTAAGAGACATAGGGTCAGTTCCTAGAGGAGAAGATCCCCTGGAGGAGAGCATGACAACTCACTTCAGTATTCTTACCTGGTGAATCCCATGGACAGAGGAGCCTGGTGGGCTACAGTTCATAGGGCCACAGAGTTAGACACGATTGAAGCAACTTAGCACACACAGCACACATTTAGTCTTTCGGGATGTTTTCAAATCATTCCTTTTATTTATTTGTTTTTAATTTATTTATTTAAAGGGAGGATAATTACTTTACAATATTGTGATGGTTTTTGTGATTTATCTACATGAATTGGCCATGGCTAAACATGTGTCCCTTCATCCTGAACCCTCCTCCCATCTCCCTCCCCATTCCATCCTTCTGGGCTGTCTCAGAGCACCAGCTTTGGGTGCCCTGCTTCATGCACTGAACTTGCACTGGTCATCTTTTTACGTATGGCAGTGTAAATGTTTCAGTACTATTCTCTCACATTGTCACACCCTTGCCTTCTTCCACTGAGTCCAAAAGTCTGTTCTCTACATCTATACCTCCCTTGCTGCCCCACCCACATGTAGGACTATCATTACCATCTTTCTAAATTCCGTATCTCTGCATTAATATACAATATTTCTCTTTCTCTTTCTGACTTACTTCACTCTGTATAATATAGTTCTTAGGGTCGCAAAGAGTCAGACATGACTGAAGTGACTTAGCATGCATGCATTTTCCAGTTGGAAAAATGAAGATAGTCTCTGCTGAAGCACGGGACTGGTGGGAGAGAGAGGCTGAGTAGGCATTAATGACCCCATTTAGCATAGGAGAAAACATGCTCATGGCTGGTGACAGACCTATTCAGAATCTCAAGGACTTGCCTGTTACACACTCTGGCTGCTCTCTGCACAGTCCTGTCCCAAGCTATTTTTTTCAACTTCCAGGTAGGTAGGTTCCTTCAGACAGGCCTATCTCTAAGTCCAGCCCCAGAAGTGGCATTATAAATATCCTACAAATACTTGGCTTTAAGGCCTGAAAGCAGCCCTCAAGGGAGGGACCCTGAGGAAAGCATTTTGGTTAGTCCTTTGTTTGCACCCTGTATGTAGATATAGTTCACATGCCTACACAGTTGCTGGCAACTCATAAAAGCTCAGCCTTGACACCAAACACCATCCATTGTTATCTCCTTCCTGTTCACCTATTTGGTCCCACTGTTCCTCGCTTTCTTCCTCCCTTTGTACCTGGGCTTCTCGTGCCTAACTTAAGCTCCTTACTTAGATGATGGTTTTAATTCTGATTATACAGCTCAGACCTTAGCATGCTCTTCTAGGTACAGCCTGCTACAGGTTTCCTGGCACCAGGCACTCCCAATTTCTGATAAAAGAAACCAACTTGTCACTCATTCTCCTTGAAGTCTCCAGTTCTACCTTCCCTTGGGGTGGGACATGGGACCTTGATCCTGGATGCTGACAGCTCTGGCTTTTCTGGGATGCTTAAGTCTAGCCACCAACAGGCACTCACAAAACTCAGTGAGAGAAATATGAGGGGCCCATACTCATATTTCTTGAGCAGCTTAGGTCTTCACAGAGGGTGACCAGGTTGACTAGATTCTCAACCACTATAGGGTCCACACCTACCAAAGGTCCAAATTGAGGTTGTCTATGGGCCAAGGGTACAGGACACAATGACAACTGAGATTGACCATCATCTGGGTAGGGCCCACATGGGCCAGGCACTGAATAGAGAAGTTTTATACACATCAGTGCTAATCCCCACAAGGTGCAGATTATTTCTTCCATTTTAGAGATAAAGATGTGGAGGCTTAGAGGTCTCATTTATACAAGCTCACATAAGTAAGTTGTGGAACCAAAAATAGAATCCAGGTCTGTTTGACTGAAAACTCATACCACTTAGCCTCTTGCAGGTGTTCAGGAGTAATAAAAAAGGACCTAGGTGAATTTGTCTAAAGAGTCTTGTTCTGAGACCCACATTTGAAGAGGGCCACTAATAGTGGAGTGCATCCAGCATGGATTGAGAAGGCTGGGGAAGGGACTTAGACCAAGGACTTATGAGGAAAGACTGGAAGGATGTAGTGCTGTTTAGCCTGGAAAAGAGACAACGCCAGATAACAAGAATCAGGCCATGTCATTCTCTGATCCAATTTAACTCAGAACAGGAGTCAAAGTCTTTTCAACAGTCTTCTCATCTCCCTCACTCCAACATTACCTCTGTGACCTCATCCCTTCACTCACTCCACTTCAGGTACACTGGACTCCTGGTTGTTCCTGGTATTTATTATCTTCTCGTACCTTAAGGTTTCAGTTCTTCTCTCAAATGTGACCTGCATAGAGTCTTCTCTTGACCACTCTTTTAAATTGGAACCTCCTGTCTTTCCTTTATTTCCCTCCATTGTATCTATCACCATCTGACATATGACAACTTTATTTTGCTTCATTATCTGCCCACCTGCAGAAAAAAGTAAGTCTCATAAACAGGGGGTGGGGGAGGGTTTTTTTTAATCTTCCTTATTCACTGCTGGACCCTCAACACTTAGAATAGGTAGTTAACATTTGTTGAACCAAGGAATACCAACTCTGCCTTCACATCTGGAAGGACGGTTATGGAGCAAAGAGAACAGATAGCAAATAGAATCTGTGTGACTTCCAGGGACTAAGCTAGGCCTATTCCAGCTCAATGTAATTAGGGATATCTTAGGCATTAAAACTGCCCCAGGAATCTATGCCAGTGGAGGTGAGCAGAAGAAAGACAGATGATATAGGAAGAATTTAAGCATCAAAAAGGAAAGGGTGAGGAAAGGACCACATAAAATTCTGTGTTCTCCAACTCGTTTAAGAATGAAGAACCTGAGGCTTTGAGATATGAAGTTTCCATCAGTTGCAGGTAGAACAGGGACTAAAATCTTGGTGTCTTAAATTGTAGGACAGTCAAATAATTTTTTCCTTCAATAAAGCAGTATTTTGTGGCAGGGTAATTTCTGGAAATATTCATGTTTGTGTTTGCCATCCCTCTAAATCCCCACACCCTATTCCCCCGCTACATGGAAGTAACCAGGCCCTTAGAAGACCTCTTGCAAGATGGATTTCATGGTGTAGAAAGCCAAAGCAGGCTGACATCACTGAATCTATCACTCTTTTATAAAAGTATGAAAATACCATTGATATATAATCATAAAGGACAAGGAAAATCCCTGAAAGAAAAAAAAATGGAGAGATCCCTCCCACTCCCAGCCCCATGTGGGAATGGAGAGCTCCTGAGTCTGGGGCAGTAGAGAAACACAAAAACTGCTTAGGGCAGTGCCTCAAAGATGGGGAAGAGATGGCTTTAAGGTACCCAGAGGGAGGCAGGACCTAGGACCTTGGGGCTCTCAGCTTCTCTTCCGTCACAGCAGGCATGGAAAACGAGGATATCAGTGGTGACTGGAATAGATTAGAAATGAGTTGCCCTTGCCTTAATTTCTGGGTAATACAAGTACCCCTTGGATTCCAATGCCAACCTTAAGTGGGTCCCCAGTCATGAAAAACATGCAATTTTCTGCTTCTCTGCTAGAATGGGAGGTTTGTTACTTTAAATAAAATAAACAAGGACTATTTTCTTGCCCACCCACATCTGAGTTTGTGGATGGACACGGATGTCCATTCCATTTTCTTCCTCTTGAAGGACATAAATATTAATTTTAATCACAGCATTTGTGGACAGACAGAGCATCCACTTCCTGTTGACACTGGGTTCTACATAGGAGCCCACTGGAAGTCTCATGAGGTTCTCCATGGGCTAAGAGAAAATATGTTCAGGAATCCAGAGGGAGGAAGTGGAAAAGCAGGAGAGAAACTGAAGGAACAGAGGAGAGTAGCCTTCAAGAGCCCATCAGACAGCAATTATTCTTCCAGAAAATGAGACTGTCTCTCACTGTGACTATTAAGTGATTTGCAATTAACTCTTCATGAGGAAATGCTCCAATTGATGGTGAAGGTGTGAGTGGCCAGAAGCCAGTTCTCCAAGCTCACATCTATTGATTCACTCTGCTTGTCACCTTTTTTTCCCCCCAGGCTGGTTACTAGCAGGTTTAAATGGGAGAAGGGATAGGCCTACCTGGCTGGAAACAATTCCCAGAGATCCAAGGCTAGAGGTGGGAATGGGGGAAAGTAGTTGCTCCCTGGGCTCACAAGGGCCTCTGACCTGGGCTTGGAGCTGGGAAGCTTGGCTGGGCTCAGTGGGATAAAGAAGCAGCCAGAGGTCCAGTTTAGCTTTAGTCTGCTCTGACTTTGGGCCTGTTGCTGAGTTTCAACCCCTAGCACCCCAACGTACATTGAAACAGCAGCTTCACTACAAGTGCAACAGAAAAAGCAGGAGACTTGAAGTCTAATGACCCAGTTATATGAACTTTGGCAAGGATCTTAACCTTTCTGAGGCTCTGTTTTCTTATCTGAAAATGCAGATACAATAATGTCAACCTCATACAGTTAAGGTAAACATTACACACTCTAATGCAGTTAAAGTCTCTAGTGCCTGGCACATATCAATTATATTATTTATTTTGTGCTTGGAAAATTATTAGTAATATTCTCTTACACCACATCTTTCACTCCATCCTGCCCATCCTCTTACCCATCCTGACTTGCAGTCAGTGTTCTAGATCACCATGAGCAAGTCATTTCACTTCTCACTGCCTCCATGTCCTTATCTGTAAAGCTGGGATTAAGTCATCCATTCTGCCCAACTGCTTCAGGGCCCTTTTAGAAAATAATGGAGATAGAAGGAAATTGCAGACTAGAAAGTGTTACCTCAGGCCACTTGTTCCTATTGGCTAGGTCTGGCCCCCAAAAGTCATATAGACCAAAGTCTAGGAATTATCCAGAGAGAAGAGGAACACAGTCACTGAGGCCCAGAGTCCAGTCAGGGTAGAGGCAGTACAGAGCTAGCAGCTTGCCTACAGCATCCCCCAAAAGACTTGCACATATGTCTCTTGTCTATCAGATTTCCATGTGCTCTAAACAGAAATGAGGAACAAAGAAGGGCCATTCACTATGCACAATCCAGTGCTCAAGCAGACCAGAGAATAGCACTAGAGCTGACCAAGGCAGTTTTCTTGATGATCTAAGAAAAGGTCTTTAGAGGTTCCCTCCACCAGTGGCTCTCTTCAGTATTGCTAAGGACTCCCCAGGGGGTCACAGCAAAGGTAGTCATTAGTCACAATAGAACAGGAAGAGGTCTAATGCATCAGTCATGCTGGGAACCACAATAGAACTCTCCCCAAATCCAACTGAGTTAGAATAAGTGGGGCATGCTGGACTTATGTAGTTGACAAAATTCCATAAGTCACTCGGGAGGCAGCCCAATCTTCTTACATATGCAAACTAGTCTAGTCAAATCTATGCCCATGTGCTGTGTGTGTGTGCTTAGTCACTCAGTCATGTTCAACTCTTTGCAATACTTTGGACTGTAGCCAACCAGATTCCTCTGTTCATGGGGTTTCTCCAGGCAAGAACACTGGAGTGAGTTTCCGTTTCCCCCCTCAGGAGATCTTGCCAACTCAGGGATCGAACTCTCATTTCCTGCATTGCAGGAAGATTCTTTACCTGCTGAGCTATCAGGGAAGCCTAATGTATGCCCATGCCATCCATATATTATTATTGGGGAAACTGAGACTCACAAGGAGAAGGGATTTGCCCAAGTCCTCACTGATTAATGAGGGGCAAAAATTACAGCTGAAATCTAAGCCTCCCTGACCCCCATGAATTTCCCATAGATGTAATAAGGCCTTTCCAGAAGGTGTTGCCACAAAAGTCCCCTGAGCAACTATGCTTCCTTTTATAAGAGCCCAGGACAGAGAATTCCATTTCTATACATTATCAACTTCCCTTCCAGAATGTTCCTTTTTTAAATCTCTTGCTAATTTGCGTCTATTTTGGCTTTCCTTCATTCATGAGGTCCTGTGGGCCAATAAGCATCTTAGTCTGAAAAAGGGCCCCAAGGAGCCTAGGAGCACTATCCACAGCACATTCAAGCAGCTATTTTAGTCCTCCTGGCTTGGATATGGCAATTGGGCAGAACTCAAGGAAGCCCACCAACTGATGCCAGACACCCTTGCTTACCAGGGATGAATGGTTAACAGTTTGGATTAGAGAAATATGAGCTATTAACACAGTCACCTTCTAGTTGATGGCACAGGTAATAGAAAGGGGAAAGTGATGGCTGCTTAGGCTAGAAAAGGCCTGAAAATCAGGATATGACCCAGGTGACTGAGTTGTTGCTGTGGTACACCTCTGGTGCCAACAGATGAGATGACTTGCAATCGGGCAGAAGCCACATGCTCCCTACTCAGCCCCACAATTGAATAGGTGGGGCAGCCTGGCCTGCAGCTCTGCCCATAGGCCTGAGTAAAGGATGCTATTCTTTTCAGGTTGGCCTAAATGTATCCTTTTGCTTGAGCCATGAATAAGAGGTTCACACCTCTGCGTCCCAGCTGGTGGGGAGGCTAACACATTTACATGAACTGAGGTTAATTTCAGAAATGCTAGCCAGCTCCCTGGCAGGTTTCAGGGCATGGACAATATGATGGAGAGCACTACATCATCAAATTGAGATGCAGGGCATGGTTTGGATGAACTGAAGTTAAAGATTCCTTTACTTTCAGCTCTGTCTTCTTTCCCCCTTGCTAGTTGACTGCCCCGCATCTCTTTGCTTTCTTCATTTCCCTTCAAGGGCAAACCCAGCAACCATGGGTCACAGGCATACTGATGTGGAACAAACCACAAGAATGCACTTTAGTGACCGGGGGTCCCTCTTGAACCCAGTTTATTAACATTCAGTAAAAGAAGTATTTGTTGTTACAAACAGGCAGTGCATCAAGATATCCAGACATCAATGAGAACTAGGATTGCAGAGGTCACAATCCAGGCAATTCCATGATGTCTCAGGGATAAGGAAGGGGAAGCTAGGGCACATCCAGGGGCCATGCTTCCCATTTTTCGCTGGGAGAGAAAGAACTCTTACACCTAGGGTAAGGATGTACTGCAGTTTCCAACTTCTTCCCTTTGTCCCCCAGCCATTTTATTTAACATGACCTAAGTATACATTCTTGGTCCCCCCACCCACCCCGCCCCCATATACATCAAGGAAAATAAGCACCAATAGTAACAAGAATAATAATTAAAGCCCCACCTCTCAGTAGGTCCAGTCGTCACATACACACATGCCATGTGAATTTTCTTCTTTGAAGTGACTATAGAATGGAAAAGTAGGGAATCAGGCCAGCAAGCCATCACCCTAATAGTCACTGTTCCCCCAAAGTTCCATCCATGTGTGAGCTGGAGCATAGCAGGGGAGTGGGAATGGTGGTAGACGAAGAGATTCCCCCAAAGCAGCAAGAGGGGTCGAGGAATTCCCCAACGTCTCTTCTGGGTGAATGTCACAATCAACTGAGCTCCTAGAAAGTCCCATGTAAGTGTTTCCTCAATGAGATGGCCAATTCCTGATGGTTTAAGCATCACTTTCACTTGTCTCCCTCAGCTTCATGGGGAAAGGGGGAATAGTTGAGAAATCCCCTGCCCTCCTTACTGGGTGGAGAATACCCCCAAAATGCTCTTTGGAGAAATCCAACATGACAAATAGCAAAACATGGGCATTCTGGTTTCAAAACTAGAGCAGAAAATATAAAGAGGAAAGAGAGGAACACAGACATGAGTAGTTCTAGAAGATCTACACACAGGGAAGGGCGAGTCTGAAAGAAAAAATAAAACCATAAAAAGACATGCTATCTACCAGGTTACACATGCCTGAGTCACCTGGCATTTGTCTTAATACCTGGGCATCTTATGCTGTCCCTATCATGGAGGGAGGGGATGGACAGTGTGATACATTAGGGATGGGGAGAGGGGAAAGAGCGAGGGTCCTGGGCAGTTGAGATGCCAGCCCTCTGCACAAGCAGCAGCAATTTTTGTGTCATCTTCGTTTTGTCTAAAACTGTAAACAGCACCGCTTAAAAATAAAATATATCAGAAAAGAACAATTGATACATTGTTTTCCATGAATATAAAATGCAAACAATACAAAAATAGATAATTGACTTTTGATATATATATATATATATATATTAAAAACAACTTGGATGCAACATACACATGGGTAAACTTGAAGTCTCCCTGCTAAACCCCGTCTCCCTCTAGCAATTGGGCCTGAGGGCCGAGGGCAGGTGGGGTGGTAGCACTGGCAAAGGTAGGAAGTCACTGGCAGCAGGATGAGGGGAATGCACCCTGGGTGTGGGAAGATACTTCCCTCCTTGGTACAGTGCTGAGGGAGAAAAGACTGGTGTTGACCAAAGCCTTTGGCCCAGAAGGCTCATGGACTGGTGCCTAAGTTGAGTCCAGATGATTGGGGCAGGCCCTAAAAGAGCCCCAAGTCAGGGCGTCCTTAAAGACGTTAAAACAGAGAAACTGACAGCCCTGAGAGTGATGTTCTAGGTGGTCTTCTCTATCCACAGTCATTGGTCCCCTAAGGATCAGTCTCATTTGGGAATTCTCAGGATCAGAGCTGTCTGACACTATATATAAGCCTGCTTGCTGGATAGCAGATAAGAGCAGCCACCTTCTCTCAAGTCACATCTTCTTGTGAAGTCACATCCAAAATCTTTGACCTTGCAATGCTGAAATGGGGTTCATTTGTGGACTTACCATCTACACATTTAGTAGTCTGGAACGTATTTGGTGTATGTTTGGGGAGGGGCCTAGAGCTTGGCTGGCTCTCCCAGCGTCATCCTGTGCTGTCACACAAGTCCCCAGCTGGTCCTCCTTCCTCTTCTAGGCCACAGCTGGGATTCATAAACGAAGTGCTTGGATCTAGAGTAGACTCAAAGGAGCCTCCTTCTGCAGCCATGCACCCTGACTGCCTTATTTCTGGTGGTGAGGATCCTGTTTCTGGGTTGGCCAGGACAGTGAAAGGACTTGCAGGCAGCAATGTTCAAACCATGAGCTGATGCTCAGCCCTAACACTTACTGTGATATGAGACTTTCCAAAGCCCAGCAATGTGTGTCATGCCTATGACTGCCCCCTTCAGATGTGGCACCTCTTGCTGCCCTTTTGTTACAGAGGGCAGCTCTCAGCCCTTGGTCAAAGGCTGACCACCTACTTTTTCTCTTCTCAGACAGGTTGGTGATCCAGCAGGCTCTGGTGGTTGGTGATGGCTCTACTACCTGCTGTGGTTGGCACAGTCTACATACAAACAGGAGCTTGAGCTGCCCTGAAGGACAAGCAGAGACAGAAGAGGCAAGTGGTGAGTGTTCCCCTGCGGTAAAGGCATTTGGTGAGTGTCTCCTTCCTGCCAAACAGCCAGGCCAATTTTAGTCCCACCCTCCCAGGGCAACTTTGGTGAGAAGCCAGAATTGGGGCACTTCTCTCTTGGAATGCTATGCTAGGGTTGAGGAGGGCCTTCCTCACCTTCTTTGATTCTCCAGCTTCATGACTGACAGATTTCTTCACAATGCAGATAAAGTCAGCCTGGAGAGCTGGTCTGCGTCCCTTGAGTGTTGGTGTCGGTGCCATGCAAATTCATGTGGTGCTTCCAGGTGTACAGCTTCTACCATCCAGGTTTGCTTTTTGTGGGGAGGGGCACTGGGCCAACCCCAATCCGAAAAATGGTGACAAAGATCAGCACAGACACATCCCATGGCCAAGGGGCAGTTTGCTCACAAAGTCATCTTAACTTGGGGTGGCAGGCAACAGCATCTCTTCCGGAATAGCAAGAGTCCTGTTAACCTCTTAATAGGCATGGAGATGGGTGGAGGATGGGGACAGGATCAAGGGAGCAAGGATCACAATTTAGGTCAACATATCTAGGTAAAAAGTTTCATATACCATTTCCAATGGTGAAATTTAAAAGGACCCTTCCTGTATTAGTGATTAAGGAGAGATAGAGCCTGGCAAGATTAGCCTGTTACAATGTCTTCCTGACAGCAACTCTTCCCCACGAATATTTCCAAGCTAGTTTAACATGAAAACTGTGTGAATGCAGAAAGAAGGGTGCCGTTCTTTCCATTAGGGGTTGTAATTACCACACAAATTGGAGTCCTTCAGCTTGGCAGAGTGAGGGCAGATCACAGTCTCTCCTCTCAAGATGCTCAGTCTTATGATGATACTAAGAACTTGGCTAATTGGAAAATGAAGGCTCTTTAGAAAAACTGGAACAGCAACCTAAATACCCTTGGTGTCCTGTCTCTTGGGAATGCTAGCATGAAGCCTCTTTAAAGCATCCAGTGAAAGGGTGGGCAATGCTTAAGGAACTTTTTGTCTTTGGGGGAAAGCAATTTTCCCTTTTAAGAAGCTGAGTTGACATGAGCTCTGCAATGTATGAAATGTTCTCTCCTGATGAAGAGAATGAATGAATCTTCTTTTCCTATCCTTCTCCTGCAACCTGTAAAACTCCCATCCCCTACTGTCGAGCCTAGTTTAGGCCACTTCTCTTCCTGTATCTTAATTAAAAGAATGTGTTCCTTGCAATGAGATAACGAAAATTTCCTCTGGAGAAAAAAAGGAACCAAAATTCAAAAGCATCTGCAATTCAGGCTGTCACAAGCTTAAAGAAACGAAGATGGAAAAAAAAAATCCCATCATTCCGGAGCTCAAGACTTATGGTAGTGTCTACAATATAACCCTATTTTGTCTTGTTTGCAACTAGATGAATTTGGTCATTACATTAAGGAAATTAGCATTTTTGTCTTCAACCCAAGCTATAACAGGCCAGGTTAAAAGACCCTCACTGGTTATGATGCCTAAGTCCACAGCAACAGGCAGTGAGACACATGCTACTTGATCCTCTCTGAGGACAGCTAGCTGGGGCTACTAGATTATACCATCTGATGAGATGGTGGCAGCTATGCCAAGACCAAAGGAAGTGGGAGTGGGGAGGATCAATAACATAATTTCACACTGCTAATAGCAAACAAGCTCCTAGTCCTCAAGTGGGAGGCAGTGTAGACCTGGCTGCTCATCTACTGGGTGGAGAAATGGCAGAGGTGCTAAGATTCAGACTGTGTCAAGGATACATGATATGTGTGTGTGTGTGTGTGTGTGTGTGTGTGTGTGTGTGTGTATGTGTGTGTGTGTGTGTGTGTATATAATCACTACCTTGGCAATTGGAATAGGCACAAAATTAGAGCATCTCAAACCCTGCATGGGTCACAAGGAAAAAACCCAAAAGCAAAAATTGGAGCACAGAAGCAGCAATCTCCCAGGGCAGATGTACTTGGAGCTGAATGTGGCCACAGATGGCAGACAAGGGAAGTGGGAAAACAAAGGTGAAAACTCATAGGAGCTTTCCTTGGCCAAAAGGATTTTCAAGTTAAACAGCAACCCCCACCCCCACCCCTCTGCCCAACCCTGATCCCAATTCACATGCTCAGGCCCCATGCCCCTCACTCCAGAATTGATGATGACTACTCAGCTAATTTTCCATTCATAGCAGTGGAGGAGCAGCTGGTGGGGAGAGAGGCACCTTGCTCAGCCTTCTCCTTTGACAGGTCAAGGCTGGAAGCCCCATAGTGAATGGGTTGAGGCTCTGGGGGCTCAGGTCGGATCCTGGGCAGCTGAGGGATGCCATGAGTAATGCCCACAGGCTTGGCCTGGGGCAGAGGGCTGGGGCTTAAGCCTCCAGAAATGGAGGAGCAACTGGGCTCATCAACAGGCAGCAGCACATCTTGAGGCCTGGCCCTCGCACTCGGGGAGGCCTTTGGCTGGAGGTTATAACAAGGGCCCATGGGCAGGGGTAGGTGCGAAGGCCGAGCTAGCTGAGACTTGGATTCCACAGGTGCCCTTGGCTCTGGCCCTGATACTGACAGCAACATCGACATGGTGAGAGGAGATATGCAACAGACTGCCTGCCCATATGGATGGCTAGAAGGCCTATCCAACTGGCTAGGACTTATCCAGGCATGGCCAGGTCCCACTGGGAGAGGACAGGGAGCCCAGGCAGGCCAGTCGTAGGTTCCTGGAGGTTCAGTATAGAGAGACAGGGGACTGTCTCGGCCCCATTCTTCCTCCTCCTCTTCTTCATCTGAATCTTCTTGCTGGGCCTGAAGCTCATCAGACTCCATATAGCCTTGGGTCAGGTGAGAATTGGAGAGCTCCAGCTCCAGAGTCTCAGCAGTGTCTAGGGAGCGGCTCCTCCTGCTGAGGGCCATGGCAGCAGGTGGAGGACGAGGGTGCATGCCAGGTAGTCCCAAGTATCGCGGGAGACTGCTCACACCCCAGGGTAGGCCTTGGTAGAATCGGCTGCGGTAGTTGTTGAAGGCATGTTTCTGGTAGTAGCCCAGTTCAAAAGCTTCTAAGGAGGCTGCAAGGTCTTCATCATTGTGGAACTCAGGATTTTCTTCACACTTGCCTTCCCCATCCCGTTCCACATCAGCGATATCAAATGTCACCATGGGAGGCAGCTCAGGGAGGTTTTGAGTGAAGGATGAATCAGAGTCAGAGCTGCAGGACATGCTGGAGAAGA
The DNA here is from genome assembly GCA_007570785.1 of Antilocapra americana. Taxonomy (NCBI): domain Eukaryota; kingdom Metazoa; phylum Chordata; class Mammalia; order Artiodactyla; family Antilocapridae; genus Antilocapra; species Antilocapra americana. The sequence continues at coordinate 3,638,580 of ML663487.1, read as the reverse complement.
GGTTCCCATTGCTGGTGAATTCCACGAGGGCCTGAGAGAAACTCACAGTAGCATTCCCTTCCTTCTCAACATCCTCTTCCTCTGGCTCCTCAGGGAGTGAATAAGTAGGGTAGGCCCTCCTGGGAGATCCTCCAAAATTTGCTTCTTGCATGTCTGGCTCAAACATAGCATCACTCTGGAATAGTTGCATCAGGCAAGTACTTTGATCTTTCTTGGAGCAGGTTCCCTCAAAACGCTTCTCCAAAGGACGGAAGTCCCTCCAGTCTGGCTCGCTGCTTGCAGTGGCAGGGAAAGCTGAGGTGGTTCCTCTGTGGGAAGTCTGAGAGGCCCCTGATGCCCCTTCCACCAGACCCATCACTGATGGGCCTAAAGGCCTCATTTGGTACTCTATGATGGGCTTCTCCTGCCGCACCTGGGCCTCTCGGACTTGAGCCTCTCGAGCACGGACCTCTTGGCCACAGGCCTCCCTGGCGTAGGCCTCTCGAGGTCGGGCCTCTCTAACATAAGCTTCCCGGGTGTGGGCCTCTCTGGTGTGAGCCTCTCGGGCGCATGCCTCTCGGGCCTCTCGCTGCTCCCGCTGAAGTTCCCAATATAGCAACTGTTTCTGGATGGCCACTAGCCGTTCTTCCTCTGTCTCCATTGCCCCAGGTGGCCGAGGGGAAGAAAATGGCTCAAAGTTCAAGAAGGGGTCAAACATCTCAGAGCTATGACCATGCAGGTCATAAAGGCAGTCATCCCCAGGTGGGGAGTTCTCAAGACTATCATCTGGCTCATAGAACTCATAGAGGGCATCACCACTATAGCTGTCTCGGGGCAAGCAATCCCTACGGACAAGCCCCAGGGCCTCACCTGAATCATCCTCAAGTCCTGGTGTAGTAGAGTCATAATATCCCTCATCACTATTGGGGGCAGACTCTTGCTGATCACTCTGAGGAGTCAGAAGTTCCCCAGGGGCTGAGCCAGGATAAGACCTAACTGGGTCAAGAAGCATGTAGCCAACATGGCCTGGAGATGTGGTGGGATGGTAGCCTGGATTTAGTATGGGCCTTGGGTACATCTGGGAACTTGCCCACAGATATTCTAAATCATCATCTTCTTCCTCCTTGACTTCTACCTCCTCTAATTCCACCTCCTCTTCTTCTTCTTCCTCATCATCGTCATCAGGCAAGGCCATCTCCTCGCCCCCTCCTTGGTAGGTCACCAAGCAGGAACTTCGTTTGGTTCCATCTCGGTTGGCCCTCTGGCCTCCAGAGGCCATGCTATCTGTCATACTATCCATATCTTGTTCTGCTATTATGTCACCACAACCTGTCAGTGAGTCAAAACTCTTCAGAGATGTGACATCCCCAAAGAGGAGGCTCAGCTGGTCCCCTAAAGGGCCACTGGGTGGATTTACCTCTCCTGCCACAAGCTTTTCCCCTGTTTCTGGACTATGGAGCTCCTCTGGGCCACTGGCTTCAGGGGCAGGTTTGGGCTGCAAGACTGCTGAGGCAAAAGCCTCCAAGGTTTTTTCTGGATCTTTAAAAGCTGCTTTCTCAGTGGCTGCCAGAGAAGTCTCTGTTATCGAAGAAACTTTCGGCCCAGGGACATCTTGGGATTTGGCATTTTCCTTTCTTGGGGCTTGGAGGACCTCCTCAGTGTGGGACAGAAGGGCTGAGCTCACATACTCATGAGGCCTGGCTCTGGCCCCATCAGGCTCCTTGGCTCCTGGATTGCTTTGCTCAGCCCCAGAGACCTTGCTCTTCCGGTGACGGCGGATACTATTGAAAAACCCTTTGAGGCCTTTTTTTGGCTTAGGCACAAACTGAGCCTTCTCAGCCCCAGCTTTCTCTGTGGCTCCAGCCACAGACCTCTTGCATCTGGAGCCTGTCTCCAAAGACCCATGGACACTCTGAGAGCTGGGAAGTTGGCATGATGACTCAGGCAAAGGTAAGGAGAGGCCGGTTCCTTCACTGACAATGTCTTCAGGGTCATGGACTGCTTCACTCAGGCCATCGTGGGTCTTGCTCTTGCTAAGCCCCTTCTTAGAGCTGCCTTTCCCAGAACCTTTGCTTCGTCCCCCTCCAAAGAAACTAGGCAGGGTACAGATGCCCTTCTTGCCACCAAAGAGTTTCATGGCAGTTTTCTTCAGCCTACCTGGACCAGATGAGGGTGGCTCTGATGCAGGCCTTTCTGTTGTCTCAGATGCCTTGTTTTTGGCCCCTTTCTCTGTCCCTTGATCCTGGGTATCCATAGAGACTGTTGTTCCCTTAGCCTGAGCAGCTTCATCCTTTCGGGTCTCCATGATGGTAGGGAAAACTCAGGTGTATTCAGCTAAAAAATGCAACCTTCTGGCTTCTCGGCACTGTTATAACATCATCAGTCAGGAAGCATCACAGCTGGGGCTGAAGATAAGAGAGACAAAGAGAGACAGTACTGGTGAGCAAGAATCCAGGCTGGGGTTGTTTTCACAGGTGTCTGTGGTTTCAGGCTTGAACTGAACCACAAAGAAAGAAAATGTAGGGAAAACTTTAATGCACTCCATATGTTTGGCTTGCTGGGTCAGCCCCCTCTGGGCCACAAAGCAGCAAAACCATACACTGAGCAACAGGCAGTCATGACCCCTACCCCACTTGCTGGGTCTACTCACTTCAGGTCACCTTAAGTTCAGGGGAGCACACTGGACAGGGGGAATTGCAGATATGAAAAAGGCCCAGGTGCTATTGGCCACAGGAGGGATTATCAAGGAGCAGGGTGGTGGTATAGGAAGGCAGAAGGGAAGTCAGCTCTGATGACACAAAAGTTTCGAAAAGCAGCTGGCAAAAACAGTCCATTAAGTATTCACTGGGTTCTGTAAGAACCAGGCCTCAATTTCACATTATCCAGGGTTCTCACTGATGTTTTCCCTGGAACTGGGTAGAAAAGTAGACCTGAAGTTTCACTTTCTTCCTTCAGGCTACCTAAATTGCCTGTAGGATCATGCTCAGACTTTCAAAAGCCCAGAATAGGAACCTTGCAGACCCACATTCCAGAGCTGCAATCCAGAATCAGCTAAGATGGCATGGTAGCCTCGGGGCAAGGCACTCTCTGGGATTCAGTATCCTCTGTCCAAGAGGCCTAGCAATACCTCCCTCTCATAGTGGTTATGTGAGGGATAGGTCTAACCTAGACTTTCGTGACTGTTCTGCTGGTAACAGATTTTAATGTGGTCTACAGGGGCTTCCCTGCTGGCTCAGATGGTAAAGAATATGCCTGCAATGCAAGAGACCAGAGTTCATATCCCTGGGTTTGGAAAATCCCCTGGAGAAGGGAATGGCTACCCACTCTAGTATTCTTGCCTGGAAAATTCCATGGACAGAGGAGCCTGGCAGGCTACAGTCCATGGGGTCACAAAGAGTCAGATACGACTGGGCAACTAACACTTTCACTCTCTATAACTGAAACCACTATGAGAACCATGAGGCAGACTGTTTCTTCTCTGCTCCTTTCGTTATTTTGACCCCCATCTAACTTCCTATCTAGAAAGGGAACTCGAGATGCGCCAAGGCTTCGGGAGCGACTGCCTCTCTATGCGGGTATGAGCTTAGCCAGCCCCTCCCCCAGGAGACCGTTGCAGTCGGCCAGCCCCTGCTCCTTGGTAATCATGTGTGACCGAAAGGCCATGATCAAGAATGCCGATATGTTGGAGGAGATGCAACAGGACTCGGTGGAGCGTGCTACTCAGGCATTGGAGAAGTATAATATAGAGAAGGATATTGCAATCAAGGAGTTTGACAAGAAGTACAACCCCACCTGGCACTGCATCGTGGGGAGGAACTTCGGTAGTTATGTGACACATGAAACCAAACACTTCATCTACTTCTACCTGGGCCAATTGGCCATTCTCCTGTTCAAATCTGGTTAAAAGCATGGACTATGCCACACACCCAGTAATCCATCCAAAAACAAGGACTGCAGCCTAAATTCCAAATACCAAAGACTGAAGTCTTCAGCCTTGCCTAAGGGAACACCTCCATCTTTGAACCTTTATTGTGTTTTGTACAGGGCATTCTCTGTACTAGTTTGTGGTTATAAAGCAATTAGCAAAACAGCTTACATTTGTATTTATTTTCTATTCCATACCTCTCTGCCCCATGTTTTTTCTCTTCAAAATCCATTCCTTAAATAAATCTGTTGGAGAAGCGTGAAATTAAAAAAAAAGAAAGGGAACTCCTTGCAGGCACAACCCCACACGACTCATGTCCCTGGTCAGTTAGGCTCTGAACAGTTACGTCAATAAACAAACCTGATGCAAGGCACACCCTTCTGGTCTAGGCTCCCAGTCCTCTAAATAGCCAAATGTCACAGAGCTAGGGAAAAAAAAAAAAAAAGAAGGGCTAGCGACCACCTATCCCAACATATCCCCCTCCCCACCCCCATGGTCTGATGTATCCATGCCAGTGACTATAGCTGATTACCAGCTGGATCAGTGACCAGCCTGCTAAAGCCCAGTGACCCCTCCCTGGAAAGTCCCTCACCACTGTCCTCTCTTTGCAGGGTAGCCACCAGCACCTAAGGAGCTTGGGTAGGGAAGGGAGATAGAATAGCTGCTGGGAGCCAGAGAGAGAGAGAGAAGGAGAAGCAAGCAACACTGTTGTTCTAAGAGTAGCCGGCCAGCACATCAGCCCTGTGACTTGTTGCCACGGTAAAAACACTCACACATTCACCTACAGTGGGAAACTAAAAACTAGCACTCTGGGGGTGGAGAGAGCCTGGCAGCTGCACTCTATCCTCTGACCACATTAGAGCCCCTGATCTTATCTTGCAAATAGTAATTTTGTGCCTTGTGCCTTGCTTGGCCTGACACTTGACTCATCAGTGTGATCTAAGCTTCCATCAGGAGCACACTGTAGAATTGAATATTAAACTTGTAGCATGATAATGTTTGGTTACCCCCAAAATAAGAGAAAAAAATACCATCATCTGATCTGTTCTCTGCAGAAATTTGTATTGCTATTTGCTCAGGTTAGGTTTTTGTTTTTTGATTCTGTGTGACATATTTTAACATGGCATTGTTCCAGCTTAGCCCTACAACTGATAGGACCACAATAAACAGTGCTACCCCTCAAATACACAATGATTCTCTCTCTCTCTCTCTCTCTCTCTCTCTCTCTCTCTCTCTCTCTCT
>ML663487.1:3549467-3633334 GCA_007570785.1 Antilocapra americana | reverse complement strand
CCTCCCTCCCCGAGTCCTCTGCCCTAGGGTCTAATGGGAATAGGGACCCTATCATCTATCTGAGTCCTTCACTTTCCAAAGCACAGATGTTTTTACCTCAGCCCTGAAATTACTGACAATCTTGTCATTATGGTGTTGGGCAGTGAGGAGATAAGATGGCAATAAGTGGAGTTATTTGTGAAATTCTATTCCCCTCTGTGGAATTAATGAAAGGAACCTCACGAGAACATTTGGTTAAATGATAATTATTAAGCTCAGTGCTGCCAGAAGGGTTCAAAACCCCAGTCTTTGCTTTTGGGAAGCTCCTAGGCTAACAGATAGAGAGTCCTCTATATAACAGTCTGAAGGCACAATGTGATGCAGACCTTAGAGAAGAGCCCTCCTTACTGGTTAAGCTGAGTGCTGAAATATCATTCTTCATACCTTGTGATAATATCCCAGGATAAACTTGAAAGACCTGGGCTCAGAAAAGAGAATGCCTTGAGAAGGAGGCATTCAATCTGGGCCTTTTTAGACAGGAGCAAAAATGTCAATTATTTAAGGGATGGGCAAGACTAGTAAGTGTGGCTGGGCATCAAGGAAAACCAAAGGCTAAGTGAAAAACCTTATAGGCTTACTCATTTCAATTTCAATTACCCAATTCATTTCAAATGAATTGAAGGCTTAATTGTCCTATGGGTTTTGGAGCTGAAATTCCTGCAAACAGAAGAATTAGGCAAACTGAGTCTCAAACAGGGCTGCTTTATAGAACCTTGATGCCTTGGTTAGAGTGTAGTCCCTTTGGGCTTTCTCTTGCCCTTGCTTCTTTGCTCTGTTAGAGTAGAAGCCCACAGCTCTCTACATTGTCCCCTTCTCTGTCATAGGGATCAGCACTATGCTGTGGAAGGAGCCATGGTCCACAGAGTTGGGTTCCAGATCATGCCAAGGCATCCATCTAAGCCTTGGGCACTTGTGAAATGGAGATCAAAATAGCTTATCTGTCTGCAGTCCACTGCAGTGATGTGAGGTTAGATGGGATAATGAACACCAAAAGCATTTTTTAAACTGTAAAGTGCAAAGCAAATGAGAAAGATTGGCATTCCTGTTATTTCAAGTCAGATCCCAGTTTCCTAGGAAGTAGTTTTTTGTTGTTGTTTAGTCACTAAGTCGAGATCATGTGTAAAAGGCTGCTCATTTGAGAAAGCCATTTAACTATAGGAAGTCCAAGGAACCAGCTGCCTTGGCCCATGCTGAGGAAGAGCCAAGTGTTAAGGGATTTTTAAAAATGTTTGTGGATTTATACAAAGCCCTCTGTTAAGGGCAATTTAAAAAGCCTTTTGTATATGTGGTGGGAGTGGGTGAACTAGGCAGGGTTGTAGCCCCAGGAATCAAATTTTCTTCCCCCAGCTTCAGGTCCTCCTCCTAACTAGGCCCAGGGCGATCTTTGCTGGCAAAGGCCAGAGTTGAAATTATGCTGTCTCCTACCTCCCTGCCTTGTCCCTTCCAGAGACATGTACCCCAACCATAGTGTCTCTGCCCTGTGTCCCCCACAAGGCAGTAGGACAGAAGCTGGCAGGAATCACCTGTAGCTAGTGCCTCCTGGCCCAACTCCACCTAGCCATCAGACTCAGGCCTCTTTTCCATACTCCTTACTACCTCACCAGGTCCCAATGCTGTCTTTTCTCAGTGGGCTGTGCTACCTTTGCTCGGGACCAGAGTTAAGGAGAGTGAGGTGGGGCAGAAGGCAAAGGGGACTGCAAAGGGACAGATTCTGCAGCTCCCTCAGGCTGAGGCTGGCTCCCTTCATAGTTTCTGCCAAGAAAGCAGTACTGCTAAGTGCAGAGCCCCTCCACCCTAAGGTTTCTCAAACTGCATGCCTATCTAAGTTTCAGTTGGACTAGTGGGTGAGGAAATACTCTAAGGCTACCCTGTGATCCCTGGCAGGGGCCACTTGCTGCAGCTATTGCTAGCATGGCAGGAATTGGGCTGTGTCCATCCCCACTCCAGAGAGGCCAGCCTCGGGCATTCTTAGACCAGTGGAAGGCTAGGTCAAAGCTACTTCTTCCTCCTCTCCTCTCAAAATACAGCAAGAGACCAGTCACAAATTTGCCCCGGGAATCCATCTCAGTAACAGGGAAACAGCTGCAGTGAATCTTGCACATTCTGCTCCCAGGCCTATTTCCCGGGGCCAGATCAGCCAACTTAGAGAAGGCTGAGTTCAGGGAAGAAGGGTGTGGATTTATGCAGTAGCTCCAGAGGCATGGCCTCAATCATTCGTAGTTTCCCAGACCTCCTCCAAGAAGTTTTCCTGGGAGCAAGCCCACTCTGCGCTTGTATATGCAATGGAAGGTGGTCTAAGGAGGGAGTAATAAGGACAGGAAGTCCAGCCACCCTCCCCCCACTTCCTGAGAGTCAGCCAATTCTGAACTGTAATCAGCTCTCCCTACCTGGGGGAAATCCAGCAAGTTCTTTCAGTTTCAACGGGAAAATGAGGCTATTAAGAGTGCCTACCTTTTAAAGCTATTTTAAGGAATTAACATCTGATGTACATAAAGTAACAAATAAAATCCATTATATAACAGAGGCTCCAAAACATAGCAACTAGTTTTACATATATTTTATTCAAACTATAGTTGGACAATTTCTAGCAGCAAAACTACCTCAATCAGGGTTGACTAAGGTGCTTTCCAGGCCCTAAGAGTATGTCACCAAACCTTCTTGGGCCTCAATTTCCACAAATGGGAAATGAAGGAGGCTTCATTTCTTCTCACAGGACGCTTCAGTTGTTCTTTTAGTCAACTTTTGATTTCGGGGGCCCAAAATGTTTCCTCAAATCAGCTACTGGTTAACAGCTCTGGTTTATCTGGTAATTTCCACTAGCCAGGTTCTCTAGCCCAAGCCAGAAAGGTCAACAATCCAAACTTAGCTAAAGTACCAATACAAAGGAAATTCAAATCAATAAATGCCCTTCATCCACTCCTGGTACTTGTTTAATCACGAAGTCATGTTCTACTCTTTTGTGACCCCCATGGACTATAGCCTGCCAGGCACCTCTGCCCATGGGATTCCCTAGGCAAGAATACTGCAGTAGGTTGTCATTTCCTTTTTTAGGAGATCATCCCAACCCAGGGATAGAACTCACATCTGCATTGGCAGGCATATTCTTTACCACTGAGCCACAGGGGAAGCACTCATGGTACTTACCAGCTTACAAAGTGTTCCCCACTTTCTCACTCACCCCCATTTCTCCTTCCCAGTGATCCATTAATCAGGCCTGGTTGCTGTTGCTGTTTAGTCAGTAAGTCATGTCTCTTTTGCAACACTATGGACTGTACCCCACCAGGCTCCTCTGTCCATGGGATTTTCCTGGCATGAATACTAAACTGGAGAATACTTTCTTCTCAAATCACAAGGAACATTTCTCCAGGATAGACCACATCCTGGTTCACAAATCAAGAATCAGTAAATTTAAGAAAATTGAAATCATATCAAGCATCTTTTCTGACCACAATGCTAAGACTAGATATCAATTACAGGAGGAAAAAAAAACTGTATAAAACACAAACACATGGAGATTGAACAATACATTTCTAAATAACAAACAGGTTATTGAAGAAGTAAAAAGAGAAATCAAAAACTTCCTAGAAAAACATGACAGTGAAACCATGATGACCCAAAACCTATGGGATGCAGCAAAAGCAGTTCTAAGAGGGAAGTTTATACACAAGCCTAATTAAAGAAACAAACAAAAAAAAAACGTCTAATAGACAGCCTAACTTTATACCTAAAACAACTGGAAAAAGAAGAACAAAAGACCCAAAGTTAGCAGAAGGAAAGAAATCATAAACATCAGAGCATAAGTAAATGAAAAGGAAATGAAGGGACAATAGTAAAGACTAATAAAATTAAAAGCAGAATCTTTGAGAAGATAAATAAAATTGACAAACCTTTAGCCAGACTCATCAAGAAAAAAAAAAGGGAGAAGAATCAAATCAACCAAATTAGAAATGAAAAAGGAGGGGTTACAATACAGTATACTAACGCATACATATGGAATTTAGAAAGATGGTAACGAGAACCCTGCATGCGAGACAGAAAAAGGAATGCAGATGTATAGAACAGACTCATGGACTCTGTGGACGAGGGCAAAGGTGGGATGATATGGGAGAATGGCATTGAAACATGTTAATTATCATATGTGAAATCAATCACCAGCCCAGGATTGATGCTTGGGGCTGGTGCACCGAGATGTCCCAGGGGGAGGGAATCGGGAGGGAGGAGGGAGGGGGGTTCTGGAGGAGGAGCATATGTAAACCCATGGCGGTTTCATGTCATTGTATGGCAAAACCAACACAATAAAGTAAAGAAAATTAAAAAAAAAAGAAAAAGGAGGGGTTACAATAGACAATGCAGAAACACAAAGGATTATAAGAGACCATTATGAACAACAATATGGCAATAAAATAGATAACCTGGAAGAAATGGACAGATTCTTAGAAAAGTTCAATCTTCCAAGACTGAACCAGGAAGAAATAGAAATAATGAACAACTCGATTACAAGCACTGAAATTGAAGCTGTGATCAAAAATCTACTGAAAAACAAAAGCCCAGGACCAGAGGGCATCACAGGAAAATTCAATCAAACATTTAGAGAAGAGCTAATGCCTATCCTTCTAAAACTCTTTCAAAAAATTGCAGAGGAAGGGACACTTCTGAATCATTCTATGAGGCCACCATCACCCTGATACCAAAATCAGACAAAGACAACACAGAAAGAGAAAACTACAGGCCAATATTACTGATGAACATAGATGCAAAAATCCTCAACAAAATTTTAGCAAATGGAATTTAGCAAAACATCTAAAAGCTCATATATCATGAACAGTGGGCTTTATCCCACAGATGCAAGGATTCTTCAATATTTGCACATCTATCAATGTGATACATCACATTAACAAACTGAAGGATAAAAAACATGATTATCTCAATAGATACAGAGAAAGCCTTTGACAAAATTCAACATGCATTTATGATAAAAACTCTCCAGAAAGCAGGCACAGAAGGAATACACCTCAATATAATAAAAGCCATATGTAATAAACCCACAGCAAACATTATTCTCAGTGGCGAAAAATTGAAAGCATTTCCCCTAAAGTCAGGAACAAGACAAGCGTGCCCACTCTCACCACTACTATTCAACATAGTTTTGGACGTTTGAGCCAAAGGAGTCAGAAAAGAAAAAGGAAAAAACGGAATCCAGATCAGAAAAGAAATAAAACTCACTGCTTGCAGATGACATGATCCTCTACATAGAATACCCTAAAGACACTACCAGAAAATTGCTAACCAATGAATAAAGCAAATATGCAAGATATAAAATTGACACACAGAAATCCCTTGCATTCCTATACACTAACAGTGAGAAAACAGAAAGACAAATTAAAGAAAAAACTCCATTCACCATTGTGATGAAAAGAATAAAATACTTAGGAATAAATCTACCTAAAGAAACAAAAGACCTATATATAGAAAAATATGAAACACTGATGAAAGAAATCAAAAATGACACAAACAGATGGAGAAATACACCATGCTCATGGATCAGAAGAATCAATATAGTGAAAGTGAGTAGACTACCCAAAGCAATCTACAGATTCAATGTAATCCCTATCAAGCTACCAATGGTATTTTTCACAGAACTAGAACAAACAATTTCACAATTTGTATGTACATACAAAAAACCTTGAATAGCCAAAGCAATCTTGAGGAAGAAGAATGAAACTGACTGACTTCAGACTATACTGCAAAGCTCCAGTCATCAAGACAGTATGGTACTGACACAAAAACAGAAACATAGATCAATGGAACAAAATAGAAAGCCCAGAGATAAATCCACGAACCTATGGCCACCTTATCTTTGACAAAGGAGGCAAGACTCAACCGGGGAAAAAAGAATCTCTTAAACAAGTGGTGCTGGAAAACTGCTCAACCACCTGTAAAAGAATGAAACTAACACTTTCTAACACCATACACAAAAATAAACTCCAAATGGATTAAAGATCTAAACATGAGACCAGAAACTATAAAACTCCTAGAGGAAAACATAGGCAAAACATTCTCTGACATAAATCACAGCAAGATCCTCTATGACCCACCTCCCAGAGTAGTGGAAATAAAAGCAAAAATAAACAAATGGGACATAATTAAACTTAAAAACTTTTGCACAATGAAGGAAACTATAAGGTGAAAAGATAGCCTTCAGAGTGGGAAGAAATAACAACAAACGAAACAACTAACAAACAAAGAATTAATCTCAAAAATATACAAACAGCACATGCAGCTCAATACCAGAAAAATAAATGACCCAATCAAAAAATGCTCCAAAGACCTAAACAGACATTTCTCCAAAGAAGACATACAGAAGGGTAACAAACACATGAAAAAATGCTCAAAATCACTTATCATCAGAGAAATGCAAATCAAAACCACAATGAGGTACCATCTCACTCTGGTCAGAATGGCTGCTATCAAAAAATCTACAAACAATAAATGCTGGAGAGGGTGTGGAGAAAAGGGACCCCTCTTACACAGTTGGTGGGAATGCAAACTAGTACAGCAACTATGGAGAACAGTGTGGAGATTCCTTAAAAAAATGAAAATACAACTTCCATATGACCCAGCAATCCCACTGCTAGGCATACACACTGGGGAAAGCAGAACTGAAAGAGACATGTGTACTCCAATGTTCACTGCAGCACTGTTTACAACAGCTAGGACACCGAAGCAACCTAGATGTCCATCAGCAGACGAATGGATAAGACAGTTGTGGTACATATACACAATGGAATATTACTCAGCTATTAAAAATAATTCATTTGAATCGGTTCTAATGAGGTAGATGAAACTGTAGCCTATTATACAGAGTGAAGTAAGTCAGAAAGCAAAACACCAATACAGTACATTAACACATATATATGGGATTTAGAAAGATGGTAATGATGACTCTATATGTGAGACAGCGAAAGAAACAGATATAAAGAACAGAGTTTTGGACTCTGTGGGAGAAGGCAAGGGTGGGATGATTTGAGAGACTAGCATTAAAACATGTGTATTACCATATGTGAAACAGATCATCAGTCCAAGTTTGATGCATGAAACAGGGCACTCAAAGCCAGTTCACTGGAAGAACCCAGAGGGATGGGATGGGGAGGAAGTCGAAGGAAAATTCGGGATGAGGACACATGTACACCCATGGCTGATTCATGTCAATGTATGGCAAAAACCACCACAATATTGTAAAATAATTAGCCTCCAATTAAAATAAATAAATTTAAAATAAAAGAAAAAAGCAAATTGAATGATAAAAACCATATAATAATCTCAATAGATACAAAGAAAGCCTTTGACAAAATTCAACACCCATTTAGATATAAACTCTTCAAAAAAATGGGCATAGAAGAAATCTGCCTCAAGATAATGAAGGCCATATAAACCCACAGCAAATATTACTCTCAATGGTGAAAAACTGAGAGCATTCCCTCTATGATGAGGGATAAGACAACAGCGCCCACTCTCCTCACTATTACTCAACACAGTTTTGGAAGTCCTAGCTATGGAAATCAGAGAAGAAAATGAAATAAAAGGAATCCAGATTTGAAAAGAAGTAAAACTCTCACTGTTTGCATCCATTATATTATATATATATAGAAAATCCTAAAGTTACTATCAGAAACTTACTAGAACCAATCAGTGAATTTAGTAAACTCACAGGATACAAAATCAATACAAAGCCCGTGCATTCCTATACACTAACCATGAAAAATCAGAAAGAGAAATTAAGGAAATGATTCTAGGAATAAATTTGCCTAAAAAACAAAAGACCTGTATATAGACAAGTATAAAACACTGATGAAAGAAATCAAAGATGACACAAATAGATGGAGAAATATACCATGATCTTGGACTGGAAGAATCAATATAGCAAAAATGAGTATATTACCCAAAGCAATCTAGAGATTCAACACAATCCCTATCAAACTACCAATGGTATTTTTCACAGAACTAGAACAAATAATTTCACAATTTGCATGGAAACACAAAACACTCTGAATAGCCAAAGCCATCTTGAGAAAGAAGAATGGAACTGGAGGAATCAGCCTTCCTGACCTCAGACTATATACTACAAAGCTATGTCATCAAGACAGTATGGTATGTGTGCTCAGTTGCTCAACCATGTCCAAATCTTTGTGACACCATGCGCTGTAGGCTTCTATGTCCATGGTATTTCGAGGTAAGAATACCGGATGATGGGTTGCCATCTTCCCAACCCCAAGACAGTATGGTACTGGCACAAAAACAGAAATATAAACCAATGGAACAAGATCTAAAGCCCAGAGATAAACCCACACACCTGTGAGCACCTTACCTTTGGCAAAGGAGGCAAGAATATACAATGGGGCAAAGATAGTCTCTTCAGTAAGTGCTACTGGGAAAACTTGACAGCTATCTGTAAAAGAATGAAATTATAAGACTTCCTAACACCATACACAAAGATAAATTCAAAATGGTTTAAGACCTAAATGTAAGACCAGAAACTATAAAACTCTGAGAAGAAAACATAGGCAGAATACACTCTGACATAAATCACAGCAAGATCCTCTATGACCCACCTCCCACTGCTGCTGCTGCTTTGTCACTTAAGTCCTGTCTGACTCTGTGTGACCCTTATGGACTGCAGCCTGCCACACTCCTGTCCATGGTACTCTCTAGGCAAGAATACTAGAGTGGGTTGACATGCCCTCCTCCAGGGTATCTTCCCAACTCATGGATCGAACCTGGGTCTCCTACATTACAGGAAGATTCTTTACTGCCGAGCCTCCAGGGAAGTCCCACGACTCACCTCCTAAAGTAATGGAAATAAAAACAAAATAAACAAGTGGGACCTAGTCAAACTTAATAGGTTTTTGCACAGCAAAGGAAACTATAAATAAGGTGAAAAGACAACCCTCAGAATGGGAGAAAATAGCAGCAAATGAAACAGCTGACAAAGAATTCATTTCCAAAATATACAAGCAGTTTATGCCGCTCAATACCAGAAAGAAAAATGAGCAATCCAATCAAAAAGTGAGCAGAAGACCTAAACAGACATTTGTCCAAAGAAGACATAAAGATGACTGATAAAACACACGAAAAGATGGTCATGATTGCTCATAATTCAGTTCAGTTCAGTCACTCAGGTGTTTCCAACTCTTTGGGACCCCATGAACTGCAGCACACCAGGCCTCCCTGTCCATCACCAACTCCCGGAGTCCACCCAAACCCATGTCCATCGAGTCAGTGATGCCATCCAACCATCTCATCCTCTGTCTTCCCCTTCTCCTCCTGCCCGCAATCCTTCCCAGCCTCAGGGTCTTTTCCAATGAGTCAGCTCTTCACATGAGGTGGCCAAAGTATTGGAGTTTCAGCTTCAACACCAGTCCTTCCAATGAACACCCAGGACTGATCTCCTTTAGGATGGACTGGTTGGATCTCCTTGCAGTCCAAGGGACTCTCAAGAGTCTTCTCCAACACCACAGTTCAAAAGCATCAATTCTTCGGTGCTCACCCTTTTTCACTGTCCAACTCTCACATCCATACATGACTACTGGAAAAACCAAAGCCTTGACTAGATGGACCTTTGTTGGCAAAGTAATGTCTCTGCTTTTCAATAAGCTCTCCAGGTTGGCCATAACTTTCCTTCCAAGAAGTAGGCATCTTTTGATTTCATGTCTGCAACCACCATTTGCGGTGATTTTGGAGCCCCAAAAAATAAAGTCTGACACTTTTTCCACATCTATTTCCCATGAAGTGATGGGACCAGATGCCATGATCTTAATTTTCTTAATATTGAGCCTTAAGCCAACATTTTCACTCTCCTCTTTCACTTTCAGCAGGAGGCTTTTTAGTTCATTTTCACTTTCTGCAATAAGGGTGGTGTCATCTGCATATCTGAGGTTATTGATATTTCTCCCGGCAATCTTGATTCCAGTTTGTGCTTCTTTCAGCTAAGCATTTCTCATGATGTACTCTGCATATAAGTTAAATAAGCAGGGTGACAATATACAGCCTTGACATACTCCTTTTCCTATTTGGAACCAGTCTGTTGTTCCATGTCCATTTCTAACTGTTGATTCCTGATCTGCATACAGGTTTCTCAAGAGACAGGTCAGATGGTCTAGTATGCCCATCTCTTTAAGAATTTTCCACAGTTTATTATGATCCACACAGTCAAAGGCTTTGACATAGTCAATAAAGCAGAAGTAGATGTTTTTCTGGAACTCTCTTGCTTTTTTGTTAATCCAGTGCATGTTGGCAATTTGATCTCCAGTTCCTCTGCCTTTTCTAAAACCAGCTTGAACATCTGGAAGTTCACTGTTCACGTATTGCTGAAGCCTGGCTTGGAGAATTTTGAGCATTACTTTACTAGCATGTGAAATGAGTGCAATTGTGTGGTAGTTTGAGCATTCTTTGGCATCGCCTTTCTTTGGGATAGGAATGTAAACTGACCTTTTCCAGTCTCGTGGCCATTGCTGAGTTTTCCAAATTTGCTGGCATATTGAGTGCAGCACTTTCACAGCATCATCTTTTAGGATTTGAAATAGCTCAACTGTAATTCCATCACCTCCACTAGCTTTCTTGGTAGTGATGCTTTCTAAGGCCCAGTTGCCTTCATATTCCAGGATGTCTGGCTCTAGCTGAGTGTGAGTGATCACATCATCATGATTATCTGAGTTGTGAAGATCTTTTTTGTAAAGTTCTCCTGTGTATTCTTGCCACCTCTTCTTAACATCTTCTGCTTCTGTTAGGTCTATACCATTTCTGTCCTTTATCGAGCCCATCTTGGCATGAAATGTTCCCTTGGTTTCTCTAATTTTCTTGAAGAGATCTCTAGTCTTTCTCATTCTGTTGTTTTCCTCTATTTCTTTGCATTGATCACTAAGGAAGGCTTTCTTATCTCTCCTTGCTATTCTTTGGACTTCTGAATTCAGATGGGAATATCTTTCCTGTTCTCGTTTGCTTTTCACTTCTCTTCTTTTCACAGCTATTTCCAAAGCCTCCTCAGACAGCCATTTTGCTGTTTTGCATTTCTTTTTTGGGGGGATGACCTTAATCCATGTCTCCTGTACAATGTCACGAACCTCCATCCATAGTTCGTCAGGCACTCTGTCTATCAGATCTAGTCCCTTAAATCAATTTCTCACTTCCACTGTATAATTACAAATAATATAATTATAGAAATGCAAGTCAAAACTACAATGAAATATCACCTCACACCAGTCAGAACGGCTATCATCAAAAAAATCTACAAACAATAAATGCTGGAGATAGTGTGGAGAAAAGGGAACCCTCTTGCACTGTTGATGGAAATGTAAATTGACATAGCCACTGGAAGACAGTATGGAGATTCCTTAAAAACTAGGAGTAAAACTACCATATGACCCAACTATCCCAGTTCTGGACATATACCCTGAGAAAACCATAATTGAAAAAGACACATGTACCCCAGTGGTCACTGCAGCACATTAGCTAGGACATGGAAGCAACCTAGATGTCCAACAGATGAATGGATAAAGAAGATGTGGTACACACACACACACACACACACACACACACACACACACACACACACATATATAATGGAATATTACTCAGCCATAAAAGGAACACATTTGAGTCAGTGCAAAGGAGGTGGATGAACCTAGAACCTATTATACAGAGTTAATTAAACCAGAAAGAGAAAAACAAATATCACATATTAACACACATATATGAAATCTAGAAAGATGGTACTGATGAACCTATTTGCATGACAGCAATGGAGATGCAGACACAGAGAACAGACTTATGGACACAGAGTGGTAGGAAGGAGAGGGTGGGACAAATGGATAAAGTAACATGGAAACATACACACTAACATGCGTAAAATAGACAGCCAGTTGGAATCTACTGTATGACACAGGGAACTCAAATTGGGGGCTCTGTGACAACCTAGAGAGGTGGGATGAAGTGGGAGGGAGGCTCAAGTGTGAAGGGACATAGTGTACCTATGGCTGATCCATGTTGATGTGCAGCAGAACCACTACAATATTATAATTATGCTTCAATTATAAATTAATACATTAAAAAAAGAATGGAGTGGATTGCCATTTCCTTAGGGGATGTTAATTCCTTGTCACAGAGAAGGAAACTGTTTAGGCTTGGGAGAAGACTTGCCTAAGGTCACACAGTGGGATGATGACAGAGCCACACCAGCTTCCAGGCCTCTGAGTCTCAATTCTATGCCATTCTGCTACACTGTGCTGACCCCTAATCAGGGAAGAAGACAGTGAGGACTGTGCAGGTTCCCCTCACACCTGCAGGAGCCATCCTTTTCCTCTCCCATCACACTCTTGTACCAATTCAACTGAGCCTTCTCTTCAGCATTTCCAGTCCTCACTGGCTACCACTATTTTGCCCCCACCTAGCACATTCCAGAAAGCTTTCTGTGGCCATTCTTCTTATCCGGAAACCCCACTATCACTACCCCCAAACCGTGGAACATGTTCCTCTACTCTTCTTGGGAGCTAAGTTTGAGGGGCCAAAACAAAGGTCCAAACAGAAACCTGCCACTGGGGTTTGTAAATACATAAAGGTAAAGACAAAATGAAAATAAAGAATTTCAGCTATTGTTTAGGGAAAATGGTCTACAAGATCTGGAATTTGAAGTAAACATTTCTAAAGCCCACAGCCAAAGTCTACTCTCAAAACCATTTTTTAGGACCTGAAGCAAAGGCTGTCTAGCTTAGTACTCTTTGGCAGAGCTGTAAATGCTGCTGGTAGAGCCCCAATCAAGCTATCCCTGTAACCGCTCCTCCCCTAATTTGCAGCCTTCCTGAGAGGCAATTCTTCTTAAGGGGGCATCTCACCAACTCTAGATGCAGCATAGACCCCAAAATGAGCCCTCTAGCCCCTGTTCCTATTTCCTCAACACCAGCCCCTCAAATGAATGATCATATTCAGCCTTGAGTAATTCATTCTGGCAAGCCTCAGTCTGTCTGTTCTTTTCTCTTGAATGCAGCTTCCTTCATCTTATACGGCAGTCACCGCATCTAGCACAGAGCAGCAACTCAAACAATATTGGTTCAACTGAATTCTAATTCAGCTGGAGCTTATCAGCCCAGAACTAAAATGCCAGCTTCACCCCTTTCAGGCTGTGAGATTTGAGAAAGTGACCTAACCTTTTTGAAGAAAATGCTACCTACCATATGGAGTCACAGTAAGGATTAGAGATGATAAATAGAAAAGACAGATTACTTGCTAAGTAGCAAGCAGATGTTCAATAAAGGGCCCTTGTGATAGGGCCTCTTGCAGCTACCTTCTCCACTATAGTTCCTCAGATTTCCCCTCACTGCCATAAGGATGACAAGTCTCTTAACAGCATTCCCTCTGGTCCTTCCTACTGCAGCACAGAAATCCCACACCCTTGCCTCCCCACTTTCATCTCATCCATCCTGCACACCCTTGCTAGACTCATTTTCTTACAATCCTGATTTCAGTGCATCACACCTTGACTTACCAAATTATTCTGCATTGCCTACAAGATTAAGGCCAACTCCCTTTGCCTGATCTTCAAGACTTGCTCTCTGTATGTCGCTTACAGATTTCCTAGGCTTACTTCTCTGCCCCTTAGCCTCCGCCCCAAATATACAGGGCTTATCCAGTCTAGGAGGTATGGCCACTCAGACTCTGCCTCTTCCTAGAAATGGACTTACCTGGTGAAACTTCTTGATGCAGCAGCTTTCTCCTCAGGCTGCTGAGGCTGCCTCTCCAGCTTGCCTGGAATGGTGGGGGCTCTAGGAACCACCAACTTGCCACACTCCTCTAAGGCTCCCAAACCCCCTTAGAAAGGAATGTATTCAAAGAAGGTGTCATGCCTGCATCATAAGGCTTCCACTATTTCAGTCCTAACTCAGCAAAGGTGAGATCAAAGACAGGCAACATACCTCCTTCTTCTGTTCAGGTGAAGAACAGGAGAGGAGCTAACTCCAGGGAAAGAGACGTGACTAGGCAGTCAAGAAAGCCTGAAGAGGAATAGCTGGATCAAGTGAACAATGGAGACTCCTGACTTTCCTAGGTATCCTCTAAATGTACCATATCCTCTATATGCACCATACTCTAAGCAAGAGACCTCAGTAAAGAAACTGAGGCTTGGGAGGGGATCAGATCTGTGTGCTTAGAGGAAGAAACATTAAATTGAGGGCCAGGAGCTTTGCGCTCTTATGTAACCTTTGGCAAACAAATCACTTCCCTGTTCTGGACCTCAGTTTTCCCATTTAGAAATGGGAGACTGGACTCAGAATCTGCTTCCTCCAGGTTGCATGAAGCTGGGGAAAGGACAGTCTTATGTTTAGTTTTCCAGTGGCTGCTGAGTCAGGAGTCATGCTGAGGAAATGTCATTTTGGGGGTTCTAGGCTTCATTGGGAGGCCTGGATGCCTACCTGGTTGGGCCCACTGCAGAATAGAGGTGAACTGCAGCCCAGCCTCACTCCATATGCCTCTCACTTCTACCCTCCCCCCTCAAGCCCACCCAACATTCTACTTTTCTGAATGTGTGAGGCCTAGCCTATGAATATATGAAATGTACAGATTCTCGAGGGACCACAGCTGGCCAGGCCCAGCCCTCTCTCTCTGGAGAAGAGCTGCAGTCTCCAGTTGAGGGGCACTTTCTAGAGAAGAGGTATTAGTATCTGCATGGAAACCCAGCAGGGGAAAAAAAACCCCATAGATGAAAACAGTGAAGGCTCTGCCACAAGAAATGCAGATCAAAAGGTTGCAAAGCTCCCTATCCCCACCCCCTGCAGCACCAATATGCCTGCCTCTGACTCCACCAAACTCCCTCAGGCCATTTTCTTCACTGTACTTACTATCCCCTAATCCCAAAAGGAGAGGTGCAGGAGAGCAATGCACCCTCATTCAGCTAGCACCTGCACTTCTGCAGTGGTTCTGGTTTCCCTGCCTGCCTTGCTAGCAACATGCTTACACATGCAGAGGTTTGAAAACTAAGAAGAAAACTAAGTTTGAAAACCAAGAAGAGATGAAAGACTCTGACTATTTAATTCAGAGAAGTTGAAGGTGGAAGAGATGGTTTAATGCCCATGAAATCTCCATGAATTGTTAAGCAGTAGAGCTATGATGGCCAGCTGTCCTCAACCCCACCTGCCAACACACACACACACACACACACACACACACACACGCCCCCACACACGCACATATACACTTGGTTTAAGTATAGCATGACAGGCTCAGATTACATCTCAGAAAGAACTTCCTGGTCATGAGATGGGTAAACCAAGAATGAGTAACACAGAAAGTCTGTCTATGAAATGCCTCTTCTGAGGGCTTTCCTTTTATCACCCAGTCTATCTGCCTGGACAGGACTTGAGGCAGGGGAACTGAAGAAATAACACTAGGCAGCTTTCTTCTAGCCCCTTCTTCCTCTTTGGTTCTTCAAAGAAGCCAGACTTGTTGCTATTTCTCTCATTCCCTGCAATCCACTGGTTCAGAGTGTATAAATGTAACAGTAATTGAGGAATTTTTAACACCTCCACTATACTAGGAGAGAAACACTGGATTGCCAGATTCTTTCAACTACTTCTCTTCTGAAACTTTCAGCCCCTGACAGGCTGTAGACCAAGACTGAAAAAGCAAGAGATGTGAAAGCTAACCAAGCATCTTTTCACTCTTGATGAAGGGGTGAGGTAAGAAGAAGGGTTGATTAATGTGATTTGTATTGATTTATGCTGAATGGATACCACAGATAAGAGGAACTGCACAGTAGGCAGCTGTTGGTGGTGGTGTTTAGTTGCTAAGCCTCTCCCTAAATTCTATGTGAACTTAAGCAAGTCTCTGCTGCTTTTCAAGACCTCAGGATTCCCATCTGTAAGAAAAGGAGTCCAAACTGGTGCTTCGTGAAGGCCTGTCCAGCTTGGAGAAAAATGATCAGCAAAGGACTGAGGGGCACTCAGCCTTTACCACATTGATATATAGAATCCCGGCTCTGTCCTTCCCTGCTGCCCCACCAAGATCCCCTGCAAAGCCAAAGAGAGGCTGACAATATATAGTTTCCCTCTAGAGACAGCCTGCTCCCCTAGTTCTTCTAGATCCAAAGATGACTTTTTACCTGCCCAATTTATGGCACTCTTCCAATCCCTTTCTAAGAACCCATCCTAAAACCCTTTCTAGTTATTGTGGAATATCTGCACACACAAAATATCAGAACCTCCCAATTCCCCACTCTTTGATGGCCCCTTCCTTAATTCCTTCAAGATCAGACCCCATTTCACAATCTGACATTTGGGAAACCCAACACTACTGGGCCTCAACTTCCTTTTTACCTTGCTGCTGCTGTTGTTCAGGGTTAAGTCATGTCTGCCTCTTTAAGACCCCAGGAACTACAGGATGCCAGGCTTCCCTGTCCTTCACTATCTCCCAGAGTTTGCTCAAATCCATGTCCATTGAGTTGGTGATGCCATCCAATCATCTCATCCTCTGTTGCCCCCTTCTCCTTCTGCCCTCAATCTTTCCCAGCATCAGGGTCTTTCCCAATGAGTCAGCTCTTCACACCAGGTGGTTAAAGTATTGGAGCTCCAGTTTCAGCATCAGTCATTCCAATGAATATTCAGGACTGATTTCCTTTATGATTGATTGGTTTGATCTCCTTGCAGTCCAAGGGACTCTCAAGAGTCTTCTCCAATACCACAGTTCAAAAGCATCAATTTTCAGTGCTCAGCCTTCTTATGGTCCAACTCTCACATCCATACATGACTACTGGAAAAATCACAGCTCTGACTATACAGATTTTTTTGTTGGCAAAGTGATGTCTCTGCTTTGTAATATGCTACGTAGGTTTGTCATAGCTTTCCTTCCAAGGAACAAGCGTCTTTTAATTTCATGGCTGCAATCACTGTCTGCAGTGATTTAGGGCCCAAGAAAATACAATCTGTCACTGCTTCCACTTTTCCCCCTTCTATTTGCCATGAAGTGATGGGAATGAATACCATAATCTCAGTTTTTTGAATGTTGAGTGTTAAGCCAGTTTTTTCACTCTTTTCTTTCACTTTCATCAAGAGGGTCTTTAGTTCCTCTTCACTTTCTGCCATTAGAGTGGTATCATTTGCATATCCAGAGAAGGCAATGGCAAGCCACTCCAGTACTCTTGCCTAGAAAATCCCATGGATGGAGGAGCCTGGTAGGCTGCAGTCCATGGGGTCGCTAAGAGTCGGACACAACTGAGCAACTTCACTTTTGCTTTTCACTTTCAAACATTGAAGAAGGAAATGGCAACCCACTCCAGTGTTCTTGCCTGGAGAATCCCAAGGACGGGGGAGCCTGGTGGGCTGCCGTCTATGGGGTCGCACAGAGTCGGGCACGACTGAAGTGACTTAGCAGCAGCAGCATCTGCATATGAGGCTGTTGATATTTCTCTGCGTAACCTTGATTCCAGCTTGTGATTCATCCAGCTCAGCATTTCATACGATGTACTCTGCATACGAGTTAAATAAGTACAGCCTTGATGTACTCCTTTCCCAATTTTGAACCAGTCCCTTGTTCCATGTCCGGTTCTAACTGTTGCTTCTTGACCTGAATATAGGTTTCTCAAGAGGCAAGTAAGGTGGTCTGGTATTCCCGTCTCTTGAAGAATTTTCCACAGTTTGTTGTGATCCACACAGTCAAAGCCCTTAGCATAGTCAATGAAGCAGAAGGAGATGTTTTTTTCTGGAATTCCCTTGCTTTTTCTATGATCCAACGGATGTTGGTAATTTGATCTCTGGTTCCTCTGCCTTTTCTAAATCAAGCTTAACGTATGGAAGTTCTGGGTCTTTTCTGGTTGAGATTGTAAAGGGCCTTTCTACCCTGGAGCCATACAATCTCAACCAGAAAAGACTGTCAGTTCACTAATCCTGCTTGCAAGCCACTTCCTCCCATTCCTAATTTTGCTTATACAACTATCCTTTGCCTAACCAAAACCCCTCTAATTTCTAAAGGCTTCCCAGGACAATACCCCATGTACACACAGATCTCTCATCTCTCTCCATGGCAGCTGTCTCTAGATTAATGAATTAGCTGGGGACTGGTCAATGCAGGTCCTAAGCTTATAAAGGTAGATATTGTGCTTTATTTTTTTAAACTGTAGATGAAGCCCATTCCCCTTCTCAATCTTCATTACATATACTCAATAAATATCTGAGACTTAAGTATCATTTTTTAATCATTTTTATGTGAATCAGGACAAGTGCCAGTTGGGAACATAAAGGTCTTCTCCAAAGCTTTACAGACATTAAGTCCTTCCTGAGCATTCATTAACCACTATGCATTGCTAGGGTTTCAGGGAACTTCAGCTGAGATTCAGGTTTTATTTACCCCTCTGAGAAGTTCGGAGAGAACCAAGACATCCATGGTATCAGGGAAACAAAGTAGAGGCAAGGAAATTTAATTATAGTTTGTTTCCTATTATAATTTAAGCCAGAAAATGCCGAAGGAATGCAGGTGGCCTGGAGGAGTTCTGAGAAAGAAGAGGTCTTCATGGATTGCAAGAGATGGAAAGGCACTAAGGAGATAGGCCCAGAACTGAGAGCGAAGAGAATTTGAACAGTGCAGGGTGAGTGAGTCTGAATGTGGAGAGGGGAGTCATATAGGGCAGATATGTTAGGCGGCTGCTGGTTTGAGATAGTGCAGAGGACATGTCCAGCTCTGAACCAGAGATGCCCAGATATAAGTAGGGGGACTGTATTGGTGCTTGGTCAGAATGAGAGGAGGTGACTGTACTGTTCTATCTGAAGTTCTTGCTAGTGTCACAAAAGTCCCCAGCTAGCCTTCCATTAAAGTGAGGGATTTACTGGGTCTCATTTTCTCCTCTCAGAGGTGCCTAGGCTTTGCCAGGGCCCTATAGTGCACAGAGTTTTCCACCCTCAGAGGTGTTAAAGGTCCAGGAAGAACCTTTCAAGTCCCTAGGTCGCTCCTGGGCTTCCCTGGTGGCTCAGATGGTAAAGAATCCACCTGCAATGCAGGAGACCGGGGTTCGATCCCAGGGTTAGGAAGATCCTCTGAGGAGGGCATGGCAATCCACTCCAGTATTCTTGCCTGGAGAATCGCCATGGACAGAGATGTCTGGTAGGCTATAGTGCATGGCAAAGAATCGGACAGGACTCAGCAACTAAGTACAACACAGCACAGGTAGCTCCCTCCCTCTTGTTCCTCAGAAAGGCCTAGAGTCCACAGAAAGGGGCACACTTTGGTGCAGACTGAGCAGTGGGTGGGGCTGAATGAGGGGAGCTGCACTGAGGGAGGGGGCTCTGCTGGAATCCCCAAGGGGGGTGGGGAGTCCAACAAAGCAGGACCCTCCATCAAGCCCATGTGAATGCAGCAGGCAGGTAAAGCTGCAGAAGGACATATTTGTGTGAGGGGCAAAGGTTCACCTTGACTCCCGCAGGCCCACGCCAAGGCAAGCTTTGCCCACGGAGGCTCGCTCTGCAGGGCCTGTCCTGAGCTGTGGCGCGCCTGGCACAGCCCCTCACCACCAAGAGAGCCTAGGCCAAGTCTGACGGTCACCAGTCAGAGATGTCTGCAGCAGACAATGACAGAGGCCCAGCAGGCTGGGTATTTTCAGTAACTTTGAAGTTGGAGGATTTGGCTGCTTCTCTAGCTCTCTCACACACACCCAAACTGCTGTTTCTCTACTACAATAATTGCTCCCCCGGCCTATGGCACAGAACCGCCCCCCCGCCCCCCCACCATGATTATCGCTATTTTTAAATCAGAGAGGTTGGAGAGAAAAGCGCGGCCAGTACCCTCCAAGGGGACAGGAGGCGAGGCAGGGCAGGGGAGGAGGAGCAGGGACAGAAGGGAGGCGCGGGGGGCGAGGGGGAGTTTGACAAAGCGGCCTTGCAGCTCTAGCCCAAGGACTAGCTTGAGCTGCTGCCCTAACCCAAGGTACTGCGAGAGACGGGTTGCCAGCCCCTCTGTCCGCGGGGGCGGGCTCCAGATGCGCCCGGAAGCCCAGGAGCAGGGGGCGCGGCTGGTTGGGGCCTCAAGGCCGAGGTTCCAAAGGGAAGTGAGCAGCCCACAGGCCCAACTGAGCTCCTCCAGGGAGGAGACAGACAAAGTAGATACCCCAACCCACGTCAAAGCAAGAACCCGCCGGGCCCAGGCCAGCGCACAGGCTTCGTCCCTAGAGGAGAGGGAGAGGCAGGAGATGCGCCGGGAAGGGGAGGGGCCGCAGCCGGGCCGCTGTGATGAGCGATACTCTTCTAACACAGCTGTTCCAGCTAATGTGCTACAACAAAGCTGTAGAGCTCCCGGCCTACAAAAGCACCGCTGGGGGTGCTGGTTGGCTTCTCCCCTCAGGAGACCACGGGGCAGCACGTGCGGGCTGCCTCCCCCGCCTCCCCCGAGAGCCCCGAGGCATGGCCCAGGATAGCCCGCCGGCCTGCCTACCTCTTTCCACCTCTAGCCGCGGTCTCTAGCGCTCAGAGGACACGGCTTTGACCCTCACCGGACAGTCCTCAAAGCTGGTTCCAAAGAGGAGCGCAGAGCGGTCCAGACGCAGTACGGCCCAGCCCTTAGAGCTCCTTTCCAGGCGGCCAGAGTGGAGCACGGGAGACTGCACCGTATGGCGGGCAGGCGGAGGCGCCTGCTGCGCGCAATGCTTACCCGGCCGGGTCCGGTTTCCAGCCTGGTTTTTGTCTCTTGCGCCGCCCTGGCCAGAGCTGGAGCCTTGGCTGCTACGGCTGAGAGCGTCGCTACCGCCGCCCCTGCCGCCGCTGTGGCTCCAGTCACCTCCTGCACCAGCTCCCCTTCCCCAGGCTCTGGACTGCTCCCCCATACCCCTCCCCCCCCGGACTTCACAGCCACAGGGTGGGGCATTGGCTTCCTGATTGGCAGGAGTGTGGTCCAATCGCCACTGTGAGAAGGCGTTTCCTGACTCGCCCACTGTTTTCCTTGGTGCGTTTCTCTTTAAATGCAAATAAGTGCGGGCGTGGTTTTGGCCGGGGGCGGAGAGGCTCTAGAAGCCCTAGGCTGGGACTCCTCACTCCCCCACCCCCTCACGCCAGGCGGGTAGCTGCTTGGCGACGCCGTAAGCTCCAGGGGCTGGTCCCATCAGTATGGAGCTCTCTGGGGCCCGGTTTCGCTTTTGCACGCGCTTTTATTTCCGTGGCCGCGGTGCAATCAGGCTGCGGCGTACTGGCCGCCACCGGTAGTTTATTCCAGAGCGAGAGGCCAGCTGGGAGAGGCGGGGCGGAGAGGTTGGGGTTCCTGGGGGACTACAAAGCACCCCCTGCACTTTGCCGGCCCCGTCCTTCCTTAGGCGTAGAATCAGGGCCCGAGCGCCTGCCCCGGAGCCGCTCAGAGGAACCCACCTGCCAGGAAAGTCAATTGCAGCTCCAGCGTCCCAGCTTCCTCTGCCTTTTCGGCATGCTGGAGCCCTAAGAGACCATAGAGTCCAGCTTCCACCAGTTACTGAAAAGTCTGTTGCTGCCCAGAGAAGAGAAAGTGCTTCCCCAAGGTCACCTATCCTGCTAGTAACGGGCAGATTTGGAATTCAGAACCGGACTCCCAGTCCAGGGCTGCTTTCACTTTTCTTCTTTGTAAAAACCTGTTTCCGTGATTGACTCTCACCCTAATTTCCCACTTTTTATGGAACTTGAGGGGATCCCCAAAGTCTCTAGTGGCCTTCTCAGCCTTTTGATGTTGAGCTAGGCTTTGTGCAGTTCCCTATCCCTGAAGAACCTAGGTATTGAGAGAAAAATCTTATCTGGGCTCAGACTGGAGGTCAAAGTTGAAGGTGGAATGAGGAGGCCTGTAGCAGCCTTGCTGCTGATGTGTCTGGGATGTGGTAGGGGGCCAGCCTGAACTTGGGTCTCTAGCCTGAGGGCATTAAATGGCGTTAGTGGCTGTCAGGGCCAGGTGAGCTGAGGCAACAAAGAATCCAGTTCTACCACTAGCTCAGGAGTATGCAGAAGGCCCAGCCCTAAAACTCTGTGAATGTCTAAAAAGCAGGGGGGGGGACCGAGGAGAGGTGGAAGTGGTACTGTTGAGGAGAGGGAAGGGAGTAGAGAACAATGCCTGCCATTTTTTGCATTGCAGGAGGAGTGCTGTCTGTTGCTCTATTAGATTCTGTCTGCCTTGAAAAGATCCAGCTGCTAAGCTGCTAAGAGGAGGACTACTGCCCCTGCGTGTGTGGACCAAAGGAAGTCACACGGTTGCTAGGGCTGGGATCTGCTCCAGCTCTGCCTCAGACTTGCTGTATGACCTTAAGCAGACCATCACACTGTCTCCACAAGGAGGGTGTAAAACTGGTCAAGCATATAGATGTCTTCCAACTCTGACAGTTAAACTCAATTCCTTTTATAATATTACATGACTTTCCATGACATTCTATACTTTATCAACACACATCAGTCTTTGAACATCATACCTCCTCTCTTCATCTTAGGTCCAAATAAATGTCAGAGAGAAGGGGGCTGCACCTGGCTCATTGTGCAACTTTGTAGGGCAAGTGCCTTCTTCTCCCTAGCCTCAGTTTCCCCATTTAGATGGCTGGACTGTAATGGTTCCCTGGAGCTGTGATTTCCTGCTTTGCAAAGCCCTGATTCTCATTTATTGGACCTGATTTGGAGGTGTCTTTTTTCCCAGTACCTCCTTCATAAACTTCCTCACTGCCTCATGCCTCTGGTTGCCTGCCACCTGTTCCCATTTCATCCAGAACCTCTGGAGTAGACCAAAGATTACAATTTGGAGGAGATAGTTTCTAAATCTGGAGTCCAGGGAAACACAGGGCCAGGATAGTCTCAGCTATGGGAGCAGGAAGATGAGATGTACAGAGTAGTCAAGTGGTGGGCTTGAAATAACAGTGAGGTGAGGGGCACTGATGCAATGCTCCTGTCACAGGAGCTAGTCCTCAATATCCTCTACCCAGCTACCAACAATATTCCACACCAGTCAGATTTGGGACTGATAAGTATTTGACATTGGGCTGGCCCAAAAGAAATAGGGATTGCAGAAAATGAAATTAATTTTTGACATGATAAAGAGGTCCCAGATGTGTGCACTTCTTCTTGGTCCTGATATTTCTAAGTCTCAGGTGAAGATTGTATATATGCACGTTAAGGTAGAAGGGATGTTGTGGGGGATGGCACAGCTCCTTGTTTGTATGGCTCACTCCTTCCCAGGAACAATGTATGGCAAGACCAAGTGTGGGCATAAACTTATACCTCAAACTGCTTTCTCGAAGAGAGTGCCCTCCAGGCCCCCATTATACATGCTGACCAACACACAATCAACTTGTTTGGTCACTACAGGGGCTGGTGGTAGAGAGCAAGGAATATGTCCTTAAGTTTCTTCACCTACAAAGTGGAGATAATCTCTCTGCTGCTCAGTACCTTGCTCCTGTAAAACCCATGAGAACAGATGTGCAGGCTGTGTGGAGGCAACTCTATAAACATAGACTGATTGACGTGACTACAATGCTCATTTCTTTCTTCCCCAGATGTTCCATGGGCACCTCCTCTATGGCAGGCCTGGTGATAAGCATTGGGAGAAGTGGGTACAGTGATAACGTTCTGGGAGCAGGGGGAAATTGGGGATGGAGTTCTGAGAGGATTTGAAAGGTAGACTAGAGGTCTAGCAAAGGTGATCTGGAGCACTACAGATGAAAAGATTCCTTCTCTCCAGGGAGAGAGGGAGGGGCATCAAAGATTCGTGGAGGATGGCCTTGATGATTCTGTCAAGTTAAACAAGTTAGAAAAGTAGGTGTGGGGAAATTAGCAAGATGGTGCCAGTCAGGCTCTCTCGCCCCGTGCTCTCATGCCCTCTTGCCCCATGTTCTGTAAACAATGACTTTGCATGGTTATGTAACAGCTGAGATCACTTATAGCACTGCACATGCACATCACGAGGTACTCACTTGGTCATGGCTACTTTGTGCAGTACCCCTGTGTGAGCTTCACCGTGAAAGCCCTGGCTGCTACTTCTTTGGGGTTACACTGGAGCAACATCATGGTTATGTTACATGAGCTTATGTCATGGCTCTGTTAATAGCTACATTATGGTTATGTTGTGGCTACTGCTGTGGCTGCTGCATCAGCCAGGAGAGAGATTGTTATGGCTGCAATGCCAGCCAGAAAAGAATAAACGTGTCTGCAATTCCTACAGTTCCTTGAGTCTCTTTCCAGCCTCTTAGCTCCCGCCTTGCGTACCCTGGGTTCAGCGAACAGTGTGAACAGCAAGCCAATTGGCGCCAGGAGCAGGATTGGCTCATGGGTAATTTCCAGGATAATTCATGCTGATGAATATTCTTAAGTACCTCTGCCTCCAGTTTCCTTAACCCACAGTGAGCCACAGCTTACCCCTGCCTCAGCTGGAGACTCTCTAGGACACACAGGTAAGAGTGGCCCAGGCTCCTATGACGTCACTGATTTTGCCCTGGGTCCTGGTGAGCAGTAGACCTTGTGTGCACTCTCCAAGAGTGGAGTCTCTATTTCCCCCCGGTCTGTGGAGCTCCTGCACTCAACTTCTCCTGGCCTTCAAAACCAAATGCTCTAGGGGCCCCTCCCACCAATGCCAAACCCCCAGGGTGGGGAGCCTGATATGGGGCTCTGAACTCTCACTTCTGTGGGAGAACTTCTGTGATACAATTGTTATCTAGTTTGTGGGTTGGCCACCTGGGTAATTAATTATATCACAAGTGTGCCCCTCCTTCTGTCTCATTGGGTTTCTTCATTATGTCTTTGGATGTCGAATGTCTTTTCTTGGTAGGTTCAGTCTTTTTTATAGTTCAGCAGTTTGTTGTGATTTTAGTGTGCTCATTAGAGGGCATGAACTTAGGGTCCTTCGCCACAATTTTATCTCTCCCACCCAGAGATTCTTTTTGATAGAGCACAGACACAGCAAATTTCGCAGAGAAGGGGGTCTCTTTCATATTTATACCCTCTGCATCCAAAAGAGAGTTTAGCACAGACTTAGTGCTAATTGTGTGTTTGCTGAACATAGTCAAACAAGGCATCTTCAGGTCTAATATTGAGCTTAATTGCCAACACCCACCATTGAAATGTGATGTTGTCACTCTTATCTGCACCAGACCATGTGTTTGGTGCCACATCCATGGTGATAAACTAGACACAGTCTTTGGCCTCAGGGCAGCCAGTATAGTGGAGGAGGCACACAGACAATCTGACTAATGCCCTGCAGTATCTGACTTGGGCAAGGCACTTGATGAAGTTGCCATCTGCTAAACTGAAGAATATAGGAATAGGACTAGGGGATGTAATGATTCTGTGTAGGACATCTGAATTTGACTTGTTTTAAAGTTCCCCTTCTGGGAACTTTGCATTTGCTATTCAGAGTGCCCCTAATGTTTGTCCTCTGAATACTGACATAGTTTGTGCCTCATTTTCTTCAGATATCTTTCAAGTGTCACCTTATTAGTGAAACTTGCCCTGGATACTTGAAATATAAAATAGAAAATCCCCATTCCTACCTCCTTCATTCTCCAGTCCTTTAATTGTCCTTTTATTCTTACCCATAGAATTTATCACTTCCTGGTATATTATTTTTATTTTTATTGTCATTTAAAATTATTTATTTCTAATTGGAGGATCATTACTTTACAATAATTTGTTGACTTCTACCATATATCAACATGAATCAGCCATAGGTGTATGTATGTCCCTTCCCTCCTGAAACCTCCCTCCCACCTCCCACCCCATCCCACCCCGCTAAGTTATTGTCTATTTCTCATCAAGCTAATGGAAGCTCCATGAGGGCTGATAGACAAGTAACAAAATACATGAGTAAAGTATATTGTATGTCAGATGGCAATAAATGACATAAAGAAAAATAGAGCAGGAAAGGGGTACAAGGAGTATTGGTGGGAGAATATTGCTTTAAATAGGGCAGTTGAGGTAGCATTTATTGAAAAGGTGAAAGTCAAGCAAAGATCCGAGGGAACTGTGGGAGCAAACTATGAGAATATGTGGAAGGGAAGCAGTCCAGGCAGAAGGGACAACAACTAAAAAGATCCTAAGGTGGGAAGATGTTGGAATGTTAGAGGAAAAACAAGGAAGCCAGTATAGCTAGAGCAGATTGAGTGTGGGGAAAAGTGGTAGAAGAGGAGGTCAGAGAGGACATGGGAGGCAGATGGCATATGACTTTGTACATTATTTAAAGACTAAGCTTTGCAGATTTTGAGCTGAGAAGTAGTGAAATGGCTAGGGAGTTGTAGTGTCAAGGAAGGAAGCAGTGAGACCAAATGGAGGCCCCTACAGGGATCCAGTTGAGAGGTAATGGTGGCTCAGACCAGGGGAGAAGCAGTAGACATGCTGAGAAGTATTGAGTTCTAGATGTATTTGGAAAATAGAACCGACTAGACTTGGTGATGAAGGGTGTGAGAGGAAGAGTAAGGAATAGGAGCTTACAAAACTGTGAGAGGGAGGGACCGGCAAAGTGAGACCAGAGCCAGGAGATCTGACTCTCCCAGAAACCATATAAAAGATGGTATTACCAACAATGTATTTGTCAGATGCTGCCCAGAGGCACAGAAAGATAAAAGTAAAAAAAAGATGCCATTGGGTATGGATCTGAGTAGTCACTGGTGATATGGGCAAGGCCAGTTTGGAGCAGGGGTAATGGTGTATGCCAGACTGCAGTGGAATGTCAAGAGTTTGGCCTGAAAGAAAAGAGAGAATGTATGCAGTTTCCTTGCTCTAGAAGTGTGACTGCAAAGAGATGGTAGCTAAAGGGGGCCCTAAGTTTCAGGTTTGTTTTTATAAGATGAAAGGGTATGAGCTTGCTTATAAGCTGAGGAAGAAAAACCAGTCAAGGTGAAGATATAGGAAACAGGATAATTGATGAGTGGGAGGCCCTGGGTGGGGTTGGGGATGGGATCCAGAGCCCCTGGAGATGTACTTGGCTTGAAAGAAAGACTGAGACAAGAGGGAAGGATGTGTAGATGCAATAGAATGTGTTGTTATGGTAAGTTGATGATACCACATCTATAACCTCTACCTTCTCTGGTAAGTGGGAGGCAAAGTCCCTTAAGTGAGAAGTAGCTGGGGAGATGTGAGGAAACCTGATATTATTGGACAAAGTTTGAAATAGATACTGCAGAGAATGTGCAAGTAGATAAAGGCCTTTTAAAATTTCTTCTATAGTGTACATCAAACCAGGCTTAGAAGAAGACAATGGCTTGATCCAAAGTTTGTGTGTTACTAGGTGAGAGATTGAAATTATTGAATGAACACAGGCTAAAATGTAGTCAAGGAAGGAAGTGAAGACAGGGGAGAGGAGCAATTAGAGAGAAGGTAGGGGAAAATATGGTGTCTAAAACACAGAAACTTCCTAAGTGAACAATGCAAAGAAACAGAGGAAAACAATAGAAAGGGAAAGACTAGCGATCTCTTCAAGAAAACTAGAGATACCAAAGGAACATTTTATGCAAAGATGGACTCAATAAAGGAGAGAAATGGTATGGACATAACAGAAGCAGAAGATATTAAGAAGAGGTGGGAAGAATACACAGATGAACTGTACAAAAAAGATCTTCATGACCCAGATAACCACAGTGATGTTATTACTGCTGTTGCTCCTACCGTAGTTTGGCCTAGGACAGGGAACACTGCCATACCCATCAGCAAAAAATGGATCAGAGATTTACTTAGCATAGCTTTGCCCACCAGAGAAAGACCTAGTTTTCCCCACAGCCAGTCCCTCCCAGACGGAAGCTTCCAAAAGTCTCTTATCATCATCCATCAGAGGGCAGACAGAATGAAAACCACAATCACAGAAAACTAACCAAACAGATCACATGGATCACGGCCTTGTCTAACTCAGTGAAACCATGAGCCATGCTGTGTAGGGCCACCCAAAACAGATGGGTCATGGTGGAGAGTTCTGAGAAACATGGTCCCCTGGAGGAGGGAATAGCAAACCACTTCAGCATTCTTGCCTTGAGAACCCCATGAACAGTACGAAAATGCAAAAAGATGTGAGCAAAAGCATAGAAGTGGGGGAAAGCAGGGTAGTTTGGGTAACCAATTGAG
The DNA here is from genome assembly GCA_007570785.1 of Antilocapra americana. Taxonomy (NCBI): domain Eukaryota; kingdom Metazoa; phylum Chordata; class Mammalia; order Artiodactyla; family Antilocapridae; genus Antilocapra; species Antilocapra americana. The sequence continues at coordinate 3,605,240 of ML663487.1, read as the reverse complement.
TCTGGTTTGAATTCAGTATATTTCAACAAGAGCTAGGCAGGGGACTAGACTGGAGAGGGCCCTGAAAATCCTGGGTCTTTTGATGTTGAAGATTTTGGTCCTTAGAATGGGGCATGCATACTCATGGGAATGACTTACTGAATGTATAAACATATTTCCTGATTTCCCAGGGAAAATCTGGAATAATTACATTTTTTAATTAAAATTGACATACAAAATTGTATTAATTCCAAGTATATAGCATAATGATTTGATATTTGTGTGTATTGTGAAATAATCATCACAAGTCTAGTTAACATCTGTCACCATACATAGTTACAATTTTTTTCTTGTGATGAGAAACTTTAAGATCTTCTCTCTTACAACTTTCAGACAGGCAATACAGTATTGAGCATATTCACCATGTTGTATATCTCAATGAATTATTTATTTTATAACTGAAAGTTTGTATTTTTTGACATCCTTCACTCATTTTGTCCACTTCCAACCTCTGCCTCTGGCAACGACCAATCATTTTGTGCCTATAAGCTTATTTTTTTAATTAGATTTCATATATAAGTGAAATCATATACTATTTGTCTGTATCTGTCTGACTTGTTCACTTGGCATAGTGCCCTCCAGGTCCATCCATGTTGTTGCAAATGAAAAGATTTCACTATTCCAGTATGTGTGTGTTTGTGTGTGTATCACATTTTCTTTACCCATTCATTCACTGATGAACACTTTGGTTGCTTCCATATCTTGGCTAATTGTAAATAATGTTTCAGTGAAAATGAGGTTGCACATAAATAGTATCTTTGTTTTCTTTGGATAAATACACATAAGCAGGATTGCTGGATCATATTCCATACTTTTTTACATAGTGGCTTTTACATTTACATTCCCAGCTGTTCACAAGGGTTCCATTTTATCCACATCCTTGCCAGCACTTGTAATTTCCTATCTTTTTTGATAATCGCCATTTTAACAGGGGTGAGGTCATATCTCATTGTGGTTTTAATTTGCATTTCCCTGATCATTAGTGATATTGAACACTTTTTCATGTACCTGTTGGACATCTGTATCTTCTTCAAAACAAAGGTTGATTCAAGTACTCTACCCATTTTTTAGTCAGGTTATTTGTTTCTTTTAATGTTGAGTTGTATGAGTTCTCTTTATATTTTATATTAACTCCTTATAGGATTTATTGTTTGCAAGTATCTCCTCCCATTTGGTAAGTTACTTTTTCATTTTGTTGATAGTTTCCTTTGAAGTGCAGAAGCTTTTCAGTTTGGTGTGATCCCACTTGTTTATTTTTGCTTTTGTTGCCCTTGCTTTTATTGTCAAATCCAAAACTAAGACTGATGTTAAGGAGCTTATCACCTATATTTTCTTCTAGGAGTTTTATGGTTTCAAGTCTTATGTTCAAGGCTTTAATCCATTGTGAGTTAATTTTTTTTCTATCATATAAAATAGTGGTCCAGTTTAATTTTTTGTTGCATGTGCCTATCCAGTTTTCCCAACACCATCTGTTAAAGAGAGGCTGTCCTTTCCTCGTTGTATATCTTGGGTGTTTTGTCATAAATTAATTGACCATATATGCTTGGGATTTTTCTGGCAGCATTAATTTATGCACTATCTTATGGGTCCAGAGCATTTGACTGCTTATAAGACATTTGCACATTTATCATTTCATTCACTTCTAGAATAACTCTGAGATAGGCAGAACAATGGGCAAGGCAATGGCACCCCACTCCAGTACTCTTGCCTGGAAAGTCCCATGCATGGAGGAGCCTGGTAGGCTGCAGTCCATGGGGTCGCTGAGAGTCAGATGCAACTGAGCGACTTCACCTTCACTTTGCACTTTCATGCACTAGAGAAGGAAATGGCAACCCACTCCAGTGTTCTTGCCTTGAGAATCCCAGGGATGGGGGAGCCTGGTGGGCTGCCGTCTATGGGGTCGCACAGAGTCAGACACGACTGAAGCGACTTAGCAGCAGCAGCAGCAAGCAGAACAATTTTTGTACAGATGTGAAAACCAAGCCCCAGAGAAGGGAAGAAACATGCCAAAAGCCATACAGTGAGCCAATGATAGAACCAGAACTAGAACCCATGATGTTTCTTGTTGCCCAAGACAGGGATTTTCATATGGTACCATGTTCTGCCTCATGTATGAGTAGGAGCATTGGGGAAGAGGAGGTCAAGCCCTGATTTCATATCATAGGCCTGGGCAGTGTGTGTACAGGGCTCTCTCTTACTGAGAATGGTGGCAAACCCTTAGTTGTCAGAGGCCTCAGCCTTGGCCCTCATGATAGAGTTGGCATTGAGGAGTGATGCAGCAAAGGCAGGAAAAGGTGGCTGGGTCTATAGGGGGAACAGAGCTCTTCTCACTTCTCTATTTTTGCTGATATTTTCCAAACCCTAAAGGGGCTTAATTGTTCTCCTAGCCACAGGGAAACCCTGCTCTTCCATGTACAAGCCATCGTCTTATATTTTAAGACATCTTCTTGATGAGATGCAAGATGAACAACCATCTGTTTCATCCTGATACCATCTGAGATAGTCACAGATGACATTAGCTTCCAGACACTAGTCTACTTGCTAGCTCCTACTTTGGCAGTCTGCTACCAGCACAAGATGCCTCCTCCCAGTAGAAAAGTAGAGCATGGGCTGATTGCATTATCTGCTCAAGTGACCCCTCCAGTGCCTTCAGCTGCAGTACCTTCACCTCCTTGACCCTCACAACACCATCACTACAAACAAAGCTACTGGAGGTGATGGAATTCCAGCTAAGCTATTTCAAATCCTAAAAGATGATGCTGTTAAAGTGCTGCATTCAATATGCCAGAAAATTTGGAAAACTCAGCAGTGGCCTCAGGACTGGAAAGGTCAGGTCACATTCCAATCCAAAGAAGTGCAATGCCAACGAATGTTCAAACTGCATTTATTGCTTAGTTACTAGCAACTAAACAACAAATTCTATGGCCAGCTCTGTGTTTTCAGTTCAGTTTAGTTGCTCAGTCATGTCCGACTCTTTGCAACCCCATGGACTGCAGAACGTCATGATTCCCTGTCCCTCACCATCTCCTAGAGCTTGCTCAACTCATGTCCATTGAGTCAGTAATGCATCCAACCATCTCATCCTCTGTCATCCCCTTCTCCTCCTGCCTTCAGTCTTTTCCAGCTTCAGGGTCTTTTCCAATGAGTCGGCTCTTTGCATCAGGTGGCCAAAGTATTGGAGTTTCAACTTCAGCATCAGTCCTTCCAATGAATATTCAGGGTTGATTTCCTTCAGGATTGGCTGGTTTGATCTCCTTGAAATCCAAGGGACTCTCAAGAGTCTTCTCCAACACCATAGTTCAAAAGCATCAATTCTTCAGTGCTCAGCCTGCTTTATGGTCCAGCTTTCACATCCACACATGACTACTGGAAAAACCATAGCTTTGACTATATGGACCTTTCAGCAAAGTGACACCTCTGCTTTTTAATACACTGTCTAGGTTTGTCATAGCTTTTCTTCCAAGGAGCAAGCATCTTTTAATTTCATGGCTGCAGTCACCATCTGCAGTGATTTTGGAGCCCAGGAAAATAAAGTCTGTCACTGTTTCCATTGTTTCCCCAACTATTTGCCATGAATTGATGGGACTGGATGCCATAATTTTGGTTTTCTGAATGTTGAGTTTTAAGCCAGCTTTTTCACTTTCCTTTTTCACTTTCATCAAGAGGCTCTTTAGTTCCTCCTCACTTTCTTCCGTAAGGGTGGTGTTATCTGAATATCTGAGGTTATTGATATTTCTCCTGGCAATCTAGATTCCAGCTTGTGCTTCATCCAGTGCAGCATTTCCCATGATGTACTCTGCATATAGGTTAAATAAGCAGGGTGAGAATATACAGCCTTGATTTATTCCTTTCCCAATTTTGAACCAGTCCATTGTTTCATGTGTGGTTCTAAGTATTGCTTACTGAGGCAGGTAAGGTGGTCTAGTAGTCCCATCACTAAGAATTTTCCACCGTTTGTTGGGATCCACACACTCAAAGACTTTAGTATAGTCAATGAAGCAGAATTATATGTTTTTCTGAAGCCCCCTTGCTTTTTCTATGATACAGCCGATGTTGGCAATTTGGTCTCTGGCTTCTCTGCCTTTTCTAAATCCAGCTTATACACTGGAAATTCTTAGTTCATGTATTGTTGAAGCCTAGCTTGCAGGATTTTGAGCATGACCTTTCTAGCATTTGAAATGAGTGCAATTATGCCAGTGTTTGAACATTCTTTGGCATTTCCCTTCTTTGGATTGGAAAAGGACTTATGCCAGCATGCTGCAGCTCTGAGGACTGTTGTGGTCAGTGTCCCTGACCTCTCAGCAGGCTACTGCCAACCCATGCCTCTGCCAGAGACTCCTGGACATTCACAGGCAAGTCTGGTTCAGTCTCTTGTGGGGTCACTGATCCTTTCTCCTGGGTCCTGGTGCACACAAGGTTTTGTTTATTCCCTCCAATAATCTGTTTCCCAATCATGTGGAATTTCTGTAATCAAATGCCACTGGCCTTCAAATTCCCTGGGGGTTCTCAGTCCCTCTGCCGAATCTCCAGGTTGGGAAATCTGTTGTGGGCCCTAGACCTTTGGCAACTCTGTGAGAACTTCTTTGGTATAATTGTTCTGTAGTTTGCAGGTCATCTGTTCAGCAGCAGTGTAGAGCTAATGGCAACCTCCTCCAAGAGGACTTATGCCACACACTGCACCTCCCAGGACTATTGCAGCCAGAGCCCCTATCCCCACGGCAGGCAACTGCCGGCCCATGCCTCTGTAGGGAATAGTCAAACACTCAAAGGCAGGTCTGGCTCAGTCTCTTGTGGAGGTTACTGCTCCTTTCCCTGGGTCCTAGTGTGCACGAGGTTTTGTTTGTGTCCCCTGAGCTTTGCTAGTGGGTATGAGATTTGATTTTAAACATGTTGTACCCCTGATATCCACTTGTTGGGGCTTCTCCTTTGTCCTTGGATGTGGAATATCTTTCTTTTATGGGGTTCACCATTCTCCTGTCAATTGTTGTTCAGGAGCTAGTTGTGTTTTTGGTGAACAGTACGAAAAGGTAAAAATATGTGACACTGAAAAATGAACATCCCAGGTTGTTAGGTGACCAATATGCTACTTGAGAAGAGCAGAAAATAGCTCCAGAAGGAATGAAGAGGCTGAACCAAAGTGGAAACAACGCCCAATTGTGGTTGTGTCTGGTGGTGAATGTAAATTCCGATGCTGTAAGAAAAATATTGATAGGAACCTGGAATGCTAGGTTCATGAATCAAGGTAAATTGGAAGTGGCCAAACAGGAGATGGCAAGAGTGAACATTGACATTTTAGGAATCGGTGAACTAAAATGGACCAGAATGGGCGAGTTTAATTCAGATCACCATTGTATCTACTACTATGGTCAAGAATCCCTTAGAAGAAATGAGGTAGCCTTCATAGTCAACAAAAGAATCCAAAATGCAGTACTTGTATGCAATCTCAAAATGACAAAATGATCTTGGTTTGATTCCAAGACAAACCACTCAATATCACAGTAATCCAAGTCTATGCCCCAACAACTAATGCCAAAGAAACTTAAGTTGAACAGTTCTATGAAGACCTACAACACCTTCTAGAACCAACACCAAAAAAGATGTCCTTTTCATCATAGGGGACTGGAATGCAGGAAGTCAAGAGATACCTCGAGTAACAGGCAAGTTGGTCTTGGAGTACAAAATGAAACAGGGCAAAGGCTAACAGAGTTTTGCCAAGAGAATGAACTGATCATAGCAACAACACAAGAGACAACTCTACACATGGACATTATCAGATGGTCAATATCAAAATCAGATTCTATCTTTGCAGCTGAAGATGGAGAAGCTCTATACATTCAGAAAAAAAAAAGACTGAGAGCTGACTGTGGCTTATATCATGAACTCCTAATTGCAAAATTCAGACTGAAATTGAAGAAAGTAGGGAAAACCACTTGGCCATTCAGGTATGACCCAAATCAAATCCCTTACACAGTAGAAGTGACAAACAGATTCAAGGGATAAGATCTGATAGACAGGGTGCCTGAAGAACTATGGATGGAGGTTTGTAACATTGTACAGGAGGTGGTGATCAAAACCATCCACAAGAAAAAGAAATTCAAAAAGGGAAATGGTTATCAGAGGAGGCCTTACAAAGATCTGAGAAAAGAAGAGAAGCTAAAGGCAAAGGAGAAAAGGAAAGATATACTCATCTGAATGCAGAGTTCCAAGTATAGCAAGGAGAGAGAAGAAAACCTTCCTAAGTGAACAGTGCAAAGAAACAGTAGAAAGACTAGAGATCTCTTCAAGAAAACTAGAAATACCAAGGGAACATTTATTGCAAAGATGGGCACAATAAAGGAGAGAAATGATATGGACCTAACAGAAGCAGAGGATACTAAGAGGATGTAACAAGAATACACAGAAGAACTATATAAAAAAGATCTTAATGATCCAGATAACCATGATGTTGTGATCACTCACCTAGAATCAGACATGTTGGAGTGGGAAGTCAAGTGGGCCTTAGGAAGCATCACTACAAACATCAAACAGAGGTTATGGAATTCTAGCTGAGCTACTTCAAGTCCTAAAAGATAATGCTATTAAAGTGCTGTACTCAATATGCCAGCAAACATGGACAACTCAGCAGTGACCAGAGGACTGAAAAAGTTCAGTTTCCAATCCAATCCCAAAGAAGGGCAATGCCAAAGAATGTTCAAACATCCACATCATTGCACTCATTTCACATGCTAGCAAAATAATGCTCAAAATTCTCCAAGCTAGGCTTCACAGTATGTGAACAATGAGCTTCCAGATGTTCAAGCTGGATTTAGGAAAGGTAAAGGAACCAGAGATCAAATTGCCAACATCCGCTGGAACATAGAAAAAGCAAGGGAATTTCAGGAAAAAAACATCTAGTTCTGCTTTATTGACTATGCTAAAGCCTTTGAGTGTGTGGATCCCAACAAACTGTGGAAAAATCTTAGCAATGGGAATACCAGACCACCTTATCTGCCTCCTGCAAAACCTGTATGCAGGTCAAGAAGCAACAGTTGGAACTGGACATGGAACAACAGACTGGTTCCAAATTGGGAAAGGAGTAGTCAAGACTGTATATTTTTGCCCTGCTTATTTAACTTACATGCAGAGTACATCATGCGAAATGCTTGGCTGGATGAAGCACAAGCCGGAATCAAGAGTGTCAGGAGAAATATCAATAACTTCAGATATGCAGATGACACCACCCTTATGACAGATAGTGAAGAGGAACCAAAGAGGCTCTTGGTAAAGGGGAAAGAGTGAAAAAGCTGGCTTAAATCTCAACATTCAAACAACTAAGATTATGGCCTCCGGCCCCATCACTTCATGGCAAACAGATGGGAAAACAATGGAAACATTGACAGACTTTATTTTCTTGAGCTCTAAAAATCACTGCCGATGGTGACAGCAGCCATGAAATTAAAAGACACTTGCTCCTTTGATGAAAATCTATGACAAACCTAGACAGCATATTAAAAATCACAGATATTTCTTTTCTGACAAAGGTCCATCTAGTCAAAGCTATGGTTTTTTCAGTAGTCTTGTATGGATGTGAGAGTTGGTTTATAAAAAAGCTGAGTGCCAAAGAATTGATGCTTTTGAACTGTGTGGTGTTGGAAAAGACTCTTGAGAGTCCCTTGGAATGCATGAGGATCAAACCAATCAATCCTATAGGAAATCAATCCTGAGTTTTCATTGGAGGAACTGATGCTGAGGCTGAAGCTTCAGTGCTTTGGCCACCTGATGTGAAGAGCTGACTCATTGGAAAAGACCCTGATGCTGAGAAAGATTGAAGACAGGAGAAGTGAATGACAGAGGACAAGATGGTTGGATGGCATCACTGATTCAATAGACATGAGTTTGAGCACACTCCCAGAGATGGTGAAAGCCAGGGAAGCCTGGCATGCTATAGGCCATTGTGTCATAAAGACACAACTGAGCGACTGAACAGCAACAATGTCTTTGCTCACTGCATTTCCCCTACTAATACTTTTTTTTGTTTTGCTCTCTACCAATTACAACATTTTCTACCATTCAAAGCCAAGATCAAACACCGCCTCTTCCACTACCCTTTCCCTCAAATTAGTAGCTGAAGGAGAACTCTCTGGTTTCTGCAGACAGTGGGCCATTTGCAATTTGGATCTTGTCTTTGGTAGCCACCTTTCTGAATAAAGCAAAATAATTTTCCTACTGCAGGAAAGAATTCAGACTTGTTAGTGTCATGTGCAGAGCACAGCCAGCCCTAGGCTTATGGCAATTCCAGTATAGAAGGGAGGGTAGGACATAGGGAGAGAAGAAAGGAAAATAAATGTTAGGAGGAGACAGGGAGAGAGGGAGAGAAGGGTTAAAATTTGGCTTTCTTGGAAGCTGCATTCCCAGTAGTCTAGCTTATAGTCAAGATCTAACTGGGAAAACAAAGTACCTGGAAACTAGTGATTGTAATGGGGTATAGGAAGGAAGCTAGATTATCATCTAGGGGCAGTACCAACAAGAGACTAAAGGCCAAGAGTGAGGTTTCATTACAGGCAACTTCTCCTCATATCTCCTACGGAAAGTTACCTCAGAAGATTCATCATCAGAATTTTAGATGATCCATTTTAACTCTTGGTCTGTTGTCTAGATGGGAAAGAGACCGAGGTACCAGGCCTTAAAGTTGTTTCTGTCCATAGAAGCACAGGCAAGTAGAAGAACAATAGCTCAGAGAGGTCTGGAGAGCTGGGCTACCAATAACATGGGCACTTAACTTTGAAAGGTTCTCAATCTGCTTATCTTGGAAATAGGGCAAAGAGTTTCAGCCTTTCCTCTCTGTCTAGGATTTGGTGTGCTCCTACATCTTCATCAAATGCAAGTCTTCTGGCATGCCAGGAGTATCCACACATTTTCAAGGGTCAACCAGAGAATCTGTATTCTAGGTGGCACAGGAGAGGCTACTCTGGGCAGGCCCCATTTGAAGGGTGTATTTTCCCAGGGTCCTAAAGTATTGGGTTGGCCAATAAATTCACTCAGGTTTTTACATAACATCTTACAGAAAAACCCAAACGAATTTTGTGGCCAACCCAATGGATGGGGCTGCTGAACTTGACTCCAAATCTCCTAAACCCTGACTAAGGGGATGGGGAACAGAGCAAAGAGTGGGGTCCCAGATAACTCACCCATCAGGAACACAGGTTGAAAGAAAGGTAAAAGATTCTGGTAGCTCTTTTCCCTGAAGTCTGTTTTTATAGTATAGTCTGGTCCTTTACTTCTCTTGTTTCTTGGACATAAACAGTTGCACTGCCCTCCAAAATGCCTTATGCATTTGAAAGTCTGGAAGCTGCATGTGGCAGGACCATGGGGATAGATGGCCAGTTCTCTTGCCTTCCTTTCTAAAGTCTCTCAAGCACTAGGAGCTAGGGAGAATGGGGGTGGTAAGAAGAAGGAGAAGCAAGTAATTTTTGACCCCATTCCCTGCCTTCCTTCCTTCATGATAGGAGATAATTATGTAGGAGTGTGGGGCATGGGTCTGTCAAGGCAGCTCTCAGGAAAAGCTCTAAACATCAAAAGTATTTCCCACATAGCTATTATCTGGGCTTGACTCCTCTATGCCTTAAACTTGTATCTCTTTAACTGCTCATCTATATCCTCACCCACAGTTGTGCAGGAGATATAGATGAAAGCACTGTGGAAAGATGAAGGTTTAGCAAAATTGAAGGCGCCTAAATCTGGGTGCCTAGATTTGGGTGGCTATCGCTGCTGGTCCAGGCCCCATTTGCCTCCTTCCCCTGGTCTTCTCCACATCATAGGTTGACTGACCACTGCCGACTGCATTTCCCAGGCTTCCTCATCAATCATCTTCTGGTTGGGGTCAACCAGTGGAAGGCACTGGTTGGAGGGTAAGAAATGTGGGGAAACCAGGGTACTTAGGCTCTACCTTTTGTGCCTTTGCTGGCACCTCTGCTGTGTCTCTTTTATGGCTTCTGCTGTCAGTATACTTCCAATTCTGCTGGGTGATCCAATTCCTGGCTCAGGTCATACCACCTCCTTCCACTGTCCATTTTTCACCTTGCCCTGATCTTCCAGATATTGTAAGAGGGGCTGACCCCTCTAGGTTTTTTTCCCATGCTCTACCTCTAGTTTTCTCCAGTGAGACACTGGAAGCAGACTGATGGGCAAGAATGATGTAAAGGAGAGGGTATTTCTTCCTTTCCTCTTGTTTGGACACTCATGATAGACCTGTGGTTTCACTTTCCATCAGGTTCTTCCTCTCACCTTCAGCCTAAGGATGGTGTTAGACTCCTGCTATCACTAATCTATAACTTCCTGTTCTTCTTAGATTCTCTTCCTATCACCTATGTAACCATGTTCCATGTTAAATTTGTTGTCATAAATTTGATAATTTGTGTTCCTAGCTAGATCTTGACTATAAAATAGACTAGTGAGAATGCAGCCTATGATTCAAGGTGAGTGAATGGGAGACTCCTTGGTCATTTGACTCAAATAAGGTGTTTGGCAACTGTAGGAGATAGGAAGAATAAAAGAAAAGCAGGCCCTGGCAAGAGCCACAAAAGAAGTTTATAATTATTGATAAACTGGATGCTATAAGGCATGAGACTCTTGGAACAATTCCAGAGGGAACAGTTCATAATCTTGAAAACAAGATATGTTCCTGGGGTCGGAAAACCAACCCCAGACTGTTTCTCAACTGGCATCTCAGAGTCACATGTTTTACGTATCTGGTGGAAAATCTATAGATAAGGATATTAGTCTTAGTTACTGATTTGTTACTGATTACTGTTTCTTAATTACTCAATGGTTAATGATTTTGTTCTTTGGCCCTAAAGGCCACATGAGTTATAGTTTAACTCTCTGCATATTCTTTCATTCATGGTTGAAAGTATAATAAAACTGGCTTAGATTCAGTTTCGGCACCTTCACCTTGGAGCAGTGTTGGTCCCCTGATCCTCGCTTTTCCTTGAATTCTCGTGTCTTATTTCTCATTTTCTTGGTGTATTGCACTTTCGGAAACACTGCTGTCTCGACAGGCAACAGCCCCTGAAAAGGTGGCATTTGTTCACCCCAACCTGGTATCAATAGATTGGCTGTGGACCCAAGTTTGGTTCAGTAACAATAGCAGCCAGTGATTCAATGGAGACACAGGGCTGAACAAGATGATGCTACCCTTATACTTACCTGATTTCTTCAGGACCTTGCTCCTAGAACATTACAGTGCCAATTGTCTCACGGATCTTGGTGGGGAGGTATAGGCCATTGGGTTAGTTTTCTCTTTCAGTAATCAGTCTCCTATGCCTATTGAATGCCAGATCAGTATAATTCTTCCCCATGACCAACCAGACACCTTCCCCCAGTGAACTCTGTGCCCCTACCCCCGCCAATCTAACACACACCAGACACAACAGCCCCCAGGATTTATTTTCTGAGGATTTTATTGCGGAGGCTAATACAGGAGAGCAGCTTCAGGTGAGTGCACAGAGCTGTAGTTCCCGCCAGCTACCTGGGTCCCCAGGTGATTTCTTGGAGGCATTGTAGGTTTCTGGGCAGGCTACAAGATTACAGTTGGTGTTTGAGGTAGCTGATCAACACTGGGGAAATATCCAGCTGGTCGATGGCCTGTGGCTGCCTGGTGTGGCACAGGGTTCTGCGGATAACTAAACGAGCCTGTGATAGCAGTGACCGTGGAGTGGCTACAGTAAAGAAAAACAGGTTTTGAGAAGCAATTCTCAGTGTGGTTCTCCCATTCAAGCCTACATCCATCCTGCCCTGGCTACTGCAGCCCTAACTGCTCTCTCCCTTCTAAGAAGTGTCCCCCTCCCTGCCCTAAAATGCATGGTACCAATGGGGACACACTGAAGCCTGGTGAGGGCACGTTCAAGGCCACAAGACTGTCATTGGCAGAGCCAGAACCACAAATTGGGATTGTGCAAACCTTATATCATCTCAGTGAACCTTTCCCTAAAAAGGAATCTGTAACCTCTTTTCTACTAGGTCCCCAAGAAAGGGAAGACAATGGTGTTTTCTCCAATTCACCCCAGAAATGTTAACTTAGGGGGTGATTTGTGTCTCTGGGACTTCCCAGGAGACCTTTTAGAGCTGGTCTGCTTGACACTCACCTCGGGCCTTTATCAGCAATGCAGTGCTTTTATCATATTGTGAGTTCAGGTCCAGGGAGAGGCATGGAAGGTAGATGTTAGCACCAAAATCAATTAACAGCTGGATGTACTCTGGCTCACAATTATGGTGGAGGCAGATTTCAAGGAGGGTGCGGGGCCGTGGGATTCGAGCCAATAGGTGCTGGTCAGTACAGTTGTAGTCGGGGTCTGCCCCATGGAGCAAAAGCAGGCGGAAACAATCAAGGTGACCATAGACTGCAGCCAAATAGAGGGGGCCAGAACATGAAGCTATGTTCAATGCCCAGACTGGTAGTTTTGCCTTGACATTGACCTCTGCACCATGACCCAGGAGCTCCTGCAGAATGGTAACAGCACCATCACGGGCAGCTGTGAGCACAGGTGAGGAGTTGTTGTAGATGCTACCACCAGGACAGGCACCAGCTTCCAAAAGCACACGCACACAGTCCAGATGGCCATGACTGACGGCGGTAAAAAGTGGTGTCTGTGCTTTGATGTCTAAGCTGTCAACATCAGCCCCATGTGCCAGGAGGACCTGTAGGCAGCTAAGGTGGCCATAAGAAGCAGCCAAGTGCAAGGGTGTCCCAGGGACACCCCAGCCACTCCTACTGTTGATAAATCTTTTGTAACGCTTCTGGCACAAAAGCTGGTCCAAAGTATAGGAATCATTGTTGTACACTGCTTGATTGAGAGCTTGCTTCTCTCCTGTGTCAGTGTCTTCCTCCTCATCAGGCTGCAGGAGGGAGAAGATCTTGGTGATGTCCATGAGGTTTTCACCTTGGCTGATTGGAGCAAAACTGTTCTCATTATGAGCAGGAGGATATGCCAGATCTGTGGGTGACAAAAACAGGAAACTGAGGCCTGCCGTCAAAAGCCTGGACGCTTGCTCTCCCATCCTTCACTATCAGGCTCCTCACTCACTGGTCCCCTGCTTCAAACTCCTACTCCATCTTATTTCAGACCCTAGAGATGGCTGCCAAAATAGATCAGGTCATTTCACAGCCTGGTACCTTTGCATATGTTGTTCTGCCTACCCTTCAAACTCCTACTTCTGGAAAGCCTTCCCTAATCTCCTCCCCTTCTCAGGGTTTCTAAAGAATTACAACTAGGCTTTAGCTATGAACTTTCACATCTTATTTCCACTTATCTGTGCTTCATCAGTGTGTAAACTCCAAGGCGAGGATTCCTGTATCCATCTTATTCGTCCACTCCCAGCAGAGCCCACATCATGGCTAGGGAGTTGGTAGATGCATCTTAGTTCAGAATGTATGGGCTAATGAGGTGGTTCTGGTCTGGCAGTTGCTAGGCCAACAGAATGGTGCTTTTTGGTGTTAAGAGGTCATCCTTGAGCGTTCTGACATCAGTCTTATGGGGGCAGGTCCTCAACTCTACCTCTCAGCCTTTTAGATGAGATTCAACCACTTCATGGGTTTCCCTAGTGGCTCAGATGGTAAAGATCTGCCTGAAATGCAGGAGACCTGGGTTTGATCCCTGGGTCGGGAGATCCTCTGGAGAAGTCAATGGCAACCCACTCCAGTACTCTTGCCTGGAGAATTCCACGGACAGAGGAACCTGGCAGGCTACAATCCATGGGATCGCAAAGAGTCAGACACAACTGTGCAACTAACTTTCACTTTTACTTTTCAACCTCTTCATAGTCCCTCATATGTGGTGTCCACTCAGACTCAGGCCCCATGCTTCAGGCAACAGAGTTGCTAAGGAAATGGATGCTGAATGGCATTCACTGATTAAATAAAGAAATGACTAAATAAACAAAGACATTATAAGAAATACACTTCAAGTAAAACAAACTTAAAGAGATAGTAAGAAATAGTTGTGGTTTCCAGAGCAAGTCCTCCTCTATGTTAACAACTAGATTTTCCACCAGGACTACTTCAATCCAGGAGTCCCTTTGATTGCCAGCAACTCTTTGGAAACTATGGTTTCTCCATCTCTCTGCTGTTGTTGTTCAGTTACTAAGTCGTGTCCAACTCTTTGGAACCCCATAGACTATAGCATGCCAGGTTTCCCTGTCTTTCACTATCTCCCAAGGTTTGCTCAAACTCATGTCCTTTGAGTTGGTGATGCCTCTCATCCTCTGTTGCCCCCTTCTCCTCCTGCCTTTAATCTTTCCCATCTCTCTGAGTCAAGCATTTTCCCATCCTCTCTGCTCTACCCAGCCTTGAGCCTTGCCTTAACCCTCAGCTCTTGTCTCTTCATTACAAAATCACTCATTGCCCAGTGACTGACTCAACCCAGTGCTTTGACCTTTCTTGTCCTGTTTGTAATACTCCAAAGTTAAAGTCACCCACCTCAGTTTGTAATGTCATCAGGATAAGCTCGTAGGTTTTTCAGTAGTCGAGTCTTCATCCTCTCCCATACCCTGCAGCCCTAGACTCAGGGCTACACACCTCTTTTTATTCACTGTCAACCTTGATCCCTCTTTGTTAGCCTGGGGCCTTGAATATACACTTCATAGAATAAATGGTGAGGTGGGTGGATGAGTCTCCTTCAACTTTAGCTCCCCCTGTAAGTCAGCATCAACTCCATATATTTATTATTTATCCATTTTTTGGGTGCAATTATAACAAGAGGATTTTAGAAATCAGGCAGATCTAAGTTTGCAACTCAGCACCTCTATTTTCTATCTGAGTAAACTTTGGGCAAGTTTCTTCCCTTCTTTGGGATTCAGTTTCCTCATTTATAGGACAGAATAATCATCCCTGCCTCATGGAACTGTTAAGAGAAAGAGTGTGTATGCATGTATACTTAGTTATTCAGTCATGTCTGATTCTTTGTGACCCCATGGACTGTAACCCACTAGGCTTCTCTGTCCACAGGATTCTCCAGGCAAGAATACTGGCATGGGTAGCCATTTCCTTCTCCAGGGAACCTTCCTGATTCAGGGATCAAATCCAAGTCTCCTGCATTGCAGGTGAATTCTTTATTGGGTGAGCGACCAGGGAAGCCCCAAGAGAAACAGAGCTACCACATGCTAGATCTTCAAAGGTGAACGTCCCCTGTGCCTTCAGTCTCTCCACTGGTTCCTCTCCTTCAGTCATCTTTGGAAACAAAACACTTCTATGGTCCTTTGTCCTACTCTAGCTACCTTTCTTTTCTTCTTCACCTCCAATTCACTTTTCCACCCTCTGCAGTGGCTCCATCCACCCTTAATCACATACTGAATAGTTCTTTAAAAGTCATCCTTGTGGTTAAATCTACTGACTATTTCTCAGATCTTTCCTTTTCTGACTCTTCTGGAACATCTGACCACTTCCTCCTATGTAGTCTCCTCTTGGCTTCCTGGCCAGCACACTCTTCTGATTTTCCCCCCTCTGTTCTCCCCTGAAATAGTTTTGTTCTCCATATTCTCTCCTTCTTCTAGAGCTATAGCCTTCACCTTTATCAGGATGATTTCAAGCCCACTATTCCAAGTACCCCAGCTCTCTCTTCAGCAAAGGTATGTATTCATTGAATTCTTTCAGGTACTTCAAAATCAGCAGTCTCACACCATCACTACTACCATCACCATCACCAAACTAGATCCACATCTCAGTTCCTCCTCATTTAAATGGTCAACCAAACCAAATGCCCAAGACTAATGTCAGGCCTCTTAATCTTTTTTCCACCCCTATCTAACTGATTACCAAATTCTATGGATTTTACTTCCTAGAGACCTCCATAGGCTACCCCTCTCAGGCTCATACTCATTGCCAGTACTTTATCTAGGCTTCTATCAGCTTTTGCATCAACTCTTACAGTAGTCTCCTAGCTAGTTGACTTTTTCAATAATTTCTTCTTATCATGGCTAAAGTGATCACTTAAAAATATAAACCTTGTCTGTGCCAATCCCCTATTTTAAATCCTTTAATGACTCCCCTTTCTTACAGAGTATAGCCCAGATGCCTTGCCAAGCTTACAGGTCCTTCATGAGAAAACCTTGGCCGAAATCTCCAGCCTCACTTTCTACCACTCCTCTACTCAAGACTCCAAAATCCATTGATAAGGGAGGAGAAATTATGGCTCTTGATATATAGCACACTTCCTTCTTTCACATGCAACTTCCTCTGATGGGTTACTTCTTGAGTCTTTGCTCATTTGGCACTATAGCAGTCATCACACTGTATCATAACTCCTTCTGTGTGGATCTGTTTTGTCCCAACTGTAGATTGGGAGTCCATATATGAAAGCAGTAAAACGTGGTCTAGGATTCTGTTTCAATCTCATCTCTACCACTTAGTAGCTGTGTGACCTATGGCAGATCATTTAATCTCTCTGTGTCTATTCCTTCATCTGTAAAGATAGGGTAATAGTAGTATCTGTCTCAGAGGGCTATTGTTAGGATTAAATATTTATAATTCCACTTGAATGTAGTACTCAGTAACTGTTTTCACTATGATTATTATTATTACTTAGGTCTTCAATTTCTTTTATTTATTTATTTATTTAATGTAAAGGTCTTCAATTTCTATGACTGCTGTTCCCTCCTGAGGTTAAAGCTCCATAACTTCAATTTAGAGATGGAATAAAATCCAGGTTTACCTACTCCCCACCCTGTCCTTTCTATTACCACCTGAAAAGCAAACACATATCCCTCCTCCTTGCCTCAAGAAGTTGTATTGTAGCTCCCAGAATCCTCAGGTTTGAGGGTCATGCTGGATTCCAGGACCTTAATCATATGATTTGTAGAGAAATAATTTCTTTATGAAATCATTAAATAAAATAAATCTTACTATTTTATAATATTACTATGTTGCTCTTAGGAGAGTGATATTCAGGGAAATGAAGAGGAAAGGGAATGTGAAGGGAACTGCTGAAGATCTTACCAAGGTCATATTTTGAGCCTACAGCAGGGCCAATATAATGAGCCTCCAGAGGGAGAACAAGACATAAACCTCAGCAGTCTTGGGTACTTGCGTGAATTGTACCTCATCTCATTAGATAGGATAAGGAAATCTAAGTCATCTATTGTCTAACCTTACCGTACTATTGTTTATTAATCAGAGTTATTATATGTGGCCATTCTGTGCAAGGATCCTTCTCCTGATCCCAAAGTGCAGGGGTTTTAAATTCTTTTTTAGTGACATCAGCTCCTGTGACAATCTCGTTAAGTCTCTGGCCCCATCTCAGAATGATTTTTTAATTTTCTTTTTTAGATTAATTAATCTATTTTAATTGGAGGATAATTATTTTACAATATTGTGATGGTTTTTGCCATACATCAACATGAATCGGCCACAGGCATATGTGTCCCCCCATCCATAAGATATACAGAATTAAAGCAAACCAATTATATTGAAAAATAGCTATCGAAATATTTTTAAATTGCATGATGTAGTAATAAAAGTTCTTTATTAACACATTAAATAACAAGTTCTACTAATAATTTCTAAGTTATAATGAGCACAAATGACATTTCTAGATCTCCGTTACAACTGTAATATGAAAGGAAATATCTATGATTTCTTCTGGTGACCACGTTACAGGAACTAGTAATATGATTGCTATTTTCTGCCTGCATTCATCCTTGCAGGAAGTAGTAAATTTCAGTTAGATTAGGGGGAAATAAAAGTGTTTGTTCATATCATCTGTATTTTTGGACTCTTTGAATTCTATCTAAGGCCCTCTTGTGGGGATGTCTGTGAATCTAGGTTAAGAACTCCTTTGGGAGACTGGCTGGTTTCAGTGGGCCCCAGAATAGTCTGCCAAGCATTAACAGACTATTTTTAATACTCATCTTCCCCTCCCCTCCACATCGAGGAGCTCTGCCTTTCTGTCCTTGAGCCTACCCTTCTGCATCCACACATACTCACAAATACTAAACAAGGACACAAAGACAAAACTTCTCCCTTCCTGTATTGCATAACTGCAGCAATTTCCCTGAAGAAGTAGGCCCATTTGAATCCCAGAGCCCAGACAGACATACTTTCCTAGGACAAACACAACAGGAATCCATCCTTTTCTCTGTGGACAGGTTCCCTCACTGACCTCCCAAGTACCGCCAGAAACCAGACCCAGTGGGAATAGATTACAAAGGGTGGTGATCATAGGTTCACCAGCCGGCAGCCCTAAGAGTTCACTTGTTCCTGATAGCATTGTCGTATTCTAGGCTCCAGGTACTCACCAGGCTGCCTCTACACATCTGCGAAGCACCGGCCTTGGTGGCCCCTCCAAGGGGAGCCCCCTACTGCCCCAAGGGCAGGAGCAGGCAGAGCCCCCAATTTCCACTGTTAATAACACTGCCTGCAGTCTGGCTGAATAGATCCAGAGGGCTAATTTTAGGCTACCCTCCACCCCGCCTCCACCTTGCTCTGAAGGCCGTGTTATCTTACTAATGCCATTCTGGGAGAGATCCCGTTGAGAGCAGGGCCATCCACGGGGAAGTCTTGGAAGGACTGACTGACAGGTGTCTGGCTGTGCTGAGACTTAGGCTCCTAGTGTGGTCCCAGGGTATCCCCCACCATTCAAATAGGCTACAAGGCCAGACTCCTGGCTGTGGGTGTTCCTATCCTTTCACTAAGGGGCCAGATAAGGCCCAGTCTTCCTTAGCACACCTTCCTCTGGTCCCAGACCTCTTCTTTTTCTCTTCCTAACTTAGCCTCTTTGGATTTCCTGTTTCCTTTTTTGAATGACCAACAACACATTGCCCTCTCCTTCCCCTACCCAAATACCCCTACTTGCAAGAGTGAGGAGGATGGTGGGAAGCAGAGAATGCCATACTGGAACATATATCAACAAGGTTTTCCAAAGTTTAGAAGGCCCTGTGTGTGCTAAGTCACTCAGTTGGCCCTGATCATTTATAAATGCCTCCCCCGTCCACCAACCCACCAGACTTAGGTTAAAGAAAATATCCACAGCCTTTCCACCCTTTTCACACCTAACACATCAAACCAGATTCATGTGTCCAGCATTAGGAACTCTGTCAAAAGCTCAGATCTTTAAAGTATTGTTTTAGTTCTCTGGTTGCCATTAAATGAAGGAAATGGTAGAGAGATATTGTTAGAAATAGTCACATTATGTACCTTAGATGTCACCCAAAAAAGCAAGTGGAAGCCAGCACCTTCTTCCTCATGGGAAGAAATGCCAGCCTAGCATTTGTTATACAAACTACACCACAAACCATCTCATCATGTCTGAGAAACACTTTATGGAGAAACTACTGAGAAGCCACTATGTGTAAGGTTCTAGATGTAGGAAGAACTTTTTAAAAATGTAAAATATGGTATCCTTGAAAGAGTTCACAGTTTATTAAGAAAAACAGACATGGAAACAATTGGTATTCCTCATAATGCAACAATGGTTATCTTGTGTCCATATTAATCTCTCAGATTAGTCCAGGGGGTAATTGCAGGGTTCTGTGTCCCTACATGCCACCAAGAACAATAATAACTTGGATTTTCCTGCAGAGATTCCAGTATATATAGAACATTGATCCCAAGACCTCAGAATACTTTTTTCCCCTTCCAATTATCACGGAAGAGAAGGTTCCAGTCAGGAAAAAAACGCAAAGCCAGTGAGGGAACAAGAGATGTGCTGCAATTAAATACCAGCAGCTGTATTTTACATGATTTCTTTGGTATTAGAATCTGCATATTGAAAGGAAATGTCCACATTTCTGAGATGTTCAATGACTTCTGCTTAAATGCTTCCAAAAATAGGACACTCTCTACATCCAAAAGTAGCACACCTCATTATTGGACAGTTCAGTGGGTCCTTCTTTCTGCCAAGCCTCTATTTGCATCAATAAAGCACTCCTGAGGTCAACAGTTGATCTAGTCTTCACTTACCATTAGAACCTCAGACAACACAGTCACTTTGTTTGTCCCCAAACAGCCCTCTGGGAATCTGATCCCAGATATCATCCTGTCATCTTATCTCAGTGGAAACAGCTCAGTTCCATCAACTATTTATTTCAAGATCTATCCAATCCATTCCCAAGTCTTGTCTGCCAGTTCATGAAGTGGTCCTGCAGTCTGCTTACATATTAACAGCACCAGGGAGTTCAGAGGAGGTCAGATAACTCCTTAGAAGAGTGTCAAGTGTGTCCCAGTGTGATCAATGACTGGCCATTGGAAACATCACAAACCATATCTCCTTCAGCCTAGTTGGACCCAGTGGGCTGTAGCTGTTTATTACCCGAGGTCTCATGCAAACCTGATCAGCAGCCAACAAACAAGCTATTTATGATGCACTATTATCCTTGAAAAAAACAGTAGGATTTTTTAATAGAAAATTTTGGAGATAATTGTATATTAACATAGAGATCCCCTGTAGACTTTACTATTTCCTTCAATGGTAGAATTTTGTAAGACAATGCAGTTCCTTAAGTAGAATGTTAACATTGATTCACCTATCTTATTCAGACTTTGCAAGTTTGCCTGTAGTCATGTGTGTCTCAGTGCTTGTTTACTTCTGTACAATTTTATCACATAGTAGGTTCTTGTGTATACCACCCCAATATATAGAATATACAGACACTATACAGAATAGTTCTAGCACAATAAAGATACCTCAGATTTCCTTTTTATAGCTTTATCTATTTCTTTCCCACGCTCCCTCCTTGGTCCTTAACCTAGCAATTTCTAATCTCTTTTCCATTTCTATAATATAAATGAAACCGTACCCTTTGAAAGTAGCTTTATTCCCACCCAGCATGCCCTTGGGACTCATCCAAGTTGTTGCCTATATCGTTTGTTTCTGCGGTATGTATGTACCATGATTTGTTTAACCATTGACCCAGTAAAAGACATCTAGATTGTATGTAGTTTTTTGACTATTAAGGAAAAACATTCTAGGAACATCTGTGCACAGGTGTTTATCACTCCAGTTATATCATAGGATTTATTGAGTAAAGTGATTACTCTAACCCTAATCCTAAAGTGATTAATTCCATTTTACTCTTCCATGTCAGGATTGTTTTAGCTATACTAGGACCTGTAGCTTTTAATTATTAATACCTTTTAGAATAAGCTTGCCTATGTCTACAAAAAAATTGCTGAGACTTTGGTAGAAACTGTGTTAAGTCTTTATAATAATTTCAGGAGAATTGACTACTTTACTATGTTGAACCCATGGTATTTTATTTTCAATTACTGAAGTATAGTTGACTTACACTGTTGTGGTAGTTTCAGGTGTATAGCAAAGTGAATCAGTTATACATATATCCACTCTTTTTTAGATTCTTTTCCCATATAGGCCATTACAGAGTATTGGGTAGACTTTCCTGTGCTATAGAGTAGATCCTTATTGTTATTTATTTTTATATATATATAGCAGTGTGTATATGTCAATCCCAGTCTCCCAATTTATCCCTATCCTTCCCTCCTCCCTGGTAACCATACACTAGTTTTCTACATCAGTAACTATTTCTGTTTTGTAGATAAGTTCCTTTGTATCCTTTCTTTAGATTCCACATATAAGTGATATTGTATGATATTTGTCTTTTCCACACATGGTATGTTTTTACATGTATTTAAGTCCTTAATTTCTTTCATCACATTTTGTAGTTTTTAGCATATTTATCATGTACATATTTTATTAAGTGTATACCTAAGTATTTGAATTTCTTTGAATACATTGTAAATTATATTGGGTTTTGATTTTGATTTCTATGTGTTCATGTAGAAATATGATGTGTGTTATGTTTTTTTCCCCACAGTGAGATTTTTTTTAAATTGTAACAAATTCAGTAAAGACTTTTTACTTTACAATGTTGTATTGGTTTTGCCATACATTGACATGAATGTCAATGGGTGTCATGGGTGTACATGTGTTCCCCTTCTTTATATCTTGCCACAGTGCTGAATTTACTAGTTCCAGTGTTTTTGTTTTTGTATGTTCCTTTGGATTTTCTAGTTAGTCAATCATGTCATCTGCCAATAGGGACAACTTTATTTCTTCCTTTCCAATCTGTATGCCTTATTTCCTCTTCTTGTCTTATTGTAGTAGTTAGGACTTCCAGAAATATATTGAGTAAGAGTGGTGAGAATGGATGTCTTTGCTTTTTCCTAGTCATGTGGGGAACATTTAGTCTTTCATCACTAGGTATGATGTTAACTATAGGCTTTTTAAATAGATGCCCTTTGTCTAGGTTCACAAACTTCCCTTCTATTCATAGCTTACTGAGAGTTTATATCAGGAATGTATGTTGGATTTTGTTAAATACTTTTTCTACATCAATTGATGTGGTCATATAAGTTTTCTTTTTTAATCTGTTCATACGGTGGATTACCATCATTGATTTTGAAATGCTGAATCACTTTCACCCTTGAAATAAATTCCACTTGGAAATGGTGAATAATTTTTAGTGCATCGTGAGGTTAGGTTCTTAGAAGAGGGCATGGCAACCCACTCCAATATTCTTGCCTGGAGAATCCCATGGATAGAGGAGCCTGGTGAGCTACAGTTCATAAGGTTGCAAAGAGTTGGACACAATTGAAGCAACTTAACATGCACAGGGTTAGGTTTGCTAATATTTTGGTAAGCAATTTTATATTTAGGTTGATGAAAAATAATGGTTTGTAGATTTATTTTTTCTTTCTCTCTTTGATTTTGGTATTAGGGTAATACTGACCTCATAAAATGAGTTTAGAAATCTTCTCTTTTCCTCAATTTCTGGAAGAAATTGTGTAAATTCATAAGATTGGTGTTAATTCTTTAAATGTTTGGTGGAATTCTCCATTGAAACCATCTGGGCCCAGAGGTTTTTTTAGAGAGAGGAGTTTTTACATAATAAATTTTATTTCTTTAATGGATACAGAACTATCCTATCATTATTTAATTTTTATTAAAGTTTTGGTAGTTGGTGGATTTTGAAGGTCAATTTTCTCTAAATTGTCATGATTATAAATGTGAAGTTGTTCATAGCATTTCCTTTTAAAACTAATCAATCATTGTATTATAGATATTTATTTACCATCTTACTCACTTTAAAAAATCTTTATATATTTGAGAAGTCTTATGTTTATACCAAAATTGAGAGGACGGTACATAGATTTCCCAAACACTTTGTCCCTATGCACAAATAGGGTTCCCCATTATCAACATCCCCTACCAGAGTGGGCTATTTATAATAACTGATGAACTTACATTGACACATCATAATGACCCTAAGTTCATAGTCTGCATGAGGCTTCATCCTCCATGTTGTATGTTCTATGGATTTGGTCAAATATTTATATCTAATGATATGTAACCATCATTATAGTATCATTCAGAGTATTCTCATTGCCTCAAAAATCCTCTGTGCTCCACCTATTCATCCTACCCCTACCCAAGCTCAGGCAACACTGATGTTTTTATTGTCTCCATAGTTTTGCCTTTTTTAGAATGTTATATAGTTAGAGTCATAGAATATGTAGCATTTTCAGATTGGCTTCTTGCAGTTAGTAGTGTGCACTTAAGATTCTGTTAACTTAAAACAAGTAGACTATCAGATATCTCTCAAGCAAAAATGAGTTTATTCAAGATCAGCAGAGAATTGCAATTTGGAGTCAGTAACCATGGTGAGTCATGTGGAAGTACTCCCACAGCAAGGAAAGGAGAACACTTTTATATAGAGGAAAAGAAAGTTGGGAGGGCTATAGTAAACAGAATTCATGACTTTTCTTTGTCAGAGTTCTTGCCAGGAAAGAAGTCCTTCTTTCTATTGGGCTCTGCTGTCCTCACAGGGCATGATGGCTCCTCCTTCTGGTCTCCCAACTCTATTTAATTGAGGGTTCTGTAGTTTTGTTTTTGATTTTACAGTTCCCATATGTCTTTATATTACTAAATATCTCATTTCTTTTCAGTGCTGAAGAATTTTCCAATGTCTGGATGTTCCACAGTTTATTTGTAAGTTCACCTATTGAAGAATATTTTGGTGACTTTTAAGTTTGGAAGATTATAAATAAGGCTGCTAGAAACATCTGTATGCAGGTTTTGTGCAAAAGAAAAGTAGTGAAAAGTGTTATTCACTCAGTTGTGTCCGCCTCTTTGTGACCCTATGGACTGTAGTCCACTGTCCATGGAATTCTCCAGGCAAGAGTACTGGAGTGGGGAGCCATTCCCTTCTCCAGGGGATCTTCCTGACCCAGGGATTGAACCCATGTCTCCTGCATTGTGGATGGATTCTTTCTTTACTGTCTGAGCAACCAGGGAAGCCCATCTGAGGGAATATAAATTATCAATTCCTTTGGCTAAATTCCAGAGTTTGATTGATGGAATTGTATGGTAAAATTATATTTAGCTTTGTAAGAAACTGCCAAAGTGTCTTCCAAAGTGGCTGTACCATTTTGCATTCCCATGAGCAATGAATAAGATTTCCTATTATTCCAGATCCTTCTCAGCATTTGGTGTTTTCAATATTCAGGATTTTGGCCATTCTAATAGGTGTGCAGCAGTATCTTATTGTTTTATTTTGCATTTCCCTGATGAATATGACATAAGCATCTTTTTATATGCATATTTGCTATTTGTATACCTTCTTGGCGAGGTGTCTGTTACCGTGTTTGTCCCATTTTTCAATTGGGTTGTTTGTTTTCTTATTGTTGACTTTTAAGAGTTCTTTTTGTAATTTCTATAGCAGTCCTTTATCATAGGTATCTTTAAAATTTTTTATTGGAGTATAGTTGCCTTATGGTGTTGTATTACTTTCTGCTGTACGGATGTCTCTTTTGTAAAAATTTTTTCCAAGTCTTTGGCTTTTCATTCTTTTACAAGTGTCTTTTACCTATTAGACTTAAAAAAATTAATTCAGCTTATCAATATTTTTTTCATGGATCCTGCCTTTGGTATTGTACCTAAAAAGTTATTGCCAGACCTAAGGTCATCGAGGTTTTCTTCTAGGTTATCTTCCAGGAATTTTATAGTTTTCCATTTTACACATAGGTCTGTGATCCATCTTTAGTTAATTTTTGCCAAAGTGTGAGGTCTTTGTCTAGATTCATTTTTCTACATGTGGATAGCCAGTTGTTTCAGCACCATTTGTTGAGAAGACTATCTTTGCTCCGTAGTATTGCCTTTACTACTTTGTCAAAGATCAGTTGATTATATTTACGTGGATCTACTTCTAAGGTTTCCATTGATCTATTTGTCTATTATTTGCCAACAATACACTTTCTTGGTTACTATAGCTTTATAGTAAGTCTTGAAGTTGAGTAGTGTCAGCCCTCCATTGTTCTTCTCTTTCAATATTGTGTCCGTTATTATGGATCTTTTGCCCCTCTATATGAACTTTATAATCACTTTATAATCAGTTTGTTGATATTCACAAAATAACTTCCTGAGATTTTGATTGAGATTGAATTGAATCTATAGATCAAGTTGGACAGAATTGAAAACTTTTTTGTTTTGTCTTCTATACATTAGTAAGCACTATCTCTCCATTTATTTCATTCTTTGATTTCATACATCAGGGTTTTGTAGTTTTCAAGTAGATCTTATGTATATTTTGATAAACCTGCCCCTCTGTATTTTTTGGTGCTAATGTAAATGGTATCGTGTTTTGAATTTCTAAATTCTTCTTATTCATTGCTGGTATATAGGAAAATGGTTGGCTTTTGTATATTAACCTTGTTTCCTGAAAGCTTGCTATAATTGCTTATTAGTTCCAGGAGTTGTTCCATCCATTATTTTGGACTTTCTATATGCAATAATGTCATCTAGTACAGACAGTTTTATATCTCCCTTCTGAATCTTTATATGATTTATTTTCTTTTCTTAGCTAGGACTTCCAGTATGATGTAGAAAAGGAGTAAGAGATATCTTTGCCTTCTTGCTAATCAATATCTATTTATATTGATTCCTTCATAGGAATTCCTTCATAGGAATGCTTTGAAGTTCTTACCATTAGGTATGATGTCTGCCGCAGGCTTCTCAGATATTGTTTATCAAACTGAGGAAGTTTCCCTGCCCTCCTATTTCAATGTTTTTTTTTAACCATAAATGAGTGTTTGATATTATAATTTTTTCTGCATCTATTGATATGATGATGTGATTTTTATTTATCAGTGTGTTGCTATGATGTATTACATTAATTGAGTGTCCAACTCTTTGCGACCCCGTGGACTATAGCCTTCCAGGCTTCTCTTTACACAGAATTTTCTAGAAAAGAATACTGAAGTGGATTGTCATTTCCTACTCCAGGGGATCTTCCCGAACCAGGGATCAAATCCATGTCTCCTGCATCTCCTGCATGGCAGGCAGATTATCACTGGTGCCACCTGTGGCAAACCCCTCATAGAGTGAGGTAAGGAGTATTCCCTCTGCTTCAGTTTTTGGAGGAAACTGAAGATAATTGGTATACTTTTTTTCCCCTTAATTGTCTGATAGAATCCATTAGTGAATCCATCTAAGACTAGTGATTTGCTTTGTAAGGTTATTAATTTTTTAGAAATTATAATGGACATACAATGTTATATGAGTTTCAAGTATGGAATAGTGATTCACTATTTTTATAAATTTTATAATGATCACCATGATAGATCTAGTTACCATCTGTCTCCAGAGTTATTACGATATCATTCACTATATTCCCTATACTATACATTCTCATGACTTATTTATTTTATAGCTGGAAGTTTGCATCTTTTAATCTCCTGTATCTATTTGCCCATCCCCCAACACACCTCCCCTCTGGCAATCACCAAGTTGTTCTTCATACCTATGAGTCTGTTTCTGTTGTACTTTGTTCATTTGTTCTCTTTTATGGATTACAAAACATGTAAGTGAAATCATATAATTTTCATCTTTCTCTGACATTTCTCTTCATCCACAATGTTGCAGATGGCAAGATTTCATTCTTTTTTATGGATGACTAATATTTCATTATTTATGTACACTACCTCTTCTTCATCTATTTGTCTATCGATGGACACTTAAGTGGCTTCCATATCTTGGCTACTGTAAGGTGTATTGCAATGAATATAGAGATACATATATCTATATGAATTACTTTTGTTTCTTCAAATAAGTACTCAGAAGTAGAACTGTGGATTAGATAGCAATTCTATGTTTAGTTTCTTGAGGATTATGCATACTGTTTTCCATACTTGCTGTACCAATTTACATTCCCACCAACAGTGTAGGAGTGTTCTCTTTTTTCTACATGCTCGCCAACACTTGTTTCTTGGTTTTTTTTGATAATATCCGTTCTGACAGGTGTGAGGTGTGCTATTTTTTGTGGTTTTGATTTGCACTCCCCTGATGATTAGTGATGTTGAGCATATTTTCATGTGCCTGTTGGCCATTTGTATGCCTTCCCTGGGGGGAAAAAAGAGTATATTAATTAATACTGCAGGTTTTTAATAGGGTTGTTGGTATTTTGATATTGAGTTGTATAAATTTTTTATATATTTTTGATATCATCCCTTTATTGGTTATATTGTTTACAAATGTCTTCTCCCATTCAGGAGGTTCCCTTTTTGCTTTGTTGATAGTTTGTTTCACTGTAAGAGGCATTTTACCTTTCTCTCCCAGTGTGCATCTATCTTTTGTTTTAACTAAACAAAGCATTTCTCTATATGCCCTCCCACTTGTTGTTGTGATATGTCTCTAATAATAAACGTTGTACCTGCAAAAAATAGGCATTTTAGTTTTTAGTCTCATTTGATTACTTTTTCTTTTGTTGTGTAATGAAGTGGTCCTGTTTCATTCTTTTGTATGTAGTGGTCTAGTTTTATCAGTACCATTTATTGAAGAGACTGTCTTTTCCCCATTGTCTCCTTTCTTGTAGACTAACTGAACATATAATTATGCTTTATTTAATTATGGTTTATTTCTAGGCTCTCTATTCTGTTTAATTCTTTTTGATTCAATTCATTAATAGGTGTAGGTCCATTCAGATTGGCTATTTCTTCTTGTGTGAATTTTTGTTGATTTTGTCTTTCAAGCAATTGGTCTGTTTCATCTAGGTTATCAAATCTGTAGACATATAGAGTTGTTCATAATGTTCTCCCATTGCCCTTTTATTGTCCAAATAATAATTTATATCTTCTTTCTTCTTCACATAGTTAACTTGGCTAGAGGCTTAGCAATTTTAGTAATCTTTGTAAAGAACAAGCTTTTGGTTTTGTTACTTTCTTTATTGAATTTCTGTCTTATTTGATCTTTATAATTTTCCTCAGTGTTTGCTCTATTTTTTTTCTCCTCCTTTTGGTTTAATTTACTCTTTATTTTTTCTAGTTTCCTAATGTGGAATCTTATATTATTTACTTTAGATCTTTCTTCTTTTCTAATTTAACAGTATAAGTTTCTCTCAATGCATTACTTTCACTGCATTCCCTAGATTTTGATAACTTGTAGTTTTAATTTTCACTTACAAACATTTAAAATTTCTTTTTAGGCTTCTTCCATGCCCTATGTGTTATTTAGAAATGTGTTGTTTAATCTCCTTATATACTAGACTTTTCTGGCTACATTTTGATGATCAATTTGTACTATAATTCTATTGTGGTCTGAGAGTATACTTTTTTAACTTATTTTTTAAATTTTTTCAGCTTTTTTGTGATATAATTGACATACAATATTATGTAAATTAAGGTATATAATGTGATGATTTCATACACATATATACTGTAGAATATCTGTGAAAATAAGGTTAGTTAAAACACCTTTCATTTCCCATACTTATTATTTTGTTGTTATGGTGAGAAAAATAAAACTCTATTCTCATAGAAAATTTCAAGTATAGAATATAGTATTGTTAACTGTATTTACCATTTTGTACCTTAGATCCCCTGAACTTATTAATTTTGTAATTGAAAGTCTATATACTTTGACCAATATCTCCCAATTTCCCCTATCCCTCAGGCAACCACCATTCTACTGTTTCTAGGAGTTCTATGTTTCTATGAGTTGGATGTTTTTAGATTCCACATGTATGTGAGATCACTGAGTATGTCTTCGTCTGACATTTCACTTAGGATAATGTCCTCAAGGTCCATCTATGTTGTCACAGTTAGCAGAATTTCTTTCTTTTTAATGGTTGCATATCTAAAATGTTTTCTTTATCCATTTATCTTTTGGCTGAGATGGAAAAAAGTCTGCCTGCAATGTGGGAGACCTGGGTTCGATCCCTGGTTTGGGAAGATCCCCTGGAGGAGGGCATGGCAACCCACTCCAGTATTCTTGCCTGGAGAATCCCCATGGACAGAGGCACATGGTGGGCTATAGTCCCTGTGGTCTCAAAAGAGTCAGACAGGACTGTGCAACTAAGCACAGCACAGAACACTTAGGTTGTCTCCATGTCTTGGCTATTGTGAATAATGCTGCTATGAACATGAGAGTACAGATGCCTCTTTGAGACAATGATTTAGTATCCTTTGGATATACACTTAAAAGTGAAATTATAGGATCATATGGTAGTTGTGTTTTTAATCTTTTGAGTAACCATACTGTTTTTTTTTAAACCAAGGACCTTTTATAGTTAGAAACCATACTGTTTTTATTAGTGGCTCTACTAATTTACATTCCCACCAGCTGTGCACCAGGGTTCCCTTTCTACACATCCTTGCCAGCATTTACTACCTCTTGTCTTTTTGGTAATAGCCCTTTTGAGAGGTGTGAAATGGTATCTCATTGTGGTTTTGATTTGCATTTCCCTGATGATTAGTGACACTGAACACCTTTCATGTACTTATTGCCATTTGTATATCTTCTTTACAGTCATGTCTGTTTAAATTCTTTGCCCATTTTTAATCAGGTTCATTTTGTTGTTTTTGTGTTTAAGTACTAATCCCTTATCAGACATATGGTACACAAATATTTTCTCTCATTTCATGCTTTTCCTTTTCATTCTCAGTAATAGTTTTTTATAGACAAAGTTTTTGATTTTGGTGAAATCCATTTATATATATTTTTTCCTTTTGTTGTCTCTACTTTTGATGACATATACAAGAAATAATTGCTAAATCAAATATCATGAAACTTTCCCGCTATAATTTCCAATTCAATTACTTGGTATGTGCATATAATTTTACCAACACCATTTGTTAAAAAGACATCCTTTCATCCTTTCTCTGTTGAATGATCTTAGTGCTTCTATTGAGAATCATTTGATCATACGTATGAGAGTTTCTGCTCTTGCCCAGATGAGAACCGAGAACTTCCAGATGTACAAGCTGGGTTTAGAAAAGGTAGAGGAACCAGAGATCAAATTGTCAACCTCACTGGATCATAGAGGAAGGAAGGGAATGCCACAAAAAAAACCAACATCTGCTTCTCCTTCATTGACCACACTGAAGCCTTTGACTGCGTGGATCACAACCAACTGTGGACAATTCTAAAAGAGATGGGAGTATCAGTCTACCTTACTTGTCTTCTGAGAAACATGTATGCAGGTGAAGAAACTGTTAGAACCAGACCTGGAACAACTGACTGGTTCAAAATTGGGAAAGGAGTACGTCAAGGCAATATACTGTCACCTTGTTTATTTAACTTATATGCAGAGTACATCATGCGAAATGCTGGGTGGATGAATCACGAGCTAGAATCAAGATGGCTGGGAGAAACAATGACAACCTCAGATATGCAGATGATACCATTCTAATGGCAGAAAAGTGAAGAGGAACTAAAGACCCTCTTGATGCGAGTGAAAGAGGAGAATGAAAAAGCTGGCTTAAAACTCAACATTAAAAACCAAAACAAAACACATATGTACACCCATGGCTGATTCATGTTGATGTATGGCAAAAATCATCACAATATTGTAAAGTAATTATCCTCCAATTAAAATAATTAATTAAAAACAAGATCATGGCATCCAGTCCCATCACTTTGTGGCAAATAGATAGGAAAAAAATAAAAACAGTGGCAGATATTATTTTCTTGGGATCCAAAATCACTGCAGATGGTGACTTCAGTCATGAAATTAAAAGATACTTGTGCTTTGGAAGAAAATCTATGGCAAATCTAGACAGCATATTAAAAAGTAGAGATATCACTTTGCTGACAAAGGTCCATATAGTCAAAGCTATGGTTCTTCCAGTAGTTATGTACGTATATGAGAGTTGGATCATGAAAAAGGCTGAGCGCCAAAGAATTGATGCTTTTGAACTGTAGTGCTGGAGAAGACTCTTGAGAGTCTATTGTACAGCAAGGAGATCAAGCCAATCAATCCTAAAGGCAATCAACCCTGAATATTCATTGGAAAGACCAATCTGCAGCTGAAGCTCCAATGTGTTAGCCACCTTACGTAAAGAGGTGACTCACTGGAAACGACCCTGATGCTGGGAAAGATCGAGGGCAAAAGGAGAAGAGGGTGGCAGAGGATAAGATGGTTAGATAGCATCAAAAACTCAATGTACATGAATCTGAGTAAACTACAGGAGATAGTGAAGGAAGGGAAACCTGGCATGCTGCAGTCCATGGAGTCACAAAGAGTCAGACATGACTTAGTGACTGAACAACAGCATGAGAGTTTATTTCTTGACTTTCTATTCCATTAGTTTATTTCCCTATACAAGTACCACATTGTTTTGATTACTGTAGCTTTCTATATGTAATGAAATCAGGAAGTGTGAGGTTTTGAGCTTTGCTTTTCTTTTTCAAGATATTTTTGTCTCTCTGGGAACGTTCAAAATTCCATATGAAGTTTTGTATGGAATCTTCTCTTTCTGCCAAAAAAATGCCTCTACAATTTTGATAGGGATTGCATTGAACTTGTAGATTACTTTGGGTAGTATTGACACTTAACAAAATTAGTTCTTCTAATCTATGAATATGAATGTCTTTCCATTTGTATCTTATTTCTTTCAGCATCCTTTTGTGGTTTCTGTGTACATTTCTTTGACCTCCTTCATTAAATTTATTCCCAGGTATTTTATTATTATATATGGCTTTGTAAATGGAGTTGATTTCTTAATTTCCTTTTCAAATTGTTCATTATTAGCACATAGAAGTACAAATGATTTTTTGCATGTTGATTTTGTATCCTGCAATCTTGTTAGACTCACTTATTAGTCCTAACAGTATATTGTCTATTTTATTTAAATATTTATGTCTTCAAACATATTTTGCCTCCTCCTTTCCAATTTGTATCCCTTATATATATATATATATTTTTTTTTTCCTTGCCAATTGCTCTGGTTAAAACTTCCAGTACAATGCCGAGTAGGAAATGGTGTAAGCAGTCACTGCTCTCGTGTTGTTCATTTAGAGAAAAAGATTTTAACATTGAGTGTGATGTTAGCTCTGGGTTTTTCGAATATAGCCTTTATTGTGTTGAGATAATCTCCTTATATTCCCAGTTTAGTGAGATATTTTTGGGTTTTTTAAAATCATGAAATAGTGTTGATTTTTTTAAAAAAATGTTTCTTTTCTTCATGAATTGAAAGGATCATATGATTTTCTCCATCATTCTATTAATGTAACAGGGAAGAGCAAATCTGACTTATTAGACCTGTTCCTTTTACTTTGTGTGAGAGTTGCTCAGTTGTGTCTTCCTTTTTGCAACCCCATGGACTATACAGTCCATATAATTCTTCACTCCAGAATACTGGAGTGGGTAGCCTTTCCTTTCTCCAGGGGATATTTCCAACCTAGGGAATGAACCCAGGTCTACCCGCATTGCAGGTAGATTCTTTATCAGCTTAGCCACAAGGGAAGCCCTAGAATTCTGGAGTGGGTAGCCTATTCCTTCTCCAGCAGATCTTCCTGACCAAGAAATTGAACTGGGGTCTCCTGCATTGCAGGCAGATTCCTTACCAATTGAGCCATTAGGGAAGCCCTGATACTTTCCTTTTACTTTTAACCCTGATACTTTCCTTTTACTTTAACCTTAATCTTTATACTCTGTTGCCTGTGCTTAGTCATGCTGGCTCTGTACCTTTTCTAAAAGAATGTTGCCTATAGCTTGAAAAATACAAAACAGCCCGATCATGACTTAGCCTGAATAGACTTGAACAGAGAATAGTTTGTCTTGAAGGTTTACAGGAACATTGTGACCTGACCATGGCTGACCTACCTGGACAGCTACAAGAACAAAGGCGCCTACACCAAGGAGTTTGCAACAACTAACTACATCGTTCACTTACCTTGCCTCTAAAAGTGCTTTGCTGAAAGCCTTAGAGAGTTCAGGCTTTTTAAGGCATGAGCTATCAGTTTCCTTGTATGGCCCTTCAATACAACTTTCTCTGTTCCAAACTCTGACATTTTGGTATTGCTTGGCCTCACTCAGCATTGGGAACAGACTTGTATTCTGTAACATAAATGTGGTATATTACCTTGATTGATTTTAGTATGTTGAACTATTCTTATATTCCAGGAATGTATCCCAGTTGATCACAGTGTATAATTCTCTTAATGTGCTATTGAATTCTGTTTGCTAGTATTTTGTTGAGGACATTTATTTCAATAAAAAAGAATATTGGTCTGTACTTGTCTTTGCCTATCTTTGGTATCAGGGTAATGCTGGCCTCATCAATTGAGGTAGTAAGTGTTCCTGTCTCTTCAAGTTTTTAGAATAAAGAGTTGAATTAATCCCTCTTTAAATGCTAGACTCCATCAGTGATGCCATCTGGTATTGGGTTTTCTTCGTTGGGAGGTTTTTGATTACCAATTCAACATCCTTAGTAGTTGGGTCCATTCAAAATTTTATTTCTTCAGGATTCATTCTTGGTAGGTTGTGTGTTTCTAGGACTTTGTTTATTTCATCTAAATTATCCAAGATTTTGGCATCCTCTATTATAATCCATTTCTATAAAATTCTACAATTAGAATATAAAGATATATACAAAATTCATAAATTAGTAGCAATTCTATTAAATTATATATTTTAGATATAAAAATATATAGAAAATTAGTAAAATTGGTAGTAGTTTTATAAAATTAGTAGTAATGACTACTCTTTTGTTTCTAATTTCTGACAGTTTAGTCTTCTATTTTTCCTTAGTAAACCTCACTAAAGGTGTGCAGATCCTACTGATCTTTGCAAAGAGCCAACTCTTGTTTTTGACTTGTTATTGTTTTTGTATCTTCTATTTTACTTATTGAAGTTCCAATCTTTATTTTCTTATTTCTGGTAGCTTTGGGTTGTTATATCTTTCTAATGAATTGACCCTTTTAGTATTATATATTGTCCTTCTTTGCTTTTTGTAACAGTTTTTATGTTAAAGTCTATTTTGTCTGACATTAGTAGAGCCACTCCTCCTCTCTTTTGGTTACTATTTGCATGGAATACCTTTTCCAACATTTTTCAATCTATGTCTGCCCTTGGATCTAAGTTGGGTCCCTTGCTGATAGCATACAATTAGATTCTGTTTTTTCTTAAATCCATTTTGTCAATATATGTCTTTCTATTGGGGGGTTTAATTCATTTACATTTAAAGTAATTGCTATTGGTGAAAAGCTTGCTATTTCCATTTTACTGTTTTCTACATCGTATGCCTTTAGTGAACCTTACTTTCTCCATTATTGTGTTCAGTTAACTTTTTTTGTAGTGACACATTTTGATTCCTTTCTCATTGCCTTTTGTACATCTTCTATACTTTCTTTATGGTTACCATGGCAATAAAAAAATCTTAAAGTTATAACAATCAATTTTAAATTGTTACCACCTTAACTTCAACTGCATAGGGAAACTAGCCTTTACATCTCTGCCTCCCTTACTTTATGTTAATGTTGTCACAAGCTACATCTTTATACAATGTAACCTACTAACAAAGATTTCCAATTATTTTTTAGGCATTTCTTTTTTCAATAGTGTATAAAATGAAAAGTTGAGTTTTAAACCTAATTACAGTAATACTAGTTTTTATATTTGTCTACATATTTACGTTCAGGTGTTTTGCTAACAAATAGCTGCTTATAAATATAATAAGTTCCCTAAGAGTTAACATCTCGATTTCTCAAGGTCATTGCTTTTATATTGTATTCCTCTACCAGTATTTTCTTGCCTCCATTATCTGTGGCTCTGTAGTCTTTCTGTGGCTTTCATTAACTGTTTTACATGGTTTTCCCTAGCCTGATATCTGAGATCCATTTTAAACAATACAGAGACCAATCCTCCCTGCAGCCCCCAGGAAGGTTACAACATTGCAAATTAGTTCCACTCTGCTTTCTCTGGTTTGAAGAGGTAACTAGGGACTGGGCCACTGCTTTCCTCCATCCACACCATGCTAGGGAGGGAGTAGGTCAAGAATGAGTAAAAACATCACAAATTTTTCTAGCTTTTTGAATGGGGCTTTTTCTTGACTGGGCATTTGCTTGGATGTTACAGATATCTGTATGATTTCCAGAAACCTTATAAAGTCATTTTATTTACTCTCTAGTTGTTTTAAAAAATGTTTCTATGGGAGAATGAGGATTTGGATCTTCCTAGTCTACCATCTTGCTTTAAGCTTTTATCTTCTTCACATTGGAAGAATAATTTCACTGGTGCAGAATTTTAGATTGGCTGTTTTCTCCTTTTAATGCTTTAAATATTTTATTCTTTTCTGTCTGTGCTTGTAAGATTTTGAAGAGAAGTTTGATTAACTCTTACCCTTGCTTTGTTATAGGTATAGCAATTCTCCCTCTCTGGTTTCTTTCAAGAATTTGTCTTTGATCTTCTGCATTTTAAATATGATTTACATATGTGTAGACTTCCCTGGTATTTATTCTTTTTGGTATTCTATGAACTTCCTGGGTCTGTGGGTTGGTGTCTATCATTAATTTTCAGAAATTCTTAGTCATTATTGCTTCAAATGTTGCTTGTCTTCCTCCTTCTTCTATATTCCCCTTACACCCATGTTATACCTTATGTAACTGTTTCACAATTCTTGGTTATTCTGTTTTGTAATTTCCGTTTTTAAAATCTCTTGGGATTTCAGTTTTGGAGGATTCTATTGATGTTTCTTCAAGTCACTGATTCTTATCTTGGTTGTGTCCAATCTGTTGATGAGCCAATCAAAGGCATTCTTTGTTTCTATTACATTATGCTTCATTTCCAACACTTCTTTTTCATTCTTCCTCAGAGTTCCCATCTATCAAGTTAAATTACCCATCTGCTCTTGCATTTGTTCATTTCTTCTTTCTGGTGAAGAGCTTCATTTAAGAATAGAGTAGGTCCAACAAATTCTTTTAATTTGCCTTCATCTGAGGATGTCTTTTCCCTATGCATTCCGGAGGGATAGTTTCAATGAGTACAGCATTTCCAGTTGGCTTTTTTTTTTTCCTTTCAGCAGGTGAAAAAATATCAACTCTTTTCTGGCTTCCACAGCTTCATATGAAAAATTCACTCTCACTTGAATTGATAGCTCCTATAGATAATGTATCATTTTGCTCTGGCTGTTCTCAATATTTTTTGTCTTTAGTTTTTAGAAGTTTAATTATGATGTGTCTTGGCATGGATTTCTTTGAGTTTATTCTATTTGGGGTTTGCTCAGTTGAAATCCTTAGGTTTGCACTTTTCACCAAATTTGGGAAGTTTTCAGCCATTACTGCTTCACATACTCTTTCAGCCCCATTCTCTTTCTACTTTCTTCCTCTGATTCCAAAGATATGAATGTTGGCTTAAAAAATGTTACATAGGCCCCTGAGGCTCTGCTTATTTATTTTTAAAGCCATTTTAAAATGTTTTTCAGATGGGGTAAATTATATTAACTTGTCCTTAAGTTCGCAAA
This sequence comes from Antilocapra americana, assembly GCA_007570785.1. Taxonomy (NCBI): domain Eukaryota; kingdom Metazoa; phylum Chordata; class Mammalia; order Artiodactyla; family Antilocapridae; genus Antilocapra; species Antilocapra americana. Next base: position 3,568,483 of record ML663487.1, on the reverse strand, counting down.
TTTTATCCTCTGTTATATTCATTTTTTCATATATTCATGTTTTTTGTTTCAAAATAATTTCTTTGCCTTTTTAATAGTACCTATGATGACAGTTTTTTTTTTCCCCAGATACATGATTCATGGAACAGGCGAGGCAACAAGACCCCAGCCCTGCTGTCGAGGAACCCCAAGGAGGTTGCAGGAAAAGGGGGCACCCCTGGCTGGGTGCCATGCACCCCTAACTACCCACTGGCCTGCCCACAGGAGGAAGGACCTTCAAAGCTTCAGTGGGCCGGAGCAGCTTGAGGCTCTGTTCACACAATCTCGTCGTTCACCGGCATGGGATTTTCCTGGAGGCCACCTGTGGGGACCCCCACCACCTCCTCCTCACTCGGCTTCTTGTGGGCTTCGGCTGGGGGCCGGGGCGGAGGGTTGCTGGGTGGCTGGTTGATGGTGCCCCCAATCTGCAGCCGCTCCTTGGGCTTGGGCTCGATGGGGCTCCACTGCTCCCCATGGATGGCTGCCAGCAGATAGATGCCACTTGCAATGGCCAAGCAGGCTGTCTCCAGGATGGTGGCGAGCAGGAAGCCGGCAGGTACTGCCAGCCCAAGGTGCAGGAAGGCCCGGATGTAGTAGTTCCTGGTGAGGGGCCCAAACAGCTTCACCACTCTAGTCAGGTGCTTCTGTCCACCCCTCTCCATGGTGGAGCCCTTGCTCCTCTTTCCCCGCGGGTACTCCAGCAGGCAGACCAATACCCCCGCAGCTATGGAGTAGGCACCCGGGTACCACTGGGTGAACTGACCAGCTGTGGCCACGATGCCCCTGGTGATGAGGATCAGGCCGGACGCCAGCGCCTGCTCGTTGGTCCACATGGCCCACTCGATCTGCCCCATGGCGGCAGCTTGGATCGAAAGCGGCTCAGACTCTTCAGACACCGCGGCCCCAGAGCTCAGCCACCCTCCCGCCCCGCCCAAGTTCCCCCATGATGACAGTTTTAAAATCCTTTTCAGATAATCTGATTCATTTTAGTGTTGATGTCATTTGTTTATCTTTTCTTATTCAAATTGTGATTTTCCTGGCTTGGTATTATGAGTGACTTTCTGTTGTAACCTGAAAATTTCAGTTTAGTATGTTAGGAGACTCTGGGTCCCATTTAAACCTTTTTTAGTAGGCAGTCACCTTAAATTTAGCATGCTGATTCTGGCCTACTTTTGTCAGCTGTGGTTACAATGGAAGTTTAGGCTTCAGAGCCTTTGTAGTGTTTTTTCCTTCCTGACTTATCTGGTATAATGAATGCTACCACTGCTTTCTGCTTGTGTTAGCTCAGAGGGTGGAAGGGCTTTCCCCAGGCCTGTTGCCCTGTGTCTCTCACTAGGGAATGGAAATTTCAGGTCTTCAAGGACAAAGAGGCTTCCCGGGCTGGTCCTTTATTTTTACAGTGTTCTCCCTGCCTGTGGAAATGGAGGGAGTTTCCTAGGATGAGCACTTGTGGCAAGGCATCTCTTATTGATACCTTCTAGCTACTACAGTGTCTCTCAGTGGGAAAGGCAGGGATGGAAAGCCCTTCACTTAGTTTATTATTATTAGTGGGGGATAGGGTCTTAATCAATCCCTCTTGCTGGTGCTGCCATGCTCACCTGTCAGAGGGACTCTTTTTCAATCTGGGGGAGAAATAAGCCTCCCTGGGCTGCCCTTCTGTTCTTAAGTTAGACGTTAGGAAACAGCTAAGTTTGACTGCCTTCTTCTTTTGGGTTGTTGCTCCAGTCCTGGAGTCCCAAACCAGTTCTCTTACCACTTTTCAGAGTCCTCCTTTGGCTGGCTCTTGTGTTATTCACAGGGTTTAAAAGTTGTAATTAATTGGCAGGAGCAGTGATAAATGAGTCTACAACATTTTGTCTGGACCAGAAGTCCAATAAACAGGATTTTAGAGTACCAAGTTCTGAAGACAGACAAAATTTTAAGGCGGTCTTGGGTTCCAAATAGCCTACACACTCGCTTGGTGTCTTACACAGGATTTCAGTTATTTAAGCCACATGAAATATACTTAAAGCTCCTACCTCAAGGCCTGATACAGATGAGTCATTCAATAGGTATTTAATATCTTTCCCTAGAAATCATCTAGTTCAAATCACCTGTTTTAAACATAAGACAACAGAGGCCAAGAGAAATGAAGAAGCCTTTCAAATGTGCTGTGACTCACATATACCCAAGTGACATTTTCCCCTTAAAGAAGTGACATTGCCAATTCTTGATTATTTGGTTCCTTGCTTCTATGCGATAGCTTCTATGTGGTTCAGTTTGAAAGGATTTACCAACTTATATATGAAAAACACCTCCAAATTTACAAAATGCTTTTGCAGTTACAACTTCCCTTGCTTTCCTCAATCATAGTGTGAAACTTGCAGGAAAGAGATTACTAGTATTTTGCAAATAAGAAAACATAGTAAGTTTATGGGCTAAGACTTATCCAGAAGTGATTTCCCAATCAGGGCCTTTCATTGATACATTTCCCCCTGTGAAACCAGATCTTTATGGGTGACAGGAGGCTGTGGAAATATCTGATTTAAGGGGACTTGGCTTGCCATGTCCTGAACTGCAACTAATGCAGTAAGTTACCATGGGACTATACAGTGGATAAATTCCAATTACAAACTGATATTCCATATCATTCCCTGATTTAGAGATCAAATTACCCTTAGAGAATCTGTTGGTAAAAAATCCTGCCAGATAGATGAAATTATCCATTTGAACAGGTCACCTCAGGGAAGAGGGTATGTTATATCAGAAAAGAGGTTGAGGATTCCAATAGAGGGAAAGAGTATATGTGAATGAACAAAATGTGTTGTCAGACGGTATGGTTTGTGAGTTAAGTGGGTGTCAGTCTTGCCCTCCCAGCTCATCAAAGCTAGCTAGGCTCTGCACTCCACAGTGCTATCCAGAGCCAGGCATCCTCTCTGATACTTGTCTTATTTTAACATCAACATTTAACCTACCTGCAGATTTTGTCTTTATAATGAAGTTCATCCATTAAGGCTAGGCCAGTGTACCTTTCTTTTTAGAAGGTATGCCACTTTCCCTCTAATTTGCAAATATTACATGGTAACCACACACACATAAAAAATTGAAGCTTTTAAATTCTAGGTCAAAAAACTGTTATCAACCAAATATCTTCAAATTGGACACAAGTACAAAATGGGGCCAGTGAACAATTTGACACTGGACTAAACAAATAACAGTGAATATTTTGACAGTATCACACTCCCATACTGCACGGGTATGACAGGTTCAAGATAACACACAATAGGAAGTTTTAAAGTCAATCATACACACTGTTGTACCTTATGAAGTTCAGACTTGAGCTTCTGTGATAGTCACTCTGTAAACCTGGGGCTAATGAAAAGTCAGGTTTTCAAAGAACCTACGTAGCCTGGGTTCTGATTTATATATCAGTTGCATGACATTCATGCAGGTATATGGTTAATATTATCACACTACATGCGGGAGACCCGAGTTTGATCCCTGGATCAGGAAGATCCCCTGGAGAAGGAAATGACAACCCACTCCAGTACTCTTGCCTGGAAAATCCCATGGATGGAGGATCCTGGTAGGCTACAGTTCATGGGGTCGCAAAGAGTCGGACATGACTGAGCGACTTCACTTTTCACTTTCACAGGTAACAGTGATCATATATCTGTATAGTACTTCTAGAGATGCCTGATTGATACAAAGAAAAGGACAGTTGCTTCACCATCTCTTTGGTTTGTATGTCTGGCTTAACATGTCCTAAAGTCCTATGGCATTCAGCTGGACAATATCAAACTTAGAGTACATGTGTGCATGCTAAGTCACTTCAGTCATGTCCAACTCTTTGCAGCCCTATGAACTGTATCCCGCCAGGCTCATCTGTCCATGGGATTCTCCAGGCAAGAATACTGGAGTGGGTTGCTGTGCCCCTCTCCAGGGGATATTCCTGATTCAGGGATTGAACCTGGATTTCCTGTGGCTCCTGCATTGTAGGAGGATTCTTTACCTTTGAGCCACCAGGGAAACTCTATAGTTAGAGGTCTAGCACTAAAGCAGATTTTTATTTTTGGATAAATTCTCTTCATCTGAATGAGTGTTCAAATAACCTGTTCAACTAGATGCTACTAAAGTTACAGTAAACACATATACATATACAAACTCTGAGTTACATTGTACAAAGACTGAATTTGTTACGTGTTCCTAAGCTCGATACACTGTTAACTAGAATATAGGACATGCTCTATTTCAAAACTAGGGGAAAAAAACTAGGATACATGCTCTGCATTCCTATTGACATTTGTGAGGTGGAGACATAGAAAGACTTTATGTGAACTGGTGTGGCCAACTGCATGTGAGGTGGGATCAGAGACATGAGTCTTTGAACAGTGATCACCTAGTGACTTTGGTGTATATGTGACTCTCTCATGTGACTCAGGGAGAGGGGTGTCCAATGGTGGCTTATCTACAGAGTCAAAGAAGGAACTCAGGACACATAAGCCTTAAGAGATATATTGATGGGAGAGGATACCACCTACCATCCTTTACCCTTTAAAAGAAAAGAAAACCCAGGACCACATATCCTAGAAGTGAAAACTGTTGACACAGAAAATACACAACTCAGAGCATTCTAAAGGAAAAATATTCTACCAGTGTAAAATATAGCCTTAAAAGAAAATATGTCAGCCATAATACTAACTGGAAAAGAGGACCTAATTTGGACCTTATTGGAGCACATTCAATCTTAATTAATTGGCATGCTGGTCATCCTGGACTGCCATATGCTCCTTTTGATTAACTGGTCAGATGTATTTCTGTACCTTCTCTTTCCTCCTTCTTTTCTCCTGCCTTTTCTACAACTGGTATTCTATAAGGGCTAGTGTACAGCTCTAGTACAAAGTCATGAAAATTGTTGAAAGGCAACAAAGCTTTGGAAGAGAAAGAGGCTTTTAGGTAACCCCCAAAGCTTTAGAAAACACCAAGGAACAGGGCACCAGATTTAACACAGAAGCTTTGGTTTTACACAGGCCAACTTCTGAACGTTTATTTTTTACACCCAGCAAGACACATGGGCCTAAATTAGATAGTTTTCAAAGAGTACTTGCCTTTTGTGAAGACAAGTCACAATCACAGAGCATGTAACACACTTCTACTTGCACTGACATCGAAAGGAGACATGGGCTGCTGTGATTGGTGACGAAATCAATACTTTGCATTTAAGGGGAAGGAGAAGACTGTCAAGTCTCATAGCCAGGGAATCAGAGAAAACATGTTCTGTATGGCCCGAAAATCTTTTTTTTTTTTTTTTTGCCTTGAAAAACTTCTACTGCTGCCATCAAATGCTATGAAAACAGAACTTCCCCCAAAAGAGTAACGAACTAAGAGTCCTTTATGACCACAAATCTTTTCCCTTATCCTTTTCGGTTTCATCTAATAGTCATCATCTCTTTACATTATGTTAATAAAGTAACCTCATAGGAAAAAATTTAAGCCTTAATCCATTTTTAATTTTTGTTTTGAAATGTCTATATAAAATATCAGGTCTAGATTTGGCACTTAGAAGAAAGTAACCGGATTTGGTTCTAATCATATCTGCCTGTATCATACATAGAATTCTCGGAAGGAGAGGCCTGAGGGTGGGGGAACAGTTTGGTACAACAGACATCATTAAATCATTTACTTTGGAAATTGAGAGAGAAAGTGAGAACAATCTTCCTAGGAAGAAACCAATCTGAAATATAGTATTCCCCTTTTGAGACAACTTTACCTTTTCCCACACACCTGATTTTGAAAAAAAGCCACTTTATAAAATGTTCTCATAGAAAGATTTCCCAGTGGTACATCAACACTTAACAGCATCAAGAAAAAGTGTTATAACAAAGATCTGATATAGTTATTAAACTTCTCTTTCTGCTAAATTCAGGCCAAGCTTAAATATTTACAAATTTTATTTGAAAACATCTCTTAAAAGACTGATTTCTGATTCCTTCTTGTTGGAAGTATTCAAGGAAAGATTTTACTTTCAGTGAAGTTTGAGGTGTGTCTCAGAAAAAAATATGTTGATGCATGTTGACAGGCATGACAACTATCTTAGTAGTAATTGAACACAGTTTTTAGGGTGACTTTCCAAAAGATACCTGTGCCTAATACATGTACCATAAGCTTTCTAGTCTTGCCAAATTAATGCTAAACAAATCTTCATGCTTTCTTTCATACAGCAAACCCCAGCCTTAAGTTTTTTCTTTAAAAACTTGGAATATTAACTGTTACTTAGATTTGTTATTTAGGATTGTTTTACTTATTACCATGAGGAATCTCTTATTCTATAAACTAATAATTAATGAATTTTTTAAAAAAGGTATTCATGTAAAATCTTAGAATGGCCACACTCCCAGGCACAAAGACCACTTCAGGCTTGGAAGAGATAAGCAGTGACCCCAGGCCTGTGAAAACTGTGTAGGAAACAGACAGATGTCAGGTTCATGCATAAGACAGTGGCAGGTGGTTAAATGCCTTCCTATTTAAATGGGGCAGTCACACAAGAATGGAATTTTCTGCTCAGGGAACTGGAAGGGTAGGGCAGTAGCGGAGGGAGTCACATTTCTTTAACAGCATAGATGCTATATGAGGATATGAAATAAAAGCCATTAATAGATGATCTTTTCTAGTACACTCAGTAACTTTCCTTCAGGACTCTCCCCTCTATTGCTAGGCTCTTGACTACAGATAGCTACTGGGTTTTTACCAGTGCATAAATATTTTTATTCTACTGAATCTTTTTCCTTCTGCAGATTTTCAAATTCAACCGGAAAATTGCTGGTGTTAGGTGTTGAGAGTAAATAGGGAATTTTTGCAAGGTTTTCCTTAGTTCCATGTATGTTATATACAAGTAACATAGTACATGTTGGGGAATAAACACCAATCAAGTTGACTGGAAACACTGTTTTTCTTCAACACTTCTCAGTTTAGAATTGTATTGGAAAGAACTTGTCACTAATGATTAATTTTATTCTGGACCTAAGAAATAAAGTTTGGTACTATGTACACCCTTGTACAGGTCTGTAGAATATGAGACTTTAACTTGTATAGGATTTGCAAAAGTCATTTGCCTTTTTCTTTTCTCTAGAAATCTCTTAACACACTATTGGAAATATCATGCTAGTTAATGGACTATAAAATTCAGATTGAGATGTGGGAGAAAATCTTTGGTATAAAGCAAAATCCAGAGTAAACTCACTTGTGGCAGATGATTGCTGTTGTTATTGTCTTTGACATCTTCCTTATTGTCACTGTCTTTGACATCCTCCTTCATAGAGCCAGAGTTAGATGGAGCTTCCAGATCAAAATGACTTGCACAAATCCCATTTTTTTCAAGAAGTAACAAGTCAAATGACAACTGGCAACATCTGATGATTTATGTTATATAAGCCAAAGATCCCTGGGCTTCCCTGGTAGCTCAGTTGGTAAAGAATCTGCCTGCAAAGCAGGAGACCTAGGTTTGATCCCTGAGTTGGGAAGTTCCCTTGGAGGAGGGCATGGCAACCCATTCTAGTATTCTTGCCTGGAGAATCCCCATGGACAGATGAACCTGGCAGGCAGCAGCCCATGGTGTCGCAAACAGTCAGTTACGACTGAGCAACTAAGCACATAAGTCAAAGACCAAATAGTGGAAAGAGGGGGATAAGAGAAGATACAACAGGAAATCACATTGATGTTTTAACATTATAGGAAGAAGGCAGCTATCAAGAAGAGGCAAGTAGAAAAGTGGTCCCTATTTATAAGTGGAAAATACACACATGAACTAGTTCTTTAAAAACAGAATTAAAGCAGTTACTAAGAAGAGGTAAGCAGAAAAATGGCTCCTATTTACATATAAAAAAAGACAACCAAAATAACTTACAGTTCTTCCTCTAAATAGGACTATTTTTTGTCCATAGTTTAGCTAGGAGTAAGAAATCAAGGAACTATGCTGGACCTTCTCTGCTACTTCTAACACTTTGATTAAGAGGCCTACCTTTCTTATAGAGTAACTAATGAGGTGATCCTTTAGAGATGTCTATATTTACAAATGGATGTGATAGGAACAGGGATGGCTTTTTCACTAAGAATCTCAGTTTTTTTTTTAGCTTAAATCAGATACATAGTATACAAAATAGACATCCTGGGTGAAGGTATGGATTTTACTGCCAAAGGAAATTCTTAAAATGCTGACAATATATTGCATGACCCAAACTATGCAAAGCTTATCCTACCCCAACATGTGGAAGTGGGTAAACTATGACTGTGTATCCAACAGGAAAAGTGTACAGCAAGTGTATCAACCACAAATGGGGGAATGTTTAGTTTCCCCTTCCCCTGGAGTAGCTGGGCATGCCTTAAGAACACACTTTTTTCAAAAGTCTACATTAGTACAAGGTGTTAAGCCTACCAGATTTTAAAAGTAATGCCAATTATGTCTAAAAATTCACAAACTGATGTGATGTCTAGCAGAGTTAAACCACTGATCTTCATAAAAATGCCTAAGAAGAGGGACTTCCCTGGCAGTCCAATGATTAAGATTCCATGATTCTACTACAGAGGGAATGGGTTCAATCCCTGTACAGGGAAATAAGATCCCACAGGCCATGTGGTATGGCCAAAAAAAAAGACCTAAGAGTCTTGTTTTAGGAAAACATAGGTCGGCACATATGCCATGTATAAGCCAGGGTATAAAGCACTAAGATTTTCAGTTGTCTCCTGAACTGATGTTGAAAATGCTATTGATCAACATTATTCATTCAGACCCCACTGTTTTGCAATTGATCATTTTAGAATGTAGTGGATTCAAGTTTATTGATGGGCTATCTATAAAAAAAGGGAGTTGGCTAAGTATTATAAGACACAGCTAGGGGGCGAACTGGGAAAATTGTCCTTATATGTTCTAAACCACCAAGTACCCATGTACTATTTTATTTCTCAGGCAAATGATGGGGTCTCTACTGGCAATAATGTGAGCTTACACTGGATGACTATATATACCTTCAAGTAAAATTTTCTTTCAAGTCATTCTGCAATTTAGTTACCTTTTGCACACCATCCCTTCAACAAGGTCTTACTTCTCACTGTGACAATATTTCTACTTGTTCTCAAGCTAGAATAGTAAGGGTGAAAAAGTAAGGTAGACTGACCTTTAAGAAAAATGGAATAATGGAATGAATATAATATTTCAGTTGAAAAGCATGATATTATATTTTTAAAGCTAAATCCCATTCTAGAACTATAACGTATTCTTTCTCTTGCCTATATTCTAGGTTGCTTGACATGCATATGTTGTTTGTTCTTGTTGTTTAATTGCTAAGTCATGTCTGACTCTTGCAATCCTATGTTCTGGAGCCCATCAGGCTCCTTTGTTCATGGGATTTCTCAGGCAAGAATATTGGAGTGGGTTGCCATTTCCTTCTCCAGAGGATCTTCCCAATCAAGGGATTGAACCCAGGCCTCCTGCACTGGCAAGTGGATTCATTACCACTGAGCCACCTGGGAAGCCCTGACTTGCATATACTGATTGCTTAACTAGTTAAGGCCCTAAATCCCCTTCTAGAATTTTAAGTCTCAGCCATTTAATCCAGTTAAAAAAGCAGGACCCTTTTTTGAGACAAGGATCATTGTGGGTGTTGTAAATACAACTAACATGGAAACAGATGAATAGCTAACTGTTGCTTAGAGAAGCCTGTCTTGGTGCTGGCCTCAGACAGCCCTATGTCTTCAGAGATGTCCATGTTGCCAGAGAAGCTCATGGTCTCAGAGATGCTGGTGTCTTCATAGAAGCCATAGCCTCAGTGGTGCCCATGTTGTCAGAGATGCCCAAGACCCCAGAGACGTCTGTGTCTCCAGAGAAGCCCACATCCCTAGAAATATTTATGGCCCTAAGGTTGCTTATGGTCCCATAATAGTCATGGTGCAGGTCTGCACACTGACTTTTTACTTGATCCATCTGAACTAGAGGGCCTCCTTCTCTAGAAAGAGTGCCATTCTTCATCAAGGTATTCAGGTCTCCATCGATACCCATAAAGCAGACAGGATTTGTCAAAGGAGTTCCCAGGTGCTGAGACAATAAGTGCCCTAATTGAGAGCAGGTACAGACTTCTTCTGGTGGCTCATCATGGGCTTTCAGTTTCTGTCATGGGAGCAAGGAATGGTTGAAAAGAATTAGAAACTGGAGTAAAACTAGGCAAATATCACACTGACGTATAGGGATCTTATCAGCTATTACTTATACGGTAGCCAGTGACTTTTTGCCCCCTCCACATCCTCAAACATCTTTTATTCATCACTTAGTATAGTACTTTAAAAGCCCTACCACTAAATATCCTCAAAGGTCTTGTATCTATAAAGGTTCCCTTTTCTGATAAATGCAATTTTATTACTGAGAACAGGGAGAGTAAGAGAAAGGATCACTAACATTTATTGATTACTTCCATGTGTCAACCACTATAGTATTTCATTTTATGCTAAAGTCCTATTAGTTAAGTATTAGTTATATTTTACAGATGAGGAAACTGAGGTTCAGAGAATTTAAGTAGGTTCACCTAAACTCACACATTTAAGAAGTGGCAGAATTCGGATCTGACCCTGCCTCTCCTTAATGCCAAAGTCTATGACCTGTCTACTACTTCTTGCTGTCTACAATGGATATTTTCACCTTCAGGGATAATACAATGATTCACTGATATTTTACAACAGTGATTCTTAGCTTTCTCAGGAGGACACAGACACCTTTGAAAATCTGGAGAAAAGGATGAACCTTCTTCTCAGAAAATCACATGCAGGCACAAGTGAGTGAATGAGATGGCACACAAACAGTTTTTAGGGATAATTTCAGGGGTTTCACAGATTCCCTGAATGTCATCTGTGGACATCTATGGGTTTATGGACTCCAGTTAAGAGTTCCTGCCTTAGGGATAAGCATACCATTCTTATTTTCCTGGAAGTCACAAAATCACACACACACACACACACACAAACATACATGCACACAGTGATAACACTTGGAGAAAGAAATGGACTGCACAGGTGGCTGGGAGTTTTTTCAACATTTCATTTTGTACATTTTTGTATTGTGCATATTCTAACTTAATATTTGTCAGTTCAGTTCAGTCACTCAGTCGTGTCCAACTCTTTGCGACCCCATGAACCACAGCACACCAGAACTCGCTGCCCATCACCAACTCCCAGAATCCACCCAAACCCATATCCATTGAGTCTATGATGCCATCCAACCATCTCATCCTCTGTCGTCCCCTTCTCATACTGCCCGCAATCTTTCCCAGCATCAGGGTCATTTCAAATGAGTCAGCTCTTCATATCAGTTGGCCAAAGTATTGGAGTTTCAGCTTCAACATCAGTCCTTCCAATGAACACCCAGGACTAATCTTCTCTAGGATGGACTGGCTGGATCTCCTTGCAGTCCAAGGGACTCTCAAGAGTTTTCTCCAACACCACAGTTCAAAAGCATCAATGCTTTGGTGCTCAGCTTTCTTTATAGTCCAACTCTCACATCCATACATGACCACTGGAAAAACCATAGCCTTGACTAGACGGACCTTTGTTGACAAAGTAACATCTATGCTTTTTAATATGCTGTCTAGGTTGGTCATAACTTTTCTTCCCAGGAGTAAGTGTATTTTAATTTCATGGCTTCATTAACCATCTGTAGTGATTTTGGAGCCCAGAAAAATAAAGTCAGCCATTGTTTCCATTGTTTCTCCATCTATTTGCCATGACGTGATGGGACCAGATGCCATGATCTTAGTTTTCTGAATGTTGAGCTTTAAGCCAACTTTTCCACTCTCCTCTTTCACTTTCATCAAGAGGCTCTTTAGTTACTCTTCACTATCTGCCATAAGGGTGGTGTCATCTGCATATCTGAGGTTATTGATATTTCTCCCAGCAATTTTGATTGCAGCTTGTGCTTTATCCAGCCCAGTGTTTCTCATGATGTACTCTGCATATAAGTTAAATAAGCAGGGTGACAGTATACAGCCTTGACGTACTCCTTTTCCTGTTTGGAACCAGTCTGTTGTTCCATGTCCAGTTCTAACTGTTGCTTCCTGACCTGCATACAGGTTTCTCAAGAGGCATGTCAGATGGTCTAGTATTCCCTCTCTTTAAGAATTTTCCACAGTTTATTGTGATCCACACAGTCAAAGGCTTTGACATAGTCAATGGAGCAGAAGTAGATGTCTTTCTGGAACTCTCTTGCGTTTTCGAAGATCCATCAGATGTTGGCAATTTGATCTCTGGTTCCTCTGCCTTTTCTAAAATGAGCTTGAACATCTGGAAGTTCAGGGTTCACATATTGCTGAAGCCTGGCTTGGAGAATTTTAAGCATTACTAGTGTGTGAAATGAGTGCAACTGTGCAGTAGTTTCAACATTCTTTGGCATTGCCTTTCTTTGGGATTGGAATCAAAACTAGCCTTTTCCAGTCCTGTGGCCACTGCTAAGTTTTCCAAATTTGCTGGCATATTGAGTGCAGCACTTTCACAGCATCATCTTTCAGGATTTGAAGTAGCTCAACTGGAATTCCATCACCTCCACTAGCTTTCTTCATAGTGATGCTTCCTAAGGCCCATTTGACTTCATATTCCAGGATGTCTGGCTCTGGGTGAGTGATCACACCATCGTGATTATCTGACTGGTGAAGGTATTTTCTGTACAGTTCTTCTGTATATTCTTGCCACCTCTTCTTAATATTTTCTGGTTCTGTTAGGTCCATACCATTTCTGTCCTTTATTGAGCCTATCTTTGCATGAAATGTTCCCTTGGTATCTCTAATTTTCTTGAAGAGATCTCTAGTCTTTCCCATTCTGTTGTTTTCCTCTATTTCTTTGCATTGATCGCTTAGGAAGGCTTCCTTTCTTTTTTTTTTTTTTTTTTACAAATCCACACTTTTATTTATTTTCAATAAGTTTAAATCCTCGAAGGGTACAGCATCACACGGATTCTGTGTCCAATGGCCTTAGGGTGAAGGTTGCTTCGGAATTTGGCACGAACCATGCCACTGTTTCCATGAGCTCGAGTTATCTTTCCCCAGATTACTCTGGTTTTGTTAGGTTTTCCACCAGGAGTTACTGTGTTGTTCTTTGCTTTGTACACATAGGCACATCTCTTGCCTAGATAGAATTCAGTTTCATCTCGAGCATATACACCTTCAATTTTCAGGAGAGCAGTGTGTTCCCTTTGGTTCCGTAGACCCCGTTTATAGCCAGCAAAAATGGCCTTGGACCACAGCCTTCCAGACATATTTGTCGTTTAAGAAGTCCTGTTCCCAGCAGGCCTCCACAGGGTCCAAGATGGCTGAAAGAGTAGGAAGGCTTTCTTATCTCTCCTTGCTGTTCTTTGGAACTCTGCTTTCAAATGGGTATATCTTTCCTGTTCTCGTTTGCTTTTCACTTCCTGTCTTTTCATAGCTATTTGTAAGTCCTCCTCAGACAGCCATTTTGTTTTCTTGCATTTATTTTTCTTGGGGATGGTTTTGATTCCTGTCTCCTGTACAGTGTCACATTATGTACCGTGCCATACCTCATCAGGCACTCTATCTATCAGATCTAGTCCCTTAAATCTATTTCTCACTCCCACTGTATAATCATAAGGGAATGTATACTTGTACTGCCTTTTATAAAATATCAGCAGTGTATCTGGGTAATATAATATGGCCTGTTTTTGTTTTTATTCTCTGTATTAAAAAAGGAACGCTAATAATAGTTATTATCTTTTTCGCTTTCTTTTGATTTTTTTTGAATATGAGGATAATTGCTTTAAAATACTGTGCTGGTTATTTTACAAGGAAGCCTTACTTACTTTTTAACTTTAGAATAAGAGAGTGATATGATTCTGTCCATTAACAAAATGAATCTGATTCCCTTAGGAATTATACAGCAATAAGTGAAAGGGTTAGGTTTATAATAGGGGACCTGCTTTGGAGACCGTGTGGAGAACGTTGCTATTAGGCAAAAAGGAGGCAGGAGAAAGGTTCCTTACTTCTCAATTCTGCCTAGGGCTTCTTTCCTGGGGCTGCTTGTTTCCTTTGTTTCCTGATTTTAAGCCATACTTCAGTTTTCTTCCTTCCCCTCCCTCTTCTTCATCTTTTTTTTTTAAAATGGAACTAAGTAACTGACTGTTGCTTTTCAAGAGGACATTCAAAAGTTTAAGATCTGATGCAATCACAATACATTTATTTTTAAAAATTAAAGGATATTTGTTTACTTACAGGGAACAGCAGAAATGCTATGCCTTTTCTGGTGGAAAGGAAGTTCACGCCCAGTTCCTAAATAGCACACCCTTTCTAAGAATTCTTTTCTAAGAAGTATCCGTCCCCTTTATTTCAAACATACCCTAGGGACCTCTGGATTCCAGAAGCAGCTCAGCATTTTCCATTTTTTTGGAAAAGAAATCCCTGTTGACTTGTTCAACTCTAATTAAAAACAAATGTGTGACTTTGGTTTTGCTGGTAACATAAAGGAAATCAACAGATAATCTTATCCTAAAGCAAAAGGACCATTCAATGAACAGAGTTTATCATCTGCATGGGAAGGAAATCAGATTTTTTAAAAGGTTTTCCTTGTTGGAAATAGCAATGTCATTGTTCTCATTAGTATACCCAAGAAGTTATACTTATTTTCTTGATGGATTACAAATACCTGTATTATTTCCCTGAAATTCCCTCTTGTTCCTCCTCATAATAACATCCAGATCCCAAAAGGGAATAAATTGGCTTAACTAGCTGACTGTGATATTTACCACTTAATATGGGAGGTTAAAAAAAAAAGAAGACCTGTGCATCAGAGCTTTATAGACACAGGATGCTTGGAAAGCAGAGAGGATAACAAGCCAACCAGGTAGCTTCTCACAAGTACCAAATCAATCCCAAGTGATTTAGGACTACTCAGAATGTGTAAGAGATTCTCTTTTTGAGATTCAACTTTTCACCTTTTCTAGTTTGTGCACATCTGCCTCCAGCATTGATCTCTGCTTCTTAATTTCCAGGAGGCTCTCTAGCATACTCTGCTTGGGCTGCGACCCTTTGTCAAAGCGGTTATACATCCCACACCAGAACCTTGAATAAACAAAAAGAAAAAAAAGTGGGTTAGTTTAGCTAGAGAAATAGATTATTTATGTTCTGTTCATGTCAAGAAAATATCAGCTTGGTAGGTAGGCAGATCACAAAATAAGGTAACTATGATAACATTAAAAACACAGGACATGCTCATAATTTAAAAGTAAAGTTCTTTAGCAGAAAGATCTCTGCTGAAGACAGACTGCCTAAAGTTGTACTGGGCTCATAGCCACCTCTAACTAAACACACCCCCTGACATACCCTTCCTACCCCAAAGAGTAAGACCCAGCTCCACCCACTAGTGCACAGGCACAAGCCCTAGGATCAACCTCATCCACCAGAGAGGAGACACTAGAAGAAAGAAAAGCTATGTATAGTCCTGCAAACAAACAGAAAGGAAACCACAAACACAGAATATCAAGCAAAATGAGATGGCAGAGAAGTATGTTCCAGATGAAGGAACAAGATAAAACTGCAGAAAAACAACTAAGTCAGGTGGAGATAGACAATCTACGTAAAAGAATTCAGAGTAATGATAGTAAAAGTGTTTACAAATTTTGGAAAAGGAATGGCGGTAGACTGAGAAGATACAAGAAATATTTAACAAAGCACAAGAAGATTTAAAGAACAAACAAACAGAGATAAATAATACAATTACAAGGATGAAAAAATACACTAGAAGGAATCAGCAGCAGAATAAATGCGGCAGAAGAACTAATGAAAGAGCTAGAAAACCAAGTGGTGGAAACCACTGCCATGAAACAGAGTAAGGAAAAAAGAATGACTACAAATGAGAATGGTCTCAGAGACCTTTGGGACAATGTTAAAAGCACCGATATTTACATTATAGGAGTCCTAGAAGGAGAAGAAAGAGAAAAAGAGTCTTAGGAAATACTTGAATGGATAATAGCCAAAACCTTCTCTACCATGAGAAAAGAAAAACTCACTCAAGTCCAGGAAGTACAGAGTACCATACAGGATAAACACAAGGAGGAACATGCTGAGACACATATTAATCAAACTGACAGAAATTAAAAACAAAAAGAAAATATTGAAAGCAACAAGGGAAAAGCAAGAGACAACATACATATATACAGCTGATTTTTCAGTAGAAACTTCAGTTCAGAAGCTTGTGGTATGATGTATTTAAAGTGATGAAAGGGAAAAACTTCCAACCAAGAATATTCTACCCAGCAAGATTCTTATTCAGATTTGACAGAGAAATCAAAACCTTTGCAAACAACCAAAGCTAAGAGAATTCAGCATCACCAAAAGAACTTTACAACAGATGCTAAAGGAACTTCTCTAGGAAGAAATGAAAAGTCCACAACTAAAGACAATAAAATTACAAATGGGAAGGCTCAGTGGTAAAGGCAAACATGAATCTGGTAAAGCTGCAGGATACAAAATTAATACACACAAGTCTCTTCCATTCATATACACTAACAATGAAAGATCAGAAAGAGAAATTAAGGAAACAATCATATTTAACATCGCATCAAAAAGAATGAAATACCTGGGGGCAAACCTACTTAATGAGGGAAAAGATCTATACTCTGAAAACTATAAGACAATGATGAAAGAAATTGAAGATGACACAGACAGGATAGATATGCCATATTCTTGGATTGGAGGTATCAAAATTGTGAAAATGACTATACTACCCAAGGCAATCTACAGATTCAAAACAATCCTATCAAATCATCAATGGCATTGAGAACTACTAAAAAAAATTTTTAATTTGTATGTAAACATAAAAGACTCCAAACAGCCAAAGCAATCCTGGAAAAAACAGAGCTGGAGGAATCATGCTCGCTGACTTCAGACTATACTATGAAGCTACAGTAATTAATACAGTATGGATCATACTGGCACAAAAACAGAAATATTTATCAGTGGAACAGGATATAAAGCACAGAGATAAATCCACACACCTATGGTCACCATATCTTTGACAAAGGAAGCAAGAATATACAATGGAGAAAAGACAGCCTCTTCAATGAGTGGCTGTGAAAACTGGACAGCTACATTTAAAAGAATGGAATGAGAACATTCTTTAACATCATACACAAAAATTAAACTCAAATTGCATCAAAGACCTAAATTTGAGGCCAGACACTATAAAATTAGAGGAAAAGATAGGTATAACTCTCTGACATGAGATTAGCTCAAGACAGTGGAACAGAAGATGAGCTTACACCTTTTTACAAGAACACCAAAATCACAACTAACTGCTAAACAATCAGCAACAACAACAAACAAAACAAACAAACATTGTAACCTATCAAAAAAGATACCCTACATCTAAGTCACAACGAGATGGTAGGAGGGGTGCAATCACAATAAAATCAAATCCCATTCCAGCTGGGTGGGCAACCCACAAACTGCTAAACAATTATAGTACAGATGTTCTCTCACAGAAGTGAAATTTCTGAACCCAACATCAGACTTTCCAGTCTGATGGTCTAGCACTGGGAGTATCCCGAGAAGATGTGATTCAGGGCCAGTGGGATTTGATCAAGGAATTTCACAGGACTGGGGGAAAAAACTCCACTCTCAGAGGGTGCACAAATGTTCTTGTGTGTACCAGGACACAGGAGAAAAAAATGAGTGACCATACAAATGGACATCACCAGATGGTCAACACCAAAATCAGATTGATTATATTATTTGAAGCCAACAATGGAGAAGCTCTATATGGTCAGCAAAAACAAGACCGGGAGCTGACTGTGGCTCAGATCATGAACTCCTTATTGTCAAATTCAGACTGAAACTGAAGAAAGCAGGGAAAACCACTAGACCATTTGGGTATGACCTAAATCGAATCCCTTATGGTTATATAGTGGAAGTGAGAAATAGACTCAAGGGACTAGATCTGATAGATAGAGTGCCTGATCAACTACGGCCGGCTGGAGGTTTGTGACACTGTACAAAAGACAGGGATTAAGAACATCCCCAAGAAAAAGAAATGCAAAAAAGCAAAATGGCTGCCTGAGGAGGTCTTACAAATAGCTGTGAAAAGAGGAAGTGAAAAGCAAACGAGAACAGGAAAGATATACCCATTTGAATGCAGAGTTCCAAAGAACAGCAAGGAGAGATAAGATAGCCTTTCTCAGCGATCAATGCAAAGAAATAGAGGAAAACAACAGAATGGGAGAGACTAGAGATCTCTTCAAGAAAATTAGAGATACCAAGGGAACATTCCATGCAAAGATAGGCTCAATAAAGGACAGAAATGGTATGGACCTAACAGAACCAGAAAATATTAAGAAGAGGTGGCAAGAATACACAGAAGAACTGTACAAAAAATACCTTCACCACTCAGATAATCACGATGGTGTGATCACTCACCCAGAGCCAGACATCCTGGAATATGAAGTCAAATGGGCCTTAGGAAGCATCACTATGAAGAAAGCGAGTGGAGGTGATGGAATTCCAGCTGAGCTATTTCAAATCCTGAAAGATGATGCTGTGAAAGTGCTGCACTCAATATGCCAGCAAATTTGGAAAACTTAGCAGTGGCCACAGGACTGGAAGAGGTCAGTTTTCATTCCAATCCCAAAGAAAGGCAGTGCCAAAGAATGCTCAAACTACTGCACAGTTGCACTCATCTCAGACCCTAGTAAAGTAATGCTCAAAATTCTCCAAGCCAGGCTTCAGCAATACGTGAACCCGAACTTCCAGATGTTGAAGCTCATTTTAGAAAAGGCAGAGGAACCAGAGATCAAATTGCCAACATCCGAGAAAGTGATAGAGTCCCAGAAAACCATCTTTTTCTGCTTTATTGACTATGACAAAGCCTTTGACTGTGTGGATCACAATATACTGTGGAAAATTCTTAAAGAGGTGGGAATACCAGACCACCTGACCTGCCTCTTGAGAAACCTGTATGCAGGTTAGGAAGTAACAGTTATAACTGGA
>ML663487.1:3502786-3549067 GCA_007570785.1 Antilocapra americana | reverse complement strand
GTATGGATGTGAGAGTTGGACTGTGAAGAAAGCTGAGTGCCGAAGAATTGATGCTTTTGATCTGTGGTGTTGGAGAAGACTCTTGAGAATCCCTTGGACTGCAAGGAGATCCAACCAGTCCATCCTAGAGGAGATCATTCCTGGGTTTTCATTGGAAAGACTAATGTTGAAGCTGAAACTCTGACACTTTGGCCACCTGATGCGAAGTGTTGACTTACTTGAAAAGACTCTGATGCTCAGAAGGATTGGAGGCAGGAGGAGAAGGGGATGAGAGAGGATGAGATGGCTTGATGGTATCACCGACTTGATGTACCTGGGGTTGGGTGGACTCCGGGAACTGGCGATGGATAGGGAGGCTTGGCGTGCTGCAGTTCACTGGGTCACAAAGAGTCGGACACGACTTAGCGACTGAACTGAACTGATACAGCTGACTGGGCCAGGCCTATGTTCTAATATTAGAGGATCTCCTATGGAGGCAGGGGTGGCTGTGGCTCACTCTGGGGACAAAGACACTGGCAGCAGCAGTTCTGGGAGTACTCATTGGCTTGAGCCCTCCTGGATATTAGCTTCACCAAACAGCCTGTAGGCTCCAGTGCTAGAATGCCCCAGGTCAAACAACCAACAGGGCAAGAACACACGCCCAACCATCAGCAGAGAAGTAGCTTAAAGTCTTCCTGAGCACAACCCTGCAAATCAGAGAGACAAACCCAGCTCTCCACACCACTGGGTAGGAACTGGAATATCAAAGCAATATATATGTATTTTTTATTTACCTCATAGAGTAATGAAAATGAAAATACAAAAATTTAAAAAATTGGACTAATTAAACTTAAAAGCTTTTGTACAGCAAAGGAATCCATAAAAAATGAAAATGCAACAAACAAAATGGGAGGAAATATTTATGATGGACAAGGGATTAATCTCCAAAATATACAAAGAGCTCATGCAGTTCTATGTCACAAAAACATATAAGCCAATTAAAAAATGGACAGAAGATCTAAATAGACATTTTTTCAAAGAAGATATACACATAGCCAAAAAGTACATGAAAAAATGCTCAACATCACTGATTATCAGAGAAACACAAATCAAAACTACAGTGAAATATCCCCTCACACTGGTCAGAATGGACATCATTAAAAAGTCTACAAGCAACTAATGGTAGAAAGAGTGGAAAGAAAGGATACCCTCCTACAGTTTTGAAGGAATGTACTGATAAATTGGAACAACCAGTATGGAGAACAGTATAGAGGTTCATGAAAAAATTAAATACAGATGTACCATATGATCCAATATATCCAGAGAAAAACATAATTCGAAAAGATACATGCACAGAAATATTCATTTAAGTGCTATTTACAAAAGTCAAGACATGGAAGCAACCTAAATATCCATCGACACAGGAATGGATAAAGATGTGGTACATATATACAATGGAGTATTACTCAGCCATAAAAAGATGAAGATGATGCCACTTGCAACAACATGGCATAGACCTAGAGATGATCATATTAAGTGAAGTCAGACAAAGACAAATATCATATGAAATCACTCAGGGGCTTCCCAGGTGGATCAGAAAGTAAAGAAAGTGCCTGCAATGCAGGAACCCCAGGTTCAATCCCTGGGTTGGGAAGACCCCTGGAGAATGAAATGGCAACCCACTCCAGTATTCTTGCCTGGAGAATTCCACAGACAGAAGAGCCTGGCCCTGGGTTACAGTCCATAGGGTTACAAAGAGTTGCATACAACTGAGCAACTAAAATGAACTCACAGATCTCACTGATTTCAAAAATAAACCAATGGTTACCAAAGGGGAAACATGTAGGGGGAGGGATAAATTACGATCCTGGGATTAACATACACACACAACTCTATATAAAATAGGTAACCAACAACAACTACTGTACAGCACAGGAAACTCTACTCAATATTCTATAATCACCTATATGAGGGAAGAATGTAAAAAGAAAAAAATATATGCATATGCATAACTGAACCACTATGCTGTATACTTGAAACCAATACAACATTGTAAACCAACTATACTCCAATTAAAAAAAAGGACCTGAATAGACAATTTTTCCAAATAAGAGACACATATGGACAATAAGCATACAAAGATATCATCACTAATCATTAGGGTATCACATGGTATCAGGGTAATGTTCAAAATCCTTCAAGCTAGGCTTCAGCAGTACATGAACAAAGAACTTTCAGATGTACAAGTTGGATTTAGAAAAGGCAAAGGAACCAGAAATCAAACTGCCAACATCCACTGGATCACAGAAAAAGTGAGGGAATTCCAGAAAAACATCCACTTCTACTTCATTGACTAAGTGAAAGTCTTTGACTGCATGGATCACAACAAACTGTGGAAAATTCTTAACAAATCAGGAATACCAAATCACCTTACCTGCTCCTGAGAAATCTGTATGCAGGTCAAGAAGCAACAGTTAAAATTGGACATGGAACAACTGACTTGTTCCAAATCGGGAAAGGAGTACGTCAAGGCTGTATATTTTCACCCTGCTTATTTAACTTATATGCAGAATACATCATGAGAAATGCTGGACTGGATGAAGCACAAGCTGGAATCAAGATTGCTGGGAGAGATATCAATAACATCAGATACACAGAAGACACCACTGTTATGACAGAAAGCAAAGAACTAAAGAGCTTCTTGATGAAAGTGAAAGAGGAGAGTGAAAAAGTTGGCTTAAGACTCAACATTCAGAAAACTAAGATCATGGCATTTGGTCTCATCACTTCATGGCAAATAGATGGGAAACAGTGACAGACTTTATTTTCTTGGGCTCCAAATTCACTGTAGATGCTGAGTGCAGTCATGAAATTAAGAGACCCTTGCTCCTTGGAAGAAAAGTTATGACCAACCTAAACAGTATATTAAAGAGCAGAGACATTACTTTGCTGACAAATGTCCATCTAGTCAAAGCTATGATTTTCCCAGTAGTCATGTATGAATGTGAGAGTTGGACTATAAAGAAAGCTGAGCACTGACAAATCGATGCTTTTGAACTGTGGTGTTGGAGAAGTCTCTTGACAGTCTCTTGGACAGCAAGGAGATCCACCCAGTCCATTCTAAAGAAACCAGTCCTGAATATTCATTGGAAGGACTGATGCTGAAGCTGAAGCTCCAATAGTTTGGCCTCCTGACCTATTTGAAAAAAACCCTGATGCTAGGAAAGATAGAATATGGGAGGATAAGGGGATGACAGAGGATGAGATTGTTGGATGGCATTACTGACTCAATGGACATGAGTTTGAGAAAACTAAGGGAGTTGGTGATGGACAGGGAGGCCTAGCATGCTGCAGTCCATGATGTTGCAAAGAGTCGGACACAACTGGGTGACTGAACTGACCTTAGGATTTTCTATTTATATATCATTGTCAGCTAATAACATTTACAGCTTTACTTCTTTTCTAACTTGGATTCCTTTTCTTTTCCTTCTCTGATTCCCATAGTAGGACTTTTTAAACTATCTTGAATAAAAGTGATAACAGTGGATACCCTTGTCTTGTTCTTGATCTTAGAGGAAATGCATTCAGTTTTTCACTGTTGAGTATGATGTTAGCTCTAGATTTGTCATATATGGGTTTATTATGCTGAAGTAGTCCATGGGTTTCACAAAGAGTCAGACACACCTGAGCATACACACATACTATGCTGAAGTAGGTTCTGTCTATGCCCACTTTCTGCTGTGTTTTCATCATAAATGCATACTGAATTTTGTCAAAAGTTTTCTTCTACATCTATTG
Organism: Antilocapra americana; assembly: GCA_007570785.1. NCBI lineage: Eukaryota > Metazoa > Chordata > Mammalia > Artiodactyla > Antilocapridae > Antilocapra > Antilocapra americana. The sequence continues at coordinate 3,545,290 of ML663487.1, read as the reverse complement.
CAGAAGATGATCATATGGCTTTTATTCTTTAATTTGTTAACATAGTGTTAACACTGATTAGTCTGTGCATATTGAAAATTCTTTGTATCTCTAGGAAAATTCCCATTTGATCATGGTGTATGATCCTTTCAATATACTGTTGAATTCAGTTTGCTTGTATTTTGTTGTAGACTGTTGCATCCATGTTCACCAGCAATACTCGCCTGTAATTTTCTTTTTTTTTCCTTTGGTATCCTTGTTTGGTTTTGGTATCAGGGTGATGGTGGCCTCATAGAATAAGTTTGAAAAAAACAAACAACCCAATCAAAAAATGGAGAACACTTAAATAGACATTTTGCCAAAGAAGATATACATATAGCCAAGAGGCACAAGAAAAGATGTTCAGCATTGCTAATTATTGTTGATGTTGTTTAGCTGTGAAGTTGTGTCTGACTCTTTTGGAAGCCAATGGATTGTAGCCTGCCAGGCAGTTTTGTCCATGGGATTTCTCAGGCAAGAACAGTGGAGTTGGTTGCCATTTTCTTCTCCAGGGGATCTTCCTGACCTAAGGATTGAACCCCATCTCCTGCAAGTCTCTTGCATTGCAGGTGGATTCTTTACTGCTGAGCCACCAATAAATGAAAATCAAAACTACAATGAGATGTCACCTCACAAGAGTCAGAATAGATATGGGAGAATGGCATTGAAGCATGTAAATTATCGTATGTTAAATGAATTGCCAGCCCAGGTTCGATGCATGATACAGAGTGCCCGGGGCTGGTGCACCGGGATGACCCAGAGGGATGGAATCAGGAGGGAGGTGGGAGGGGGGTTCTGGAAGGGGAACACATGTACACCCATGGTGGATTCATGTCAGTGTATGGCAAAACCAACACGATAATGTAAGGTAAAAAGACTTTATTGAATTTGTTACAATAAAAAAAGTGTTTTTTTTAAAGAATAGCCATCATCAAAAAGTCTTCAAATAATGCTGGAGAGGGTATAGAGAAAAGGTAACCCTCCTACACTGTACAAACTGGTAGAGCCACTACAGAGAATAGTATGAAAGTTCTTTAAAAAACTAAAAATAGAGCTACCATGTAATCCAGCAATCCCATTCCTGGGCATATGTCCAGAGAAAACCATGGTTCAAAATGATACATACATCCCAATGTTCGCTGCAGCACTGTTTACAATAGCCAAGTCATGGAAACAACCTAAATGTCCATCTACAGATGAATGGATAAAGAGGATGTCGTACATATGTACAATGGAGACTCAGATGTTAAACAGCATGAAATAATGCTGTTTTTGGCAACATGGGTGGGTCTGGAGATTATTATACTAAGTGGAGTACGTCAGCGAGAGAAAGACATATATCATATAATATCGCTTATTTGTGGAATAAAAAAAAGATACAAATGAACTTATTTAAAAAACAGAAAGAGACTTGTAGACATAAAAAACAAAGTTTTGGTTACCAGGAATGAAGGGTGGGGGTGGGAGGGATAGATTGGGTGTTTGGGATTGACATATACTGCTGCTGCTGCTAAGTCGCTTCAGTTGTGTCTGACTCTGTGCCACCCCATAGACGGCAGCCGAGCCCACCAGGTTCCTCCATCCCTGGGATTCTCCAGGCAAGAATATTGGAGTGGGTTGCCATTTCCTTCTCCAATGCATGCATGCATGCTAAGTCGCTTCAGTCATGTCCAACTCTATGCAACCCTATGGACAGCAGCCCACCAGGCTCCTCTGTCCACAAGATTCTCTTGGCAAGAATACTGGAGTGCGTTGCCATTTCCTTCTCCAACTGAGATATACACAGTCCTATATTTAGAATAGATAACCAACAAGACCTACTGTATAGCAGAGGGAATTCTGCTCAATATTCCATAATAACCTAAGTAGGAAAATAATTTGAAAAATAATAGATATGTGTATAACTGAATCACTTTGCTGTATGTTTGAAAGTAACATAACATTGTAAATCAACTCTAGTCCAATATAAAGTTAAAAATTAAAATAAAACAACTATAGTTTTGTATTTCAAAATCTAACCATCACTGGCTGGCTCTGTTGGACATGGTTTTTCAAACCTCCCTTATCCCAGAAGTCACTCATGTTTTAAAGGGACCCGTCAACTCTCCTCCAAACACAGGAGGTGATCAGCTTGGGAGGAGGAATGATTAAAGTAATAATTACCCACTTATCTATTAAAATTGACCCAGTTCTGCAAAAGAAGTTTGTTTAGTTGTAACTGCTGTCCCTTCTGCCAAGACTATCCCTCTCTTCATTACTGGAATGGAACTCGTCAGTTAGCAAGTATTTCATGGAACAAACTTAAGGCTTTTATGCTATTTACTGGTGGGCACTGCATGGTAAAAACCAGTTAACAATCTCTTACATATGAGATAGTATCAGCTAAGACAAGGCACTGAAGGATTATGGCCTGACTTAAAGAATGGTTTCTGATTCCTCCTATCTCACCTTTCAATTCCCTGTTACAACCTGTGCTATAAAGCCACTACTAATAAGTGGAGGCTAATTATAGACTATAGAGAGTTGAACAAGGCTGTTCCCTTTTTTAGAGCATCGCTAAAATATATCTTCACCTTAACATTTAAATAAATATAGATAAACAGTTTGAAGTAACAGACTTGACTAATATGTTCTATTCATTAAAAATATTGCAGGAGAGTAACAATTCATCTTCAACTTTCAGGGTCGGAGGTATCTTTTCTTGGTTGCCTATGGTATATGTAAATAATCTTGTAATAGTACATGTACTTTGCAGAAAGGACCTAGATCCCTGCTGCACATCCCACTAGAAACTTGTCTCTGCCATTATATTGATGACATCCTCCTCACTGAACCTGACCAAGACTCTGTTTTATAGGCCATCACAACTGTGAGCAAACATATCACAGACAGGGAATGTGCAAATGTCCTGCATAAGGCATAAGCCCTCTTTCAACCTGTGGACATTTGGGGACACATTTGGAACTTAGAAGGGTAAACTATTTCCCAACCTAGTAAAAGACAAGCTCCTAGCACTTCAATCTCCCATACTGGTAAAGAAGGTCGAATATTTGATGGGAATGTTTGGACTCTGGCTTTAATACATTCCTTATTGCCAATATTTGCTAGTTCCCAGCTATCATGTCACCTGAGAACATCTACTTCTCAGTTCAGATCTGAGCAATAACAGGTATTAGATAAACTAGTAGGGTAGGCCTCAAAATTGGAAGTTTCTTGACACCTGTGATTTTGCTTCATGGATCCTCTTGACCAGACAGATAAATGTCTATCCATGATCTTTAGGGTAAGCAAAGTCCCAAACTCAGCCCATAAGTATTTACCACAAGAGAGGAGACTCCTAGTGGTGTATTAGGCATTTATCAAAATGAAGCTCTTACTAGAGCAGAGGCTTTCACTCTATAGATCAATATTCCTATTATGACCTGAGTAATGGAAAAAGTTCCCCTGTAAAACCGCATCAGCAATAGAGGCTTACTAATTAAAACAGAAATGGTATCTGCAAGATTAGGCTAAACCCAGTTCTACTGGAGTGTCACAATTCCATGAAGAAACAACAGTCACAAACCTTGCACTGAGGTTAACTTGTCAAAACCCCAAGAAATGTCTCTGACTTTTGGTAAGCAAGGAATTCAGTGGGAATCATCAGCACTCATGGAAAAAGAAAAGCAATAGTATTTCTTTGCTGATGGATTGAGCATAGAGCATAAGATGGCCAGACAGTTCAATTCATAAAATTTACCCTTTTTAAACCCTCTGATTTCCAAACAGGGATAGACAAAAGTATCCAATTGGCTAAGCAATATGCAATACTTCTAGCAATAGTGCATGACCTTGACAGACATTTTCCTAAAGTTCATATTTTCACTGATCCCTGGTTGATGGCTTATGTGCTAACTACTTGACCAAGGCTGGAAAACTCAGGCTGAAACATTTGGGGCTAAAGAGTTCTAAAAATCACCACATTGGCTACCACTCTGAAGATATTCATGCATCATACCTTGATTCATATCAAACAAGACACAGATGGGGCACAATATAATGCTGAAGCTGACTAATCAAAGCAGCAATTCAGGTAACAACTTAAAGAAGGGACAGTCCCCAAAAATTTGGGAACAGCCACTCTACTACTTCCATTTGTAAGCATACCAGAGGTCAGTCAAGGCATTTGGGTATCATGGGGTTTCAAAAATAGATTGTTAATAGAGGAGTCAAACCAGCAGAGAAACATTTACACAAAGCTATTAGGGATTGTACCACATGCCAGAAATCTGGACTCTGGGCCTGTGGCATGGGAGGAGATATTTATAGTAATGACCACATCAGAAATGGCAAACCAATTTCACTGGGCCTTTCCATGTAGCAGACAGAGCCACTGTATATGTGTTAACAATGATGGATACCTACAGAGGCCTTCTATTGGCTTCCCTATGCAAAGATAAAATGCTGATGTTATGAGGGGTTAACAAAACGACTTTTACAGTCTTTGGGTGTGCCACAGCTACATAGTCAGCTCAAGACACCCACTTCATCATAAATCGAATGTAACAGTGGGCACTACAAAATAATATTGCTTGAATTTTTTTTTTACATACTCCATTGTCCTGTGACAGCAGATATCACAGAAGGAAACAGTGAGCTTTTAAAACAAGGGCTCCTGAGAGATGTTAGAGGACAATGGTCCTCCAAGTGGCCAAAACTACTGCACATAGTCTTGATTACATTAACCCACCCCCACACCCTTATGGCATAACTACACCATATTGACATCTTCAACAAATGAAGGGAACATCAACAGAGATGCTGCAACCCTTGCTGGTATATACACTCACACCAGATACAACCCAATTACCACTTTTCTTGGACTTGGGAGCCCTGATATTACTATCTACAGCAAAGTAATATCTTCCCCGTACTTTCAGTCTTCTCTTCTCCCTCATAGAAAAATCCAGAGCCTAGTTACTTCCCCACCAGTCGTGACAAGGACCTAACTTGAACCATTGATTCTGGGACTATCCTTAGCTTGTGTTCACTAATGACTCAATGTAAGCTAAGCAAACCACCTACTGTTGTCTGGAGATGTGACTTCATATGCTGGCCCTGCACATGCTCTACTAAAAGCACTGTGGAACAAACCAGAACTTATTTCTAACATCTAAGAGGTTAGAACTAATCACTCCTATATTGATTAATACCATTTGGGCGATACCCAGTGTGCAGTCATATTCCTTAGTGCTGGCTGCAGGTGACATCTAACTTTAATCCCTACTCTGTTGCTGTGTCACTCCTACTATCACCGGTGTCAACTACACATTGATCACTGAACCCTGAACCATACATTTCATGGTAGACAAAGTATGTCTGGAAACAGCATGCCACATACACACCGTTGGAAACACAACATGGGTCAGATTGAGGACAACAGAGACTGTGCTACTGACTATCTGGGTCAGTCAATCCCACGAACACAATCACAAACATCAATACTGAGGCTAACCCTCCTCTTCAAGTTTAGTCTACTACTATTAATAACACACATTCTGACTAAGCCAACTTTAAAATATCACTTGTGACTCACAAAAGACTTGTAAGCCCTATGTGCTAACTTTTACTTCAAATCAGATGAATCCTACTATTATTAAGGTCATAGAACAGAGCAGCAGGTCATGACCTATTGGGTTTTATTTAAGGAATTCCTAGAAATAGTATTTACCTAATACTACAATCAGTATGCTTGGGATTGATGTAATCAAATAAAAAATGCTGTAATGCAAAGTCAATACCAACATCCTCTGTGGGATTACAGAGACAAAATTATAGTTTTTATTATTCCCTGGCAGGATGATGAATGTAAGAACCTGCCAATAATGTACATTCTTACATTACATTATAGGGCCATAGGCCTACTTTTCCTATAACATTAATTACAATATTCTCTCTCCCCCTCCATTATGAGTCTGATTTATTGAAGCAGAAACTGTACTAACCATATGACCAAGGGAACCTTACCACAAACTTCTTCCTTGACCACTAATTAATATATTATATAGAAGGCAATGTATACTATATAACATTGCCTAAGTCAAGGCATATCTAAAAAACTTGGGAGTATTATTAGCTTATTATTATTATTATTATTGCTGGTGGCTCAGCAGTAAAGAATCCACTGGCAATGCAGGAGACACAGGAGAAGCAGGTTCGATTCCTGGGTCAGGAAGATCCCCTGGAGGAGAGCATGGCAACCCACTCCAGTATTCTTGTCTGAAGAATTCTAAGGACAGAGGAGCCTGGTGGGCTACAGCCCATAGAGTTGCAGAATTGGGCACAACTGGAGAAACTGAGTATACATGCATGCATAATCAGCTTGGGAATTCTTCCCTAATCTAACCTCACAGGACCAACTGCAAACTTTATATAACACAGATGCAATGCTGACTGTCCATAGTAAATAGCCATAGCTCCTGGGCATTACTGAAAAGATAATTCTTATGAAAAACATACTTGATCCCATATAAAAATCTAACCACTCTCTACATGGGTATCCCCAATCAAATTGATATCTATGTGTTTATGGCTGTTATAAAATCTGCTGGGCCCACAAAGGTCACTATTAGAAGGACTTGGAAAATACTCAAGGGAAATTAAGACCCAAAGTTACTCTTCTGGGGGTCCTAAAAAACATACACAACCTACCTTTGAGGAGATAGAAATGATTATGAGAAAGAAACCTAGTAGCAAAGTTAGCCTGGGAAGAATTTTGTTGGTATGGTTACAACACTACTCCCAAGGGTCCATTATGAGGTTATTAAAGCTATAGAAATGCCTGTCCTAGAGAGATTTCCCCTAGGACACAAGCAATGGAGCAGCTGGTCCTGCACTGAAACACACCAATGTTGTGATAAACAGAGACAGAGATAGGCTAAAGTGTACGATACAACTGATGTCTATTTTTTAAATAATGTGCCCACCTATGAGGATTCCATGTTGTAATATACCATAATTCAGGATCTAATTTGATGCCTTACTAATAACTTAATAACTTTAAAAACAAAAAACTTAAGTGCCCTTGTGAAGCTTCATTCACAATTTTGGAAACATAATGTTGTTGGCCATTGTAATTGGCAAGAAACCAAGCACCAAAGTATACCAACATAAAAAAGGAGGAATATACAGTTGCCCACAAAACCCAACCTTCATATAGGTTTAGCCACAGAAATAAATAGGATGGCAAATTTAACCACATTCTGAGGTTGCTTCCAGCAACCTGATTTTAGTGCACACAGCATATTAACTTTTCCCTAGCCCAACTCATGCATAAACCTCACTTATCAAAATGTACCTATTCTCCTAACCACTGATACTCAACAACAAAATTGAGAAGCTTATCTCACATAAGTAAGTGGACAATGGTGGGATAAAACCTTGAACAATTTAGCTGACCCAGGTGCTGAATGTAAGGTGGAAAATATACATTTTTTTTTACTATCATGTTATATACACCCAAACCTAACTAGAGAACTGTGGCAGTCCTGTAGCCCATCCTCAGTCATGTTTACTGCAGTTCAGCCAGTAGTTCTATCCACTGGCAGAGCTGAGCCTGTGGCCCTATCTGGCTAGGGAGATAAGTGGGTGGATCTTCCTGGTTCTGATACTAGAAAACCAAATCAGCCATTAATTTCATTCTGTAGCTCCACCTGTGTCAGGAACCAAATTCAAAGCTCTGTGTGCTGCTGAATATAGCCACTAGTCCCACCCGACCAGGAAGCTTAAGAGAATCCAGAAAGCCTCAGAGCCCATCCTAAAGCAATACTTGGGCAGGGAACCAAGACAGTAGTCTTGCCAAATTGTATAGACTCTGCCTTGCATAACCAGGGAACCTTATCAGTGACCATGGACAGTCTCAGAATCCAGCCTATGGTACCACCAGGCGACGAAGCTTAGTCTATAGGCAACAGAGGTCAGCCAATAATAGCCTTGCTCAGGCAGGAAGCCCAACCAGTCATGTCACCCCATCATAGAGCATAGCCTGCAGCCTTACCTCATGAGGGAGCTTAACCAGCAACCCTGCTCAACTGCAAAACACAATACATAGCCCCTGATACCTGTAGCATACAGCAGGAGTCCACTCCTATGCCAAGGCCCCAACCAGAAAACCTGTTGAACAGCAGGATGTTGTTCAGTCACTAAGTCATATCCGACTCTTTGCGACCCCATAAACTGCAGCATGCCAGGCTTCCCTGTCATTCACTGTCTCTTGGAGTTTGCTCAAACTCATGTCCATTGAGTCGATAATGCTATCCAACTATCTCATCCTTTGTCACTCCTTTCTCCTCCTGCCTTCAAGTGTTTTCCAGCATGAGGGCTTTTTCCAATGAGTTGGCTCTTGGCATCAGATAGCCAACATATTGTAGCTTCAGCTTTAGCATCAGTCTTTCTAATGAATATTCAGGGTTGATTTCCTTTAGGATTGACTGTTTTGATCTCTTTGCAGTCCAAGGGACTCTCAAGAGTCTTCTCCAGCAACACAGCTCAAAAGCATTAATTCTTTGGTGCTCAGCCTTCTTATGGTCTCACATCCATACATCCATACAAGACTACTGGAAAAACCATAGCTTTGACTATAAGGACCTTTGTCAGTAAAGTGATGTCTCTGCTTTTTAATATTCTGTCTAGGTATGTCATAGCTTTCCTTTTAAGGAGCAAGTGTCTTTTAATTTCATGGCTGCAGTCACTGTCTGCAAGTGATTTTGGAGCCCAAGAAAATAAAATCTGTCACTATTTTCACTTTTTCCCCATATATTTGTCACAAAGTAATGGGACCAGATGCCATGATCTTAGTTTTTTGAATACTGAGTTTTAAGCCAGCCTTTTCACTCCCCTCTTTCCATTCATCAAGAGGCTCTTTAATTCCTCTTCACCTTTCTGTCATTAGAGTCATCATCTGCAGATCAGAGGTTGCTGATATTACTCCCAGCCATCTTGATTCCATCTTTTGATTCATCCAGCCCTGCATTTTGAATGATGTACTCTGCATATAAGTTAAATAAACAGGGTGACAATATAAAGCCTTGTTGTACTCCTTTCCAGATTTTGAATCAGTCAGTTGTTCTACGTCCAGTTCTAACTGTTGCTTCTTGTCCTGCATACAGGTTTCTCAGGAGACAGATAAAGTGATCTGGTATACCCAGCTCTTAAGAATTTCCCACAGTCTGTTGTGATCAACATGGTCAAAAGCTTCCACGTAGAATATCTGTTCAACACTGAAGTCCTGCCTGTGGCCTCACTTAAACAGAGTCCAGTCAGAAGCTCTGTCTAGTCAGGCATCAAAGCCTAAATCTCTACTCAACCAGGACTGATTGTGGAGCAAAGCCTATAACCCTGCTCAGTTGAATAATTCAACTGTGGCATCACACTAAAAGGGAACATGGCCAGTGACCCTACGTGAACAGAGGTGATTAAAGAACCCATCGAATGGCCCCACATTACTGAGGAACACAATCAGCAGGGCTCCTGAATAGGAAGCCCAAATATCAGCCCTGCTTGAACATGAAGCCCAGCAAATAATCTCATGCAACCATGTTGCCGAGTTACTAGCATACCTGCCACTCTCAGAGTTCAGACAGTGACTTCACCCTAATAGAGAACCCAGTGGGAAGCCCTGTATGCCAAAGGATGCTATCAGCTGAGCCATCCAGAACCTCAAGGTATGCTGGTAACTGAAAGAATATCCTTGTTGAAGAGAATCTGTGTAGTCTGGGAGAGTAGACTGCTTACCCAAATGTATAGACATCTACAAAAGAACTCAAGGATCATGAAGAATCAGGTAAACATGACACTACCAAATGAAAGTAACAAAGTTCCACTAACTGACCCTAAATAAATAGAGATCTGTGAAATGTCTGGTAAAGTATTCAGAATAATCCTCTAAAATTTTCAAGAAGAAGAACAAGAACACACAGGGAGCTAAATAAAAACAGGAACATAAAAATCCATGAACACAATGAGAAATTTAACAAATAAAAAGAAAACATTAAAAAGCATATGCTAGAGGACGGGCAAAATTTCATTTACAATCAAACCCCATACCCGCCAGAGATGCTCAGAGGGCTCAAACAAAACCTTGTGCACACCAGGAGACCCCAGAGACTGAGCCAGACCTGGCTTTGAGTGTTTTAGGGTCTCCTGCAGAGGTACTGGTCAGCAGTGGCTCTGGGTGCAGCAGAGCTGGGTATGGCATAAGCCCTCTTGGAGGAGGTCGCCATTAACTCCACCACTGAGCTGTCAAAACTTGTACAGGACTGGGTAAACAGACTCTTGGAGGACACAAACAAAACTTTGCATGCATCAGGACCCAGGAGAAAGGAGCAGTCATCACAGAAGAGATTGACCCAGACTTGCCTGTCAATGTCCAGGAGTCTCTGGTGGAGGTTTGGGTCAGCGGTGGTCTATTGCAGGGTCAGGGGCACTGAGTGCGGCAGTGCCTCCACAGGACCTTATGAAGGAGGGTGCCATTATCTTCATTACCTCCCCCATAGTTTGGTCACAGGTCAAAAAACAGGAAAGGAACATAGCCCCACCCATCAACAGAACCTGGATTAAATATTTACTGAGCATGGCCCTGCTCATCAGTTTCCCACACAATCAGTGTCTCCCATCAGGAAGATTCCAAAAGCCTCTTATCCCTATCCCTCAGAGGGCAGACAAAATGAAAACCACAATTACAGAAAACTAATTAAACTGATCACATGGACCACAGCCTTGTCTAACTCAAAGAATCTATGAGCTGTTTAGGGCCAATCAAGACAGATGGGTCATGGTGGAGAGTTCTAACAAAATGAAGTCCACCAGAGAGGGCAATGGCAAACAAATTCAGCATTCTTGCCTTGAGAACCCCATGAAAAGGCAAAAAAAATATGACACTGAAAGATAATGACTACAAAAAGAATGAAGAGATGGAGCCAAAGCAAAAAGGATGCCCAGTTGTGGATGCGACTGGTGATATAAGTAAAGTCTGATGCTGCAAAGAACAATACTGCATAGGAACCTGGAATGTTAGGTCTATGAATCAAGGTAAATTGGAAGTGGCCAAACAGGAGATAGCAACAGTAAACATCAATATTTTAGGAATCAGTGAACTAAAATGGACTGGGATGGATGAATTTAACTAAGATGACCATTACATCTACTATTGTGGGCAAGAATCCCTTAGAAGAAATGGAATAGCCCTCAGAGTCAACAAGAGTCTGAAATGCAGTACTTTGGTGCAGTCTTAAAAACGACAGAAAGATCCCTGTTTGTTTCCAAGGCAAACCATTTAATATCATAGAAATACAAGTCTATGCCCTAACTAATCCCAAAGAAGCAGAAGTTGAATGGTTCTATCAAGATCTACAAGACCTTCTAGAACTAACACCTGAAAAAGATGTCCTTTTCATCAAAGGGGACTGGAATGCAAAAGTAGGAAGTCAAGAGATACCTGGAGTAACAGGCAAGTTTGGCCTTGGAGTATAAAATGAAGCAGGGCAAACTGTAACAGAGTTTTGCCAAGAGAACACACTGGTCATAGAAAACACCCTCTTCCAACAACACAAGAGAAGACTCTACACATGGACATCACCAGATGGTCAATATCTAAATCAGACTGATTATATTCTTTGCAGCCAAAGATGGAGAAGCTCTATATAGTCAGCAAAAACAAGACTGGGAGCTGACTGTGGCTCAGATCATGAACTACTTATTGCCAAATTCAGACTTAAATTGAAGAAAGTGGAGAAAACCACTAGACCATTCAGGTATGACCTAAATCAAATCACTTACAATTATACAGTGAAAGTGACAAATAGATTCAAGGGATTAGATCTGATAGACAGAGTACCTGAAGAACTATGGATGAAGGTTCATGACAATGTACAGGAGGCAGTGATGAAGACCATCCCCAAGAAAAAGAAATGCAAAAAAGGAAAATGGCTGTCTGAGGACGCCTTACAAATAGCTGTGAAAAGAAAGAGTAGCTAAAGGCAAAAGAAAAAAGGAAAGATATACCCATTTGATGCAGAGTTCCAAAGAATAGCAAGGAGAGAAAAGGAAGCCTTACAGTGATCACTGCAAAGAAACAGAGGAAAACAATAGAATGGGAAAGATTAGAGATCACTTCAAGAAAATTAGAGATACCAAGGGAACATTTCATGCAAAGGTGGGCACAATAAAGGACAGAAATGGTATGGACATAATGGAAGTAGAAGATATTAAGAAGACATGGCAAGAATACAGAGAGAACTATACAAAAAAGACCTTCATGACCCAGGTAACCTTGATGGTGTGATCACTCACCTAGAGCCAGACATCCTGGAATGTTCAATCAAGTGGGCTTAAGGAAGCATCACTGTGAAAAAAGCTGGTGGAGGTGATGGAATTTCAGCTGATCTATTTTAAATCCTGAAAGATGATGCTGTGAAAGTGCTGTACTCAATATTCCAATAAATTTGGAAAGCTCAGTAGTGGCCACAGGACTGGAAAATGTCAGTTTGCATTCCAATCCCAAAGAAAGGTTGTGCCAAAGAATGTTCAAACTACCACCCAATTGCACTCATCTCACATACTAGCAAAGTAATGCTCCAAATTCTCCAAGCCAGGCTTCAATAGTATGTGAACCGAGAACTTCCAGATGTTCAAGCTGGATTTAGAAAAGGCAGAGGAACCAAAGGTCAAATTGCCAACATCTCTCAGATTATCAAAAAAGCAAGAGAGTGCCAGAAAAACACCTATTTCTGCTTTATTGACTATGCCAAAGCCTTTGACTATGTGGATCACAAAAAACTGTGGAAAATTCTTAAAGACACGGGAATACCAGACCACCTGACCTGTCACTTGAGAAACCTGCATGCAGGTCAGGAAGCAACAGTTAGAACTGGACATGGAACTACAGACTGGTTCGAAATCAGGAAAGGAGTACATGAAGGCTGTATATTGTTAACCTGCTTATTTAACTTATATGCAGAGTACATCACGTGAAATACCAGGCTGGATGAAGCACAAGCTGGAATCATGACTGCTGGGAGAAATATCAATAACTTCAGATATGCAGATGACACCACCCTTATGGCAGAAAGGAAAAAAGAACTAAAGAGCCTCTTGATGAAAGTGAGTGTGAAAAAGTAGGCTTAAAATGCAACATTCAGAAAACTAAGATCATGGCATCTAGTCCCATCACTTCATGGCAAATAGATGGGGAAGCAATGGAAACAGTGAGGGGTTTTATTCTTTTGGGCTCCAAAATCACTTCAGATGGTGATTGCAGCCATGAAATTAAAAGACACTTACTCCTTGGAAGGAAGGTTATGACCAATCTAGACAGAATTTTGAAAAGCAGAGACATTACTTTGCCAACAAAGGGCTGTCCATTCAAGGCAATGTTTTTCCAGGGGTCGTGTATGGATGTGAGAGTAGGACTATAAAGAAAGCTGAGAGCCAAAGAATTGACGCTTTTGAACTTTGGTGTTGGAGAAGACTCTTGAGAGTCCCTTGGACTGCAAGGAGATCCAACCAGTCCATTCTAAAGGAAATCAGTCCTGAAAACTCATTGGTAGGATTGATGCTGAAGCTGAAACTCCAATACTTTGGCCACCTGATGCGAAGAGCTGACTCATCTGAAAAGACCCTGATGCTGGGAACGACTGAATGTGGGAGGAGAAGGGGCCGACAGAGGATGAGATGGTTGGATGGCATCACTGACTCAATGGACATGGGTTTGGGTGGACTCCAGGTGTTGGTGATGGACAGGGAGGCCTGGTGTGCTGCGGTTCATGGGGTCACAAAGAGTCGCACATGACTGAGCAATTGAACAAATGAATGTATACATTTTTAAAAACATGACTCTTTGCTTATCTAAAAAATTTATGACATTTTGATCCTAATTGTTTGACTTAGTATGAATAGAATGCCATGTTTCTAATTAAAAATAGATATGCAACAATCAACAAAGGTTTACTGTATAGCATAGGGAACTAGTCAATATCTTGTTATAATCTATGATGGAAAATAATTTCAAAAATATTATATGTGTATTTGTATAACTGATTCACCTTGCTGCACATCTGAAACATCGTAAGTCAACTATACTTCAATAATATATATATTTAAAAGCAACAACAATGACAAAACAAAAACAGCAAAAAAAGACATATCTGCATCCCTATGTTCACTGAAGCATTATTTATAATAGCCCAGACATGAAAATAACTTGTTTCCATCAATGGATAAATAGATAAAGAAACAATGATATGTATATTAAGTGGAATATTGGAGGAGGAGGAAGGAAGTGTTAATCGCTCAGTCATGTATGACTCTTTGCAGCCCAATAGACTGTAGCCTGCCAGGCTCCTCTGTCCATAAAATTCTCCAGGCAAGAATCCTGGTGTGGGTAGCCATTCCCTTCTCCAGGGGATCTTCCTGACTCATGATTGCACCTGGGTCTCCTGCACTGCAGGTGGATTCTTTACCATCTGAGCCACCAGAGAAGCCTTCCACTAATTAACTTCACTTGGCATAATGCTCTCAAGTTCATTCATGTTGTCACAAATGGCAGGATTTCCTAATTTTATGACTGTATAATGTTATTCAGCAACCTCCAATATGCAGATGATACCACTCTAATAGCAGAAAGCAAAGAGGAACTAAAGAGTTTCTTGATGAGGGTAAAGGAGGAGAGTGGAAAAGCCAGCTTAAAACTCAATATTAAAAAAACTAAGATCATGGAATCTGGTCCCATTGCTTCATGGCAAGTAGAAGGGCAAAAGGTGGAAGCAGTGAAATATTTTCTCTTCTTGGGCTCTAAAATCACTGCAGATGGTGACTACAGCCATGAAATCGGAAGATGACTGCTTCTTAGAAGAAAAGCTGTGACAAACATAGGCAGTGTATTACAAAGTATGGACATCACTTTGCTGACAAAGATCTGTATAGTCAAGGCTATGGTCTTTCCAGTAGTTATGTATGGATGTGACAGTTGGACCATAAAGAATGCAGAGTGCCAAAGAGTTGACACTTTTGAACTGTGATGCTGGAGAAGACTCTTGAGAGTCCGTTGGACAGCAAGGAAATCAAACCAGTCAATCTTTAAGGAAATCAACCCTGAATATTCATTGGAAGGACTGATGCTGAAGCTGAAGCTCCAATACTTTGGCCACTTGATGTGAAGAATTGACTCACTGGAGAAGACCCTGACACTGGGAGATTGAAGGCAGAATCAGAAGAAAGCAACAGAGGATGAGATGGTTGGATGGCATCACCGATTCAATGGACATGAACTTGGGCAAACTCTGGGAGATGGTAAGGGACAAGGAGGCCTGGTGTGCTGCAGTCCATGGGGTTGCAAAGAGTCACACATGACTTGGTGACTGAACAACAACAATATTATTCAGTCATGAATATCTATAGTACATAATATTATTCAGTCATAAAAGTAGGAAATCTTGCCATTTATGACAAGGATGAACTTTGTGGGCATTATGCTAAGTGAAATAAGTCAGTGGAAGAAAATACTCTATGCTCTTACTTATATGTGAAATCTTAGAAAACTTAAATCTAGTACTAATACACTATTAAATGTCAATCGTATGTAAATAAAAAAAGAAATGGGAAAACAATTTGAATAGACACTTCTCCAAAGAAGACAAATAGCTAATAATTACATGAAAAGAGGCTTACCTACTAATCATTAGGTAAATGCAAATAAAAACAATGACATATGATTTCATATCCATTTGGATGGATATTATAAAACAAACATATAAACAAAAAAAAAACTAGAAAATTACAAGCGTTGGCAAAGATGTTGAAAAACTGTACCCATTATCCAATTTTGGTAGGAATGTAAAATTGGAAATTGCTATAAAAAAACAGCATGGAAGCTCCACAAAAACTAAAAACACATTTACTATATGACTCAGCAGTTTCATTACTGGGTATAGGCCAGAATTAAAAGCAAAAACTCTAACTGATATTTGTGCAATTATGTGATAGCAGCCTTATTCACATTAGTTAAAAAGTGGAAACAACACATCCATCAACAGTTAAACTGACAAACAAAATTTCATGGATACATAAAATATAATATTATTGAGCCTTAAAAAGGTAGGAAATCATTTTTATTCAGTATAGATGATGTAAAATATTAGTTTCAGGTATGTAATATAGTGATTCACAATTTTTAAAGAATATATTCCATTTACAGTTAATATAAAACAGTGGCTATATTCCTTGTGTTGTACAATATATCCTTGTAGCTTTTTTATTTTATGCATAGTAGTTTCTATCTCTTAATCCCCTATCACTATCTTACCCTTCCCTCTTCTCTCTCCCCACTGGTAATTACTACTTTGTTTTCTATATCTGTTCATCTGTTTCTTTTTGGTATAGTCACAAGTGTGCTTATTTTTTAGATTCCATATAGAAGTGATATCACACACTATTTGTATTACTCTGCCTACTTTCATTAAGCATAAAACCAACCAGGTCAATTCATATTGTTGCAAAAGGAAACGTTTCATTATTTCTTATGCATGAGTAGTATTCCATTGTGTGTGTATGTATTAGTTTCCACATATAAGTGATACCATATGATACGTGATTTTCTGTCTGACTTCATGCAATATGACAATCTCTAGTTCCATCCATGCTGCCAAAAATGGCATTATTTCATTATTTTTAAAAAATTTTATTTGTTTTAATTGAAAGATAATTGCTTTACAGTATTGCATTGGTTTCTATCAAACATCATATTTCATTCTTCTTATGGCTGAGTAATATTCCATTGTATACATAGGCCACATCTCCTTTATACACTTATCTACCAATGGGCTAGATTATTCAGGTTGCTTCCATATACTGGCTATTATAACTAGTGCTGCAGTGAACATTGGTGTGCATGTATCTTTTTAAATTATGTTATTTTCCAGATACATGCCCAGGAGTAGAACCAGAAGATCAAAGTAAAATTGCTCAGTTGTATCCGACTCTTTTGTGACTCCATGGACTGCAGCCTACCAGGTTCCACCATCCATGGGATTTTCCAGGCAAGAGTACTGGAGTGGGTTGCCATTTCCTTCTCCAGGAGATCTTCCTGACCCAGGGATTGAACCTGGGTCTCCTGCATTGTAGGCAGACACTTTACTGTCTGAGCCACCAGGGAAGTCAGAAGATCAAAAGCAAATACTAATCTATAGTTTTTCAAGGAACCTCCATAATGTTCATATAATGGCTGTATCAATTTATATTCCCACAAGCAGTGTAGGAGGGTTTCCCTCTCTCCACACCCTCTCCAGCATTTATGGTTTGTAAATTTTTGACAATGGCCATTCTGACCAGTGGGAGGTGATATTTCATTTAGTTTTGATTTGCATTTCTCTAATAGTGATGTTGAGCATTTTTTGATGCACTTTTTGGCCATCTGTCGGTCTTCTTTGAAGAAATATCTATACAGATTTTCTGCCCATTTTTGATTCAGTTGTTTGATTTTTTTTTTAATTTTTAAAAATTTATTTATTTTTATAATTAATTTATATTTTATTGAAAGATAATTGCTTTACAAAATTTTGTTGTTTTCTGTCAAACCTCAACATGAATCAGCCACAAGTACACATACATCCCTTCCCTTTGGAAACTCCCTCGCATCTCCCTCCCCATCCCATCCCTCTAGGTTGATACAGAGCCCCTGTTTGAGTTTCCTGAGCCATATAGAAAATTCCCATCGGCATCTATTTTGGCATATAGTAATATAAGTTCCCATGTTACTACTTCTATACATCTCACCCTCTCCTCCCCTTTCCCCATGTCCATAAATCTATTCTCTATGTCTGTTTCTCCATTGTTGCCCTGTAAATGAATTCTTCAGTACCATTTTTCTAGATTCTGTATGTATGTGCTAGAATATGGTAATATCTTTCTCTTTCTGACTCACTTCACTCTGTATAATAGGTTCTAGGTTCATCCAACTCATTAGAACTGACTCAAATTCTAGTTCATCCAACTCATTAGAACTGACTCAAATGTGTTCCTTTTTATGGGTTAGTAATATTCTATTGTGTATATATACCACAGGTTCTTTATCCATTCATCTGTCATTGCACATCTAGATTGCTTCCATGTTCTAGCTACTGTAAATAGTGCTTCAATGAACAATAAGATACATGTGTCTCTTTCAATTTCGCTTTCCTCAGGGTATATGCCAAGGAATGGGATTGCTGGGTCATATGGTGTTTTTATTCCTAGTTTTTTAAGGAATCTCCATATCATCTTCCATTTTGGCTGTATCAAATTATATTCCAACAGTGCAAGAACATTCCCTTTTCTCCACACCATTTCCAGCATTTATTGTTTCTAGACCTTTTGATGATGGCCATTCTGACCGGTGTGACATGATATCTCGCTGTAGATATGATTTGCATTTCTCTAATAATGAGCGATGTTGAGCATCTTTTCAAGGGTTTGTTAGCCATCTGTATGTCTCCTTTGGAGAAATGTCTGTTTAGGTCTTTTTCCCACTTTTTGATTGGGTTGTTTGTTTTTCTGGTATTGAGTTGTATGAGCTGCTTATATATTTGTTAGTTGTTTCATTTGCTATTCTCTTCTTCCATTCTGAGAGGTGTCTTTTCACTTTGCTTATAGTTTCCTTTGCTGTACAAAAGCTTTTAAGTTTAATCAGGCCCCACTTCCTTACTTCTGATTTTATTTCCTTTACTCTAGGAGGTGGGTCACAGAGGATCTTGCTTTGATTTATGTCATTCAGTGTTCTGCCTATGTTTTCCTCTAAGAGATTTATAGTTTCTGGTTTTACGTTTAGGTCTTTAATCCATTTTGAGTGTATCTTTGTGTACGGTGTTAGGAAGTATTCTAGTTTCATTCTTTTACATGGAGCTGTCCAGTTTTACCAGCACCATTTATTCAAGAGGCTGTCTTTGCCCCATTGTATATTCTTGCCTCCTTTGTTAAAAATAAGGTACCCAGAGGTGCATGGGTTTACTTATGGGCTCTCAATCTTGTGCCATTAGTCTATATTTCTGATTTTGTGTGACTACTACACTGTCTTGATGACTGTAGCTTTGTAGTATAACCTAAACTCAGGAGCTTGATTCCTCCAGGTTTATTCTTTCTCAAGACTGCTTTGGCTATTCAGGGTCTTTTGTATTTCCACATGAATTGTGAAATTTTTTGTTCCAGTTCTGTGAAAAATGCCACTGGTCATTTGATAGACATCACATTAAATCTGTAGATTGCATTTATTAGTATAGTCATTTTCACAATATTGATTCTTCCTATCCAGGCACATGGAACATCTCTCCATTTGTTTATTGCATCTTTAATTTCTTTCATTAGTGTCTTATAATTTTCTGTAAACTGTTCTTTCATCCTCTTAGGTAAATTTATTCCTAGATATTTTATTTATTTATTTATTTTGCAATGGTGAGTGGGACTGATTCCTTAATTTCTCTTTCTGATTGTTCATTGTTACTATATAGAAATGCAAGTGATTTCTGTGTACTGATTTTGTATCCTGCAACTTTGCTAAATTCACTGATTAGCTCTAGTAATTTTCTGATACTATCTTTAGGGTTTTCTATGTACAGTAGCATGTCATCTGCAAACAGTGAGAGCTTTACTTCTTCTTTTCCAATCTGGATTCCTTTTATTTCTTTTTCTCCTCTGATTACTGTAGCTAGGACTTCCAGGACTATGTTGAATAATAGTGGCAAAAGTGGACACCGTTGTCTTGTTCCTGATCTTAGGGGGAATGCTTTCAGTTTTTCATCATTGAGAATAATGTCTGCTGTAAGCTTATCATATAAGGCCTTTACTATGTTGAGGTAGGTCCTTCTCTGCCCATTTTTTGAAGAGTTTTAATTATAAATAGGTTCTGAATTTTGTCAAAGGCTTTTTCTGCATCTATTGAGGTCATCACATGATTTTTATCTTTCAATTTGTTAATATGGTGTATCACATTGATTTGTGTATATTGAAGAATCCTTGCATCCCTGGAATAAACACAACTTGATTATGGTTTATGAACTTTTTGATGCATTGCAGAATTCTGTTCTAAAATTTTGCTAAGGATTTTTTCATCTATGTTTACCACTGATATTGGCCTGAAGTTTTTTTGTGTGTGTGTGTGTTGTCTTCATCTGGTTTTGGCATCAGGGTGATGGTGATCTCATAGAATGAACTTGGAAGTGTTCCTTTCTCTGCAATTTTTTAAAAGAGATTTAGAAGGATAAGCATTAGCTTTTCTCTAAATTTTTGATAGAATACTCCTCTGAAGCCATCTGGTCCTGGGCTTTTGTTTTTTGGGAGATTTTTTCCACAGCTTCAATTTCAGTGCTTTTAACTGTGATGTTCATAATTTCTATTTCTTCTGGTTCAGTCTTGGAAGATTGAATTTTTCTAGGAATCTGTCCATTTCTTACAGGTATTTATTTTATTGCTATATAGTTGTTCATAATAGTCTCTTATAATCCTTTGCATTTCTGCATTGTCTGTTGTAACCTCTCCTTTTTCATTTCTAATTTTGTTGATTTGATTCTTTTCTCTTTTTTTCTTGATGAGTCTGGCTAAGGGCTTGTCAATTTTGTTTATCTTCTCAAAGAACTAGCTTTTAGTTTTATTAATCTTTATTGTTTCTTTCATTTCTTTATCACTTATTTCTACTCAGATCTTTTTTATTTCTTCCCTTCTACTAATTTTTTTTCTTTTTCTAGTTTCTATAGGTGTAAAGTTAGGTTGTCTATTCGATGTTTTTTTCTTGTTTCTTGAGGTACGATTTTATTGCTATAAAGCTCCCTCTTAGAACTGCTTTTGCTACATCCCATAGATTTTGATTTGTTGTGTTTTCATTGTCATTTATTTCTAGAAATTCTTTGATTTTTTCAGTAACCTGCTGGTTATTTAGAAATGTGTTGTTTAATCTCCATGTGTTTGTGTTTCTTACAGTTCTTTTCTTGTAATTGATATCTAGTCTTTTAGCGTTGTGGTCAGAGAAGATGCTTGATACAATTTCATTTTTTTTAATTTACTGAGGTTTGATTTGTGACCCAAGATGTGGTCTATCATGGAGAATGTTCCATGTGCACTTGAGAAGAAGGTGTATTCTTCTGCATTTGGATGGAATGTCCTGAAGATATCAATGACATCTATCTCATCTAATGTATCATTTAAGACTTGTGTCTCCTTATTAATTTTCTGTTTTGATGATCTGTCCATTAGTGTGAATGGGGCTTTTAAGTCTCCTACTATGATTGTGTTACTGGTAGTTTCTCCTTTTATGTCTGTCAGTGTTTGTTTTATGTATTGAGGTGCTCCTATGTTGGGTGCACAGATATTTACAATTGTTACGTCTTCCTCTTGGATTGACCCCTTGATCATTATGTAGTGTCCTTCCTTATCTCTTGTAATCTTCTTTATTTTAAGGTCTATGTTGTCGGATATGAGGATTGCAACTCCAGCTTTCCTTTGCTTCCCATTTGCATGGAATATATTTTTCCATCATCTCACTTATAATCTATGTATGTGTTGAGGTCTGAAGTGGGTTTCTTGTAGACAGCATATATATAGGTCTTGTTTTTTTATCCATTCAGCCAGCCTTTGTCTTTTGGTTGGAGCAGTGAATCCATTTACATTTAAAGTAATTATTGATATATATGTCACTATTGCCATTTTCTAATTATTTGTGGTTGATTTTCCATATCTTTTTTCTTCTGTCGTATTTCTTCACTATATCAACCCTTTTAACATTTGTTGTAAAGCTGTTTGGTGGTAATGAATTCTCTTAACTTTTGCTTGTCTGAAAAACTTTTTATTTTTCCATCAATTTTGAATGAGATCGTTGCCAGGTACGGTAATCTTGGTTGTAGATTTTTCCCCTTCAGTACTTTAAAAATATCCTGCCATTCCCTTCTGGACTGCAGACTTTCTGCTGAAAGTTCAGCTGTTAAGTGTATGGGGTTTCCCTTGTATGTTACTTGTTGCTTCTCACTTGCTGCTTTTACTCTTCTTTCTTTGCGCTAAGTCTCTGTTAGTTCAATTAGTATGTTTTGGCATGTTTCTCTTTGTTTATCCTGTATGGGCTCTTTGCGCCTCTTGGACTTGATTGGCTATTTCCTTTTTCATGCTGGGGAAATTTTCAGCTATAATCTCTTCAAAAATTTTCTCATACCCTTTCATTTTCTCTTCTTCTTGTGGGACCTGTACAATTCGAATGTTGGTGTGTTTCATATGGTCCCAGCGGTCTCTGAGACTGTCCTCAGCTCTTTTCATTCTTTTTACTTTATTCTGCTCTTCAGAAGTTATTTCCACCATTTTATCTTCCAGCTCACTGATTTCTTCTTCTGCTTCAGAAATTCTGCTATTGATTCCTTCCAGAGTATTTTTAATTTCAGTAATTGCGTTGTTTGTCTCTGTATGCTTATTCTTTAATTCTTCTAGGTCTTTGTTAATTGATTCATTTTCTCCATTTATTTTTCAAGATTTTTGATCATCTTTACTATCATTATTCTTAATTCTTTTTCAGGTAATTTTCCTATTTTCTCTTCATTTACTTGGACTTCCATGTTTCTAATTTGTTCCTTCATTTGTGCAGTATTTCTCTGCGTTTCTTCTTCTTCTTTTTTAAGTTATTGTGTTTGAGGTCTCCTTTTCCCAGGCTTCTCTTTCCTTGAAGTAGGTTGAATTCTTTCTTCCTTTTGGTTTCTGCTCTCCTAAGGTTGGTCCATTGGTTTGTGTGAGCTTTGTACAGGCTGAGATTTGTGCTGAGTTTTTGTTTGTTTCTTTGTTTTTCCTCTGATGGGCAAGGCTGAGTAAGGTGGTACTCCTGTCTGCTGCTGATTGGGTTTGTATTTTTATTTTGTTTGTTGTTTAGATGAGGTGCCCCACACAGGGTGCTACTGGTGGTTGGCAGATGTCTGGTCTGTATTAAAGTGGTTTCCTTTGTGTTCTCACTATTTGATGTTCCATAGGGTTAGTTCTCTTGTAGTCTAGAGTCTTGGAGTCAGTGCTCCCACTTCAAAGGCTCAGGGTTTCATCTCTGGTCAGGAATGAAGATTCCACAAGTGACTTGTTATGGTATTAAGGGAGAGTAAAACAAATATCCAAAAAAGAGAAACAAAAGATGAACCCCAGGCAAATGGCAGCTACAAAATCAGGCAAATAATAATTCAAATAATGGAATATACACATATACATATACATGCCTGAGCAAGGTGAAAACAGTCCAACAAAAATAAAGTACAGTAGATTGATCTGGAGAACAAAGGAAATCAAGAATTATATTTACCAGTTAAGAATAAAACTAACTTAAGCACAAACTGGAAAACAAAACTGAAGCAAGTTGCCAACTGGGGAATAAGCAATGAAAACAAAAGTAACAAATATGTTGAGAGGAAAGAAAAGAAACAAAAGAAAGAAAGAAGAGATATGCAAATTTAAACAGAGGTAAAAGAAGATTTATATACATTAAAGATTAACTCCAAGGGGAAAAGAACAGTCAGAAAGGCTAATGAAGAATAAATGTAGAAAAAATATAATAGCTTTAAAAAGTTAAAATTATAAAAAAGAGAAAAGAGTAAAAAATGGAAGAAGAAAGAAAAAAAGGGGGAAAAACAGAAAACACCACAGAACTGCAAAAACCTAATTTAGAGGCAGAGGTTTATAACAACAGTATAAAGTGTGATTGAATATACACATATACATATACACCCGTAAGCAAAATCAAAACAGTCCAACAATAATTGAGTACAGTAGATTGACCCAGCGAACAAAGGAAACCAAAAATTATATCTACCAGAAAAAAACTAATTAAAGCACAAACTGGAAAACAAAACTAAAGGAAGTTGCCAATTGGGGAATAAAGCAATGAAAATAAAACTAATAAACACGTTGAGAAGAAAGGAGAGAAAGAAAGAATATATATGCAAAGTTAAATAGGGGTAGATAAAGAAGATTTATATACCTTAAAGATTAACTGCAAGGGGAAAAGAATAGTAGGAAAAACAAGCAAAGGAATAAAAGTAGAAAAAAATAATAATAGATTTAAAAAATTAAAGAGAGAAAAAAAAGATGAAAAGCCACAAAACTGCAAAAGCCCAATGCAGAGGCAGAGGTTAATGACAACAATAAAAACTGTTACTGAGGAAAAAGAAAGAAAAAAACGGAAAAAGCTCAAAAGCTTAATAGGATTTCTTAATGCCAACAAAATCGACAACTACAACAGAGGGAGATATAAAGGGGAAAAAAAGGAAAAAAAATCCAAAACAATCTACAGAACAAATAAAAAATAAGAATAATAAATGTTTTTCTTGAGTCACTGATGTCAGAGTCCTTTCCCGCGCTGGGAATCACAGTTCACCTTACCTCCCTGGCATGCCATCCAACACTGTATTGATCTCTGGACCTGCTGCGGGGCTGCACAGATTCTAATCTGGTTTTATTCCTGTGTGTTCTTGCCTCCAATGTCCATAGATATTGGAGCTAGCACGTTTTCTTTGTGGGAGTGCTCAAAGGCCTTTTATATATTCCATAGGCACAGAGTCTGCTTAGTTGATTGTGTGGATTTAATCTGCAGCTTGTACAGCTGCTGGCAAGGTTTTGGGTCTTCTTCCTTAGCCACACTAACCCTGGGTTTTTACTGTGGTTTTATTTCCACCTCCACATGTGGGTTTTCCACTAGGGTTTAGCACCTGAGGCTCCCCTGGAGGGCTTGGGTTTGCTTGTGTAAGAGTCAGCTATAAAAGTGGTGCAGCTGCTTTGGTTGCAAGGGTTCTGGCAGCACCAGGTACTCAGGGGGGTTGATGGCTAGGGTAGCAGGTAATATAGTGCTCTAGAAGGGTATGGCAACCAGTATTGACCAATACACTCTAGTATTCTTGCCTGGAGAACCCCCTATCTGACAGAGAAGCCTGGCAGGTCACAGTCTACAGGGTCGCAAAGAGTCAGACAGGACTGAAGCGACCCTGCATGCATAAACTACAAGACTTTTTTTTTGCCTGTGGCAGCTCTGCCCCAGTGAGAGTTGAGCATGAAGGTGGTGCAGCTGCTTTGTTTGCGGTGACCCTGGCAGCGCCAAGTGTTCAGGTACACAGAATGCCTCCATGGCAAGAGTTATGGCCCTATCAGAGTAGTTTTTTGAGCCTCTTGTAGCTGGCGATCAGAAGGCCTCTTTGACCAGTCTTTCTCTGTAGCTCTGCCCGTTCAGGCACTTAGAGGGATCCCTTGCCTGGGGTCCTTCTCTGTTGTTTGGTGTGTCAGGCACATAGAGGGGCCCTCCTTACTGGGGTCCTACTCTGTAGATTGGCACATCAGCCACTGAAAGGAGCACCCTAGGTGGGGTCCTACTCCATACTTCAGCTGGGCCAGCCTCTCTATTGTTCAGCTGCTCATTCTGGCATGTGTAGAGAGAGAGGCTATGGTGATGGCTCCACCCACTATGCGTGACTCAGCAGTATCACCTTGCTTCCATGGCAGCCTGGCTTTCCTCCACAGGCATTTCCCACCACGATCTCCTCCCTTACATCCCCTTGATCCATCTCTCTGCAGTCAACAGCGGCCCTCACACTGGGATTGCTCCATAATCCCTAAACTCCAGCTCCCAGCTGCTGCCTCTTCCAGGAGACCCGTGTTCCTGCCTGGTATATGTATGGCTGCAGCAAGTACT
This sequence comes from Antilocapra americana, assembly GCA_007570785.1. Lineage (NCBI taxonomy): Eukaryota > Metazoa > Chordata > Mammalia > Artiodactyla > Antilocapridae > Antilocapra > Antilocapra americana. The sequence continues at coordinate 3,519,582 of ML663487.1, read as the reverse complement.
GTCTGATTCTCTTTCCATTTAGGCTGCCTCAGATCAGGTGTTTCACCCTCAGCCTTAAAAGTTTCTCCTCTGACTCAGACAATTGCCCCATTGTGGGGAATGGACCCGTTTCAGTTCCCCTACCCGCCGAGGGCAGGTCCAGTCCTAGTAACACTCCTGTTTTCCTCTAGTTCCTTCATCCTACATAGTTTTGTGTGGTTCAATATATTCTTTTCCACTGGTGAGGTACACCTGTCGGCTCTCAGCTGGTGTTCTGCATGCACTTCTGAAGGTGTGTTCTTGAAGTATCCCCGGAAAGAGATTCCATGTCCACCTACTCCTCCACCAGCTTGTTCTCTCCCAGTTGTTTGTTTTTGTGAAACAGAGATGCATGAGGTATTTGTATATCTTGGAGATCAATTCCTTGTCAGTCACTTTATTTGCAAATATTTTTATTTCCATTATGTTGGGTTGTCTTTTTGTTTTGTCTATCACTTCCTTTGCTGCACAAAAGCTTTTAAGTTTAATAAGATCCTGTTTGTTTATGTTTGTTTTTATTTTCATTACTCTAGGAGGTGGATCAGAAAAGATATTGCTATGTCAGAGAACATTCTGCCTATGTTTTTGTCAAAGGGTTTTATATTATACCGGCTTAAATTTAAGCCTTTAATCCATTTTGCTATGACAAACCTAGACAGCATATTCAAAAGCAGAGACATCACTTCACTAACAAAGGTCTGCATAGTCAAAACTATGGTTTTTCCAATAGTCATGTATGGATGTGAGAGTTGGACCATAAAGATGGCTTAGTGCTGAAGAATCAATGCTTTTGAATTATGGTGCTGGAGAAGACTCTTGAGAGTCCATTGGACTGCAAGGAGATCAAACCAGTCAATCCTAAAGGAAAGCAACCCTGAATATATGTTGGAAAGACTGATCCTGAAGCTGAAGCTCTAGCCACCTGATGTGAGGAGCTGACTAATCAGGAAAGACCCTGATGCTGTGAAAGATTAAAGGCAAAAGGAGAAGTGGGCGGCAGAGGATGAGATGGTTAGATAGCATCACTGACTCAATGGATATGAATTTGAGAAAACTCTGTGAGATAGTGAAGGACAGGGAAGCTTCGCATGCTGCACTCCATGGGGTCACAGAGAGTTTGACACGACTTGGCAACTGAACAACAATCCATTTTGAGATTACTGTGTATGGTGTTAGTGTTCATCACTCATTCATGTTCAACTCTTTGCAACCCCATACACTGTAGCCCACCAAGCTCCTTCTGTCCATGGAATTCTCCAGGCAAGAATACTGGAGTGGGTATTCATTTCCTTCTCCTTGATCAGGGGGTCATCCTGATCAAGGTATCAAACCAGAGTCTTCTGTGTTGCTGGCAGATTCTTTACTGTCTGAGCCACCAGGGGAACCAGAATGTTCTAATTTCATTCTTTTCCACATAGCTGTCCAGTTTTCCCAGCACAACTTATTGAAGAGACTGTCTTTTCTCCTTTTTATAATCTTCTTGCTTTTGTCATATTAATAGATTAGCTGACCACAGGTGCATTGGTTTATCTCTGGACTTTTTATCCTGTTACCTTCATCTATATTTGTGTATTAATGCCAGTACAATACTGTTTTGATGACTGTAATTTTGTAATATAGTGTGAAGTCAGGGAACCTGATTCTTCCAGCCTTGCTTTTCTTTCTAAAGATTACATTCAGATATTGGTGTCTTTTGCGTTTCTCCACAATCAATTTTTTTTTTTGTTCTGTGGAATTTGCTCAGTTATGTTCAACTCTGTGACCCCATGGATTGCAGCCGACCAGGCTCCTTTGTCCATGGAATTTTCCAGGCAAGAATACTGGTGTGGGTTGCCATTCCCTTCTCCAGGGGATCTTCCTGACCCAGGAATTGAACCCAGGTCTCCTGCACTGCAGGAAGATTCTTTACCATCTGAGTCAGAAAAATGCCATTGGTAATTTGATAAGGATTCCATTGAATCTGTTGTCTTTGCTTTGGACAGTACAGCCATTTTGATAATATCGATTCTTTCAATCCAAGAAAGAATGTTATATCTCTCCATTTGTTTGTGTCATCTTTGATTTCTTTCATCAGGATCTTAGAGTTACCAGAATCCAGGTCTTTTGCCTCTTTATGTAGGTTTTCCACTAGGTATTTTATTTTATTGATATGACAGTAAGTGGGGTTGTTTCTGTTAATTTATTTCTGATCTTCTGTTCTTAGTATATAGGAATGCAACAAATTTTGATGTACTAATTTTGTATCCTACAACTATAAAATTCATTGATGAGCTCTAATAGTCTTCTGGTATCATCTTTATAATATCACGTCATCTATTTATAATATGTCATCTGCAAACAGTGACTGTTTTACTTTTTTTCCAATTTGTATTCCTTTTATTTCTTTTACTTCTTTGGTTGCCATGGCTAGAACTTCCAAAACAAGTTGTATAAAAGTAGCATGAGTGGATATATTGGTCTTGTTCCTGATCTTAGTGGGAATGCTTTCAAGTTTTCACCATTTGAGTATGATGTTAGCTGTGGGATTGTCATATATGGCATTTATTATACTGAGGTAGGTCCCTCTATTCCCAACTTCTGGAGAGGTTTTTTTTTTTTGGTCACAAATGGGTATTGAATTTTGTCAAAAGCTTTTTCTGCATCTATTAAGATGATCATATTGTTTTCATTCTTCAATTGGTTAATGTGGTGTATCACACATATTGATTTGATAATACTGATGAATCATTACATCACAGGGAAAAACTCCACTTTGATCATGGTGTATGATCCTTTTAATGTATTATTGGACTCAATTTGCTAATATTTTGTGGTAGATTTTTGTGTCTGTGTTCACCAGTGATATTGGCCTTTAATTTTCTTTTCTTTTCTTTTTTTTGCATCTGTTTCTGGTATCAGGGTGATGGTGGTTCTGTGGAATAAGCTTAGTAGTGTTTATTCCTCTGCAATTTTTGGAAGAGTTTCAGAAGGATATTTGCTAACTCTTCTCTTCATGTTTGATAGACTTTGCCTTTGAAGTCATCTGGTCCTGGAAATTTGTTTGTTTGAAATTTTAAACCACAGTTTCAATTTCAGTACTTGTGATTGGTCTCTCAACTTTTCTGTTTCTTACTGGTTCAGTCTTGAAAGGTTGTACAATTCTAAGAATTTGTCCATTTCTTATGGGTTGTCTGTTTTATTGGCATATAGTTGTTTATGCCAACTGCCTTGCATCAGGGCAGAAATAAGACACTAAAGAGACTTGCAAACAGAGGATCCTCCCAGAGAAAAGGAGGACCGCTATGGAAGTAACTTGTGCAGCAGAATAAAACCCTGCATTTAACACTGGAGATTGTGCATTTGAGGGGCACATATAGACCTTGAGAACAAGTAGAAGCCAGAACAGGGGACTGTTCTGACACTGAACTGACCCCACACTGCCCATAACAGCTCCAGAGAAATTCCTAGATATATTTTTACTATTATCACTTTTTAATTTAAAAAAAGTTCTTTATTACTTCTTTAACTTTCATTTTTATAACCTACTATTACCTTTCAAGAAAACCTTGTTTTTTAAAACAAACTTCATATATATATTTTAAAATGTTTGTGATTGATTATGTTTTATATTTTTTATATTGTATTTTTGAGAGTCAAACCTCTAAAAAGTCATCTATATATACTGTCTACAGGAGACCCACCTCAAACTTAGGGAGACATGCAGACTGAAAGTGAGGAGCTGGAAAAAGACATTTTATGCAAATGGATACAATACTCATATCAAATAAACTAGACTTTGAAATAAAGACCATGATAAGAGACAAGGACACTACATAATGATCAAAGGTTTAATCCAAGAAGAAGATAGAACATGTATAAATATATATGCACCCAACATAGGAGCACCTCAGTATATAAGGCAAATGGTAACAAGTATGAAAGGGGAAATTAACAGTAACACAATAATAGTGGGGGACTTTACTATCCCTTTCACACCTATGGAAAGATCAACCAAACAGAAAATGGCAAGGAAACACAGGCTCTAAATGATACAATGGACCATTTAGACCTAATTGATATCTATAGGGCATTTTACCCCCAAAACAATGGAATTCACCTTTTTCTCAAATGCACATGCAGCATTCTCCAGGATAGATCACATCTTGGGCTATAAATCTAGTCTTGGTAAATTTTAAAAAACTGAAATCATGTAAAGCATCTTTTCCAATCATAATATGGTAACATTAGATGTCAACTACAGGAAAAAAAAAACTATTGATACAAACATATGGAGGGTAATCAACATGCTTCTGAATAACCAAAAGATCACAGAAGAAATAAAAAAGTAAATCAAAATATGCATAGAAAAAATGAAAATGAAAACACAACAACCCCAAATCTATGGGATTCAGTAAAAGCAGTGCTAAGAGGGAGGTTCATAGCAATACAAACCTAGTTCAAGAAACAAGAGAAACATCAAATAAACAACCTAACTTTATACCTAAAGAAACTAGAAAAAGAAGAGCCCCAAAGTTAGTAGAAGGAAAGAAATCATAAAAATCAGAGCAGAAATAAGTGAAAAAGAAATGATGGAGACTATAGGAAACAGTATCTTAACGCATATATATGGAATTTATACAGATGGTAATGACAACCCTATATGCAAGACAGCAAAAGAGACAAAGATGTAAAGAATAGACTTTTGGACTATGTGGGAGAAGGTAAGGGCAGGGAAATTTGAGAGAATAGCAATGAAACTTGTATATTACCATATGTAAAATCAATGACCAGTGCAAGTTACATGCATGAAGCAGGGCACTAAAAGCTGGTTCTCTGGGACAACCCTGAAGGATGGGGTGGCGGGGAGCTGGGAGGCATTTCAAGATGGGGAGACACATGCACACCCATAGCTTGATTCACATTGATTTATGGCAAAAAACTACCACAATACTGTAAAGTAATTAGCCTCCAATTAAAATAAACTAACTAAAAAAGAATAAATTCATAAAAACTAAAAAGGAAAGAACATAAGTATAAAACAACATCAAACCACAAAATGAAAAAACAAAGAAAAAATGAAGAATCGAAAGAAAATAAGTTTTAAATTGGATATATATATTATATATTAACTATATATATAATATATTAATCATATATATATATATTAATCATATATATATATATGATTGCCTTAAAAGTCAATGGACTAAATGCTCCAATAAAAAGACAGAGTGACAGTTTCTATAGGAAAAAGAAACCAAACAAACAATATCCTATAATATGTTGCCTATAAGAGGCCCAATTTAGGGTAAATGATACACATAGATAGATATCAAGGGGATGAAAAGGGATATTTCATGGAAACAGAAATGAAAAGAAAGAGGAAGTTGCAATACTCATATCAGACAAAATAGACTTTAAGTTAAAGGCTTTATAGAAAGATTAAGAAATACACTGTCAACATATATTCACCTAATACAGAAGCACCCAAATACATAAAACAAACAATAACAGATATAAAGAGAGTAATTGATGGGAATACAATAACATTAGGAAAGTTTAACACTCCACTGACATCAATGGGCAGATCTTCTAGAAGGCAAATCTAGAAAGCTAATAGAGACCCTAATTGATACAATAGAATAGCTACACTTAATTGTCATTTTCAGTGTGTGCTAAGTCACTTCATTGTGTCCGACTCTTTGCAATCCTAAGGATTGGAGCCCTCCAGGCTCTTCTGTCCATGCGAATCTACAGGCAAGAGTACTGGAGTGGGTTGCTATTTCCTTCTCCAGGGAAACTTCCTGACCCAGGGATCAAACCCCGGTCTCCGGCATTGCAGGCAGATTGTTTACCAACTAAGCCACTAGGGAAGCTCACTAGAGAAGATGGTGGTGATGTTTGCACAAAAATATTAGTGTACTAAATACCTATGAACTGTACATTGAAAATGGTCAAAATTATACATTTTATGTTAAGTACAATTTATCACCATTTGAAAAATAGTAAAAAAAAAAAGGCAGAAAATCCTACAGGGTCTCAGAGAATAAATCTGAGGATTCAAATTTGAGAGTAAGTTCTTAAATGGGAACCCCCAAGTCACTCCTTTCCTTTCCTCTCCCTGCCACATCCTTTCCATTTCCATGGGATTGTTGGACATTCTTAGTGCAATTAAGTCCAGTTTTTATTTATCTCAAGGCCATACTTAAGAACAGAGCAGATTATTTCAGTGAGATTAATGAAAGTCTGCAAGGAAAGCTGGCCTTTTATATTTTCAGTTGTGCTGTAGGAAAATGGCAGTAGAATTAGTACCAAGGACTTAAAATAAATATTAACTGTTGTGACTAGAAATGAGTTGTGTAAAATTCTTTTAGGGAAAAATAAGCAAACAAAAATGAAACTCATATAGTTACTACTTCTTTTCCAATTTGGATCCCATTTATTTCTTTTTCTTCTCTGATTGCTTCGGCTAGAACTCCCAAAATTATGTTGACTAAAAGTGTAAAGAGTCGATATCCTTTTTAAATTTCTGATTACAGGAAGTACTTTCATTTTTTCATGATTGATGATGTTAGCTATAGATTTGTAGGTTTCCTCTATTCCCAGTTTCTGGAGAGTTTGTAAGTCATAAATGGGTATTGAATTTTGACAAAAGTTCATTCTGCATCTATTGAGATGATCATATGGATTTTATTCTTCAATTGGCTAATGTGGTGTATCACATTGTTCTTTTGGCAGATACTGAGAAATCCTAGCCTCCCTGGGAAAAATTCCACTCATTCATGATATGTGATCCTTTTAATATATTGTTGGATTTGATTTCCTAGTATTTTGTTAGTATTTGTCATAGGATTTTTTGACTATGTTCACCATTGATATTGACCTTAATTTTCTTTTCTTGTAGTATCTCTGCCTGGTTTTGGTATCAGGGTGATGGTGATCTCATAGAATGAGTTTGGAAGTGTTCCTTCCCCTACCAGTTTTTGGAAGGGTTTCAGGAGGACAGGTGTTAACTCTTTTATTTGATAGAATTCACCTATGAAGCCATCTGGTCCTGGACTTTGGTTTGTTGGGAGTTTTAAAATCAATTTGATTCAATTTTAAGATTCAATTTGAATGCTTGTAATTGATCTCTTCATATTTTCTGCTTCTTTCTGGTTCAGTCTTTGGAAATTACATTTCTGAAAATTTGTCAATTTCTTCTAGGCTGTCTATTTTATTGACAGATAGCTGCCTGTAGTAGTCTTTTATCACCCTTTCTATTTGTGTGGTGTCATTTTTAACTTCTCATTTTTCATTTCTAATTTCATTGATTTGAGTCCTCTCCCTTTTATTCTTCATGAGACTGGCTAAAGGTTTATCAATTTTATCTTTTCAAAGAAGCAGCTTTTAGTTTTGATGATCTTTTCAATTGTTTTCTTTGTCTCTATTTCATTTATTTCTGCTTTGATCTGTACGAGTTTTATAAAATTATTTTAGGGAAAAAAATAACAAACAAAAACCAAACTTATAGAAACAGAGAACAGGAGTGATGTTGCAGAGAATGGGTGAAGGAAATCTTAAAATAGTACAAACATCCAGTTATATGATTGATTAATTGAAGTTTGGGGGAGTCAAGTATAACATGGCGATTATAGTTAATAATATTGTACTGCATATTTGAAAATTGCTAGGTCAATTGATTTTAAATTTTAAACACACACACAAAGTATAACTGTTAGGTGATGGGAGTGTTAACTAAAACCATAGTGGTAGTCATTTTGATATATATGTTTAAAACCACTATGTTGTACACTTTAAACTTTTACAATGGTAGATGTGAACTACATCTCAAAAAAGCTGGAAAATTTTTAAACCACAACATATGCACTTATTACTACCTAGAATTGTGAACTGACTAAGTCACACAAATTTACCTTCAATGAAATTTAAAAAATATAGGCATTAGAGGGAGTTTTGTGGGCATGAAAAGGAAGAAAATAATTTCTATGTCAAGCTTCACTTTGACCAAACTTGAACATTATTTCTTGAATTTGTCTCATACTCTTGGTTGCCATATCCCTCTAGAGCACTGTATTTCCTGCTGCCCTAGCCGCCACCTCCCGTGAGTACCTGGTGCTGCCAGAACCCCTGTGACCCAAGCAGCTGTACCACCTCCATATCTGGTCCTCACTGGGGCAGACCAAGTCCTCCAGGGCAGCCTCAGGAGCAAACTGCAGTGGGCAACCCACATGCAGAGGTGGAAATAAAACCACAATTGAAACCCAGGGCAGTGTGGCTAAGTAAGAAGAGCCAAAATTTTCTCACCAGCATTACAAGTGGCAGATTAAATCCACAGTATCAACTAGGCAGACTCTGTGTCTATGGAATATATAAAAGGCCACTGAGAGCTCCTACAAAGAAAATGCACTAGTTGTCATAGCTATGGACATTGGAGGAAAGAACACACAAGAGTAGGACTACATTAGAGTCTGAGCTACCCCCACAGCAGGTCCAGAGACCAGAGCAGTGTTGGAAGGCACCCTAGGGGAGCAAGGTGGACTGTGACTCCCAGTGAGGGAAAGGATGCTGACAGCAGTGAATGAAGAAAAATATTTACTATTCTTTTATTTTGACTTGTTTTGCATTTTCTTTTGGATTTTTTTCTTTTTTTCCCATTCTGTCGTTGTGGCTGATTTTATGAAGCACTATGGAATTTAATAACCTTTTGATTCTTTTTTTAAATTTTCAAACACATTTTTTATGTTGTTGTAAACCTCTGCCTCTACTTTGGACTTCTGCAGTTCTGTGGAGTTCTCCTTTTTTTCTCCTTCTTTTTTTCCCCTATTTTTTTAATTTTAATTTTAAGGCTATTATTATTTTTCAAAATATATTTCTTTCTTTGCTTTTCCTACTGTTCTTTTCCTCTTGCAATTAAGCTTTAATGTATATAAACCTTTTTATCTACCTCTATTTAACTACCTCTAGTTAACTTTGAAATATATTATTTCCTTCTTCCCTTTCTTCTCACTACATATGTTAGTTTTGTTTTCATTGCTTTATTCCCTACTTGGCAACTTGGTTTAGTTTTGTTTTCCGGTTTTTGCTTTAGTTTTCTACTAAACTGTCATATATCATTTTTGGTTTCCTTTGTTTGCTGGGTCAATCTATTCTACTTTATTTTTGTTGGACTGTTCTAATTTTGCTTATGGGTATATATTCCATTATTTTAATTACTGTTTGCCTGATTTTGTAGCTGCCATTTGTCTGGAGTTCATCTTCGGTTTCTCAATTTTGAGTATTTGTTCTAATCTCATTTAATGCCATTAGAAACCACCTGTGGGATCTTTGTTCCTGGCCAGAGACCAAGCCCTGAGACTTTGGAATGAGAGCACTGACTCCAAGACCCTAGACTACCAGAGAAGTAACCGTAGGAAGTATCAAATAGTGAGAACTCCCACAAAGGAAACCACTTGAATATAAGATCCAGCATCATCCAACCACCAGTAACATCCTGTGCAGGATGCCTCATTCAAACAAAAAACAAGACAAAAATACAAACCCAATCATCAGCAGACAGGATTACCACCTCACTCAGCTCTGCACATCAGAGGAAAAAAAAACTGAACACAAATCTCAGCCTATATGAAGCTCACACAAACCACTGGACCAGTATTTGGAAGGAAGAAACCAAAAAGAAGAAAGAATTCAACCATGAAGCCTGGGAAAGGAGACCGCAAACACAGTAAGTTAAAAAAATAATGAAAAGGCAGAAAATACTGTACAAATGAACAACCTAGAAACACAGAAGTCCAAATAAATGAAGATGAAATAGGCAAACTACATAAAAAAGAATTCAGAATAATGATAGCAAATATGATAAAAAACCTTGAAAACAAAATGGAGAAAATGCAAGAATCAATTAACAAAGACCTAGAAGAATTAAAGAATAAACATACAGAATCAAACAACACTATTACTGAAATTTAAGAGATTCTTTGTATAAACTTTATGGTAACTACAATACACAAATCTAAAAAAGAAGTAACTGAGAAAAACATCATAGAAAGCCACTAAATTAAAATAGCAGATAGAAACACAAGGAAAAAGAAACAATAGAGATATAGATCAGTCAGAAACAAAAGTTTACATGGCAGTATTGAGTTCTTGATAGCAATAATCACTCTAAATAAAAATTGGTTGAATTTAGCAATCAAAAGATACAGAGTAGCTGGATAAATAAAGAAAAAAAAAGATTCTACTATATGCTGCTTCTAGGAGACTTCCCTCAGCTCTAAAGACAAACATAGGCTCAAAGTGAAGCAAATGGCAGTCAAAAAAAAAGTAGATGTAGCCATACCATATCAGACAAACAGACTATGCCAAAAAATTTAACAAGAGACAAAAATGGACATTATAAATGACAAAGGGTACAATTCATCAAGAAGATATACAAATTATTAATGTATATGAACCATATTAAGGAGTGACAAATACATATAAAGGAATTATTAACAGAATTAAAGGGGTACATTGAAAGCAACACAGTAAGTGTAGCACATGTTAACATTCTGTTACATCAATGGACAAATCATCCAGGCAGAAAGTCTTTAAGGAAACAGCAACCTTAAAGTAAACATTAGAGCACGCAGATTTGATAGGTTGGTATTGACTACTTCTTAAAAATACAGCAGAATATACATTCTTATCAAGTGTACATGAAACATTCTCAGTGATGGAGCCTATGCTAGGACACACACACAAAAAATTCAATAAATTTCAGAAGGCTGAAATCATATCAAGTCTTTTTTTCTGATCACAGTGGCATATACATTAGAAATCAGCTACAAGAAATAAGCTGGAAAAAATTACAACTAATTGGAGACTAAAAAACATGCTACTAAACAACTATTGGGTCAATGAAGAAATTAAAGACGAAATAAAAACATGTGTGTGTGTGTGTGTGCTAAGTTGTTTCAGTTGTGTCTTGGTGACCCTGTGGACTGTAGCCTGCCAGTCCATGGGATTCTCCAGCCAAGAACACTGGAGTAGGTTGCCAGGCTCTCCTCCTGAGGATCTTCCCAACCCAGGGATCGAACCCATGTTTCTTATGTCTACTACATTGGCAAGTGGGTTCTTTACCACTAGCACCACCTGAGAAGCTCCGAAATTAAAACATACCTGAAGACAAATGAAAATGAAAACCTTACATACCATTATTTATGGGAGGCAGCAAAAGCAATATGAGGAGGGACGTTTATAGCAATTCAGGCCTACCTCAGGATACAAGAAAAATCTTAAAAAACAACGCAACCATAAACCTAAAAGAACTATAAAATGAACAACAAACAAAGCTCAGACTTAGTGGAAGGGAGGAAATATTAAAGACCAGAGTAGAAATAGGGGAAGTGGAGATGAAACAGACAATACAAAAATATGAATGAAACTAGGAGCTGGTTTTTTGAAAAGATAAACACAATTGACTAACATTTAGCTTAACTCATTAAGAGAAAAAATAGAGAAGGCTCAGCTAAATAAAATAAAAAACAAAAGAGAAGAAATTACAATGGATACCATAGAAATACAAATAATTATAAGACAATACTATGAACAGCTATACAGCAACAAATTAGATAATCTAAAAGCGGATAAATTTTTAGAATTATACAGCTGTCCAAGAGTGAATCATGAAGAAATGGAAAATATGAATAGACTGATCACTAGCAAAGAGACTGAAGCAGTAATCAAAACTTCACCCCAAGAAAAAAAAATTGAGAACCAAATCCCTTCAGAGGTGAATTTTAACCAACATTAAAAGTTGAGTTAATGTCCACCCTTGTCAAACTGAAGAGGAGGGAATGCTTGCTAACACATTTTATGAGCTCAATATTACCTAATACCAAAACCAAACAAGAGTAATGCAAAAAAGAATTGTATAGGTCAGTATTTCTAATGAACATAGACACAAAAGTTGTCAACAAAATATTAACAAAACATATACAACATTACATTAAAAGGATACAATGTGACCAAGTGGGATTTATACCAGGGATGCAAGGACGGTTCAGCATTCACAAATCAACCAATGAGATATATCACATCAATAAAATTAAGAATAAAAATTGTATGATCATCTCAACAGGTGCATAAAAGGCATTTGACAATATTCAACACTCATTTAAGATTAAAAAAACTCTCAATAAAATTGGTATAGAATAAATGTACCTCAACATTATGAAAGTCATATATGACAGGCCCACAGCTAACATCATATTCAATAATGAAAAACTGAAAGCTATACCTCTAAGATCAGGAACAAAACAAGGATGCCCACTCTTGCCAGTCTTATTCAACGTGAGAAGTTCTAGTCAGAGCAACTACAAAAGAAAAAGAAATAAAAGGCATCCAAACTGGAAAATAAGTAAAACTGTAACTATTTGTGGATGACATGATTTTATAAATAGAAAACCCTAATGCCTCCACCAAAAAAACTATTAGAAATAGTAAATGAATAAAGTTGCAGGGTACAAAATTCATATGCAAAATCTTTTGAGTTTCTATACCTTAACAACAGACAAGCTGAAAGAGAAATTAAAAAGAAAATAATCCTATTTACAATCACAACAGAAAGAATACCTAGGGATAAATTTAACTGAGGAAGTGAATGACCAGTTCACTAAAATATATGACACTGTTGAAAGAAACTTAAAAAAACACAAAGAAATGGAAAGACATTCCATGGCTGTGGATTAGAATTAACATTGCTAAAATGTCCATATTACCAAATCAATCTATTGATTCAATGCAATCCCTATCAAAATCCTGATGACATTTGTCATAGAAATAGAACAAAACATCCTAAAATCTTTGTGCATCCTGGGCTTCTCTGGTGGCTCAGATGGTAAAGAATCTGCCTACAATACAGGAGACCCAGGTTCAATCCCTGGGTTGGAAAGATTCCCAGAGAAGGCTATGGCTACCCACACCAGTATTCTTGCCTGGAGAATTCTATGGAGAGAAGAGTCTGGCTGGCTGCAGCCCATGGGGTCACAAAGAGTCAGACACAACCGAGCAACTAACACTTTCACTTATCACTTAAATAGCAAAATAAATTCTGAGGAAAAAGAACAAAGTGAAAGTATCCCTCTCCCTGATTTCAAAGCATACCACAAAGCTACAGTATCAAAAACATCACAGCACTGGTAGAAAAAAAGATACATAGAACGGTGAAACAGAACTGAGGGCACAAAAATAACCTCATGCACATCTGGACAATTAATTTATGATAAAAGAGCAAAGAACATACTATGGAGAAAGGTAGTCTCCTCAATAAGTGGTGTTAGGAAAACTGGACAATCCACATGTGGGAAAAAAAAAAGAAACTAGACCACTATCCCATAGCACAAAAATCAACTCAAAATGGATCAAATCCTGGAGTGTAAGACCTGAAACTATAAAAACCCCAAGAAGAAAACATAGGCAGTGTGCTCTTTGACATTGTTCTTAGCAACATCTTTCTCCTCAGGCAAGGAAAACAAAAGCAAAAATAAACAATGGGACTACATCAAACTAGAAAGCTTCTATACAGTAAAGGAAACTATCAGCAAAATGAAAGGACAACCTACCAAATGGGACAAGTTATTTGCAAATATATGATATGGGGTTAATATGTAAAATACATAAAGAACTCATATAACTCAGCAAACAACAAAATAAACAACCTGATTTTTTTAAAAAATGGGCACAGGATCTGAACAGACGTTTTTCCAAAGAAGACATACAGATAGCCAACAGGCACATGAAAAGAAGTTCAACATCACTAATTATTAGGGAAGTGCAAATCAAAACCCTAATATATCACTTCACACCCATCAGAATGGCTGGTATCAAAGGCAGGAAACAAGTGTCGGAAAGGATATAGAGAAAAGTGAACCCTTGGGCACTGCTGATTGGAATGTAATTTGATGCATCCACTATGGAAAACAGCATGGAGATACCTCAAAAAGTTAAGAAAGAAATACCATATTATCTAGTTATTCTACTTTTGGGTATTCATATGGAGAGTACAAAAATAATAGTTTGAAAAGATACACACCACTCCCATGTATGTTGCAGATTTATTTACAATAGCCTAGGCATGGAAACAACCCAAATACTCATTGATTGATGAATAAAGAAAAGAAAAAAAAGATATATATATATTTCACTTAGTGAAATAAGTCAGATGGAGAAAGACAAATGTAATTTCACTCATATGTGGAATAAAAAGAAAAACAAACAAAAAAGATAAACACATAGATACAGAGAACAGGGTAGTAGGAGAGGGTAAGCACATATATAGGCCCATTGCAACAGGTTCAAACATAGCTCATCATAGCACTGGTTAGAACCTTACACTGATGATGAAAAGGGTCAGGGAAAAAGGCAGAGCTGTTTCTTAAAGGAAGCAGATAGAGGGATTGGGCTGGGAAGTCAAGCTCTGCCTGCGGAGAGAAGGGGAGAAGCAATGTTTCTACCCCACAAGAGGGTCAGGCTCAATGTGGCATTACCTATAACAAATTAAATACATACATTCCCTTCAATCCACATATCTCTTTCCTTAGAATCTATTCTGTAGACTTTTATGGAATAAAGTGATTTAACTGACTGCTTCCTGGAACGTGCATGGGAAAATGGATGTTCAGGGAGTCTCACCTGGGTGAACATGACACTAAGGGAGGAGAGAAAGGCTGTGCTTTGAATGCCCCAATTTATTGTTTCTTATTTTTAATTTTTAACTGTAACTTCTAACCCATTTCTGTATACATTTTAGAACTGTCTTTAAGTGCATTAAAGGATATAAGCTTTTTAGGCAAATTATTGATTGTTTATCTGAGTTTGAGTAAATTCTGGGAGTTGGTGATGGACAAGGAGGCCTGGTGGGCTGCAGTCCATGGGGTCGCAAAGAGTCAGACACAACTGAGTGACTGAACTGAACTATCTGAAATTCAAATTGAAATGTACTTTGGGATTGATATAAACAAAAATACAATATACCAAAACTTATGGGATACAGAGAAAGAACTGCTAAAAAGGAAATTTATAACTGTAAATGCACTCATTGAAAAAGAACCACTTAATCTTATACCCTATGAAGCTAAAAAGAGAGGGCAAATTAAACCCAAAGTTAGCATAAGGGAAGAAATAATAACGATTAAAATAGAGATAAATGAAATAGAGATTATAAAATAGATAACATCAACAAAACTAAAGTTGGTTCTTTGAATACATTAATAAATTCAATAAAACATTAAGTTAAACTGATTAAAAACAGTGAGAGGGTGCTCATTTCGGCAGCATATATAATACAATTGGAATGACACAGGGATTATCATGACAGGTGTAAAATAATAACATGCAAACTTGTGAATCATTCCATATTTTGCTATGATTGTAGAGCTTTAATGTTCTCACCATAACAGCAGGCAGCAAAATGGTAACTGTATGAGTAGAGGATGTGCTAACTGATTTTGTTTTGGTGAGCATTTCACAATATTTACATGTATCAGATCATCACACTATATACCTTAAACTTACACCATGTTTTATGTCAATTATATCACAATAAAACTGGAAAAATGCCCCTCAACCCCCTAAAAGTAACAGAAATGCATCATTTAATATGTATTATCCAGTTTATGTACAAGATGCTTTTGACATTAAAGGAAGTTATTTTGGCCTCAAAAAATAAAAGAGGAAAGTCTCAAATTACTAAAATCATAAATCAAGTTAGAGATGTTATTACCGAAATTATAGAAATAAGAAAAATACTAGAGAAAGTCATGAACAATTACATGCCAACAAATTCGATGAAATGGAAAAACTTTTAGAAACACACAAACACTTTCAAAAATGACTCAAGAAATAAAAAATTTGAACAGGCCTATAACAGTTTTTGATTCAGTAATCAAAAAATTCCCAACAAAGAAAAATTCAGGACCAGATGACTTCACTGGGGACTTCTACTAAACACTGAAGAATTAACAATAATCCTTTTCAAACTATTCCAAATGTTGAAGAGAATGGAACACTTTCAGCTCATTCTATGTGGTCACTATAACCTTGATACCAAAGCCAGACCAGGACATTCGAAGAAAATAAAACTGGAGATTAATATGTTTTATGAATATAGATGCAAAAATCCTCAACAATATACTAGGAAACCAAATGCAGCAGCATATTAAGAGGATTATATACCATGACCAAGTGGGATTTACCCTAGGAAAGCATGGTTGGTTCAACATCTGAAAATCAATCAGTGCTACACACCACATTAACAAAATTAATGAGAGGGAGTTCTCTGGTGGCCTAATGCCTTTGGATTCTGGGTTTTCACTATCATGGCCTGGGTTCAATCCCTGGTCAAGAACAGAGATCCCTCAAGCCATGTAGTGTGGCCAAACAAAATAAAGGAGAAAATAACACATCTGCATCTCAACGTGTTTCAGAAAAAGCATTTGATATAATCTAAAACACTTTCATCATAAAAGCACTCAACAAACTAGGAACAGAACAGAATGTCCTAAACATGATAAAGGTCATTTGTAAAGCAAAACAAAACTATAACATACTCAATGGAGAAAGACTGAAAGATTTCCCCCTAAGATAAGGAACAGTACAAGGATGCTCGCTTTCACTACTTCTATTCAGCACTGGAAGTTCTACATAAGGCATTAGGCAAGAAAATAAAAGGCATCCAAATTGGAAAGGAATAATTAAAACAATATCTATTCAGAAATGACATGATCTTACACATATGAAATCCTACAGAATATACAAAA
>ML663487.1:3480897-3492786 GCA_007570785.1 Antilocapra americana | reverse complement strand
TAATATGCTGTTTAGGTTGGTCATAGATTTTCTTCCAAGGAACAAGCGTCTTTTTATTTCCTGGCTTCAGTCACCATCTGCAGTGATTTTGGAGCCCAAGAAAATAAAGTCTCTCACTGTTTCCATTCTTTCTCCATCTATTTGCCATGAAGTGATGGGACCAGATGCCATGGTCTTAGTTTTTCACATGTTGAGTTTTAAGAGGCTCTTTAGCTCCTTTTTGCTTTCTGCTGTAAGGGTGGTTCTTAGTTATCAGTTCAGTTCAGTTCAATCACTCAGTCATGTCCGACTCTTTGCAACCCCATGAACCATAGCATGACAGGCCTCCCTGTCCATCACCAACTCCCGGAGTTCACCCAAACCCACGTCCATCGAGTCAGTGATGCCATCCAGCCATCTCACCCTCTGTTGTCCCCTCTCCTCCTGCCCTCAATTTTTCCTAGCATCAGTGTCTTTTCAAATGTGTCAGCTCTTCACATTAGGTGGCTAAAGTATTGGAGTTTCAGCTTCAACATCAGTCCTACCAGTGAACACCCAGGACTTATCTCCTTTATGATGGACTGGTTGGCTCTCAAGCTAAATGTCTTCATTTGGATGGAAGTTTTTATCACTCTTTTCTCTAAGGAGTCATTCTACAAAACACCCACTATTTCTTTCAAATCTTTAATATTCTTTAAAATTTATTTATTTGTAGTTGAAGAATAACTGTTTTACAGTATTGTATTGGGCTTCTGCCATACATCAGTATGGATCAGCCATGGGTATACAATGGCCCCTCCTTCTTGAACCTCCCTCCCACCTCCCACCCTATCCTACCACTCTAGGTTGTTACAGAGCCCCAATTTGAGTTCTCTGAGTCCTATAACTAATTCTCATTGGCTATCTACTTTAAATTCCTATTGGCTATCCATCGGGTAACAAAGAATTGGACACAACTAAGCAACTGAACTGATCTGTTTTACATATGGTAGTATACATGTTTCCATGTTACTCTCTACTTTCATCCCACCTTCTCCTTCCCCCCATCCCATGTCCATAAGTCTGTTCTCTACATCTGCATCTCCTTTCCTTCCCTGCAAACAGGTTCATCAGTACCATCTTTCTAGATTCCATATATATGTGATAATATATGACATTTGTTTTTTTTTCTTTCTGACTTACTTAACTCTGTATAATAGGCTCCAGGTTCATCCACCTCATTAGAACTGACTCAAATGTGTTCTTTTTTTATGGATGAGTAATATTCCATTGTATATACAAACCACAGCTTCTTTATTCATTCATCTGTCCATGGACATCTAGGATGCTCCATATTCCTACCTATTGTAACGAATAGGTAGGGGTACGTGCTGCAATGAATATTGGGGTACATATGACTTTTTTCAATTTTTGTTTCCTCAGGGTATATGCTTAGTAATGGGATTGCTGGGTCATATGGTAGTTTTATTCCTAGTTTTTTTAAGGAATCTCCATACTTTCTTCTATAATGATTGTATCAAATTACTTTCCTACCAACTTTGTAAGAGAGTTTCCTTTTCTCCACATCTCCAGCATTTATTGTTTGTAGAGTTTTTGACGATGGCCATTCTGACTGGTATGAGGTGATCTTATTGTAGTTTTGATTTGCACAAATCTTCTATCGTCTTTTTTAAAACATTTTTTGCATGAAAGATTCTTTAAATCTATAGTGCTTTATAATTTTCACAAGTTTCAGGCACATGATTTCATGTAATTTCATAACTCTCTTAAAAAATTTCCTACCCATGTTTTACTTCTCTTTTTACCCCTCTTCCTCCTCCTAAACACTACTTTGTTCTCTATATCTGTGAGTCTGCTAGTTTTTTGTTATATTCACTAGTTTGTTGTACTTTTTAGATTCCACATACAAGTGATATCATACAGTATTTGTATTTCTCTGTATGACTTATTTCACTGGGCATAATGCCCTCCAAAGTCCATCCATGATGCTGCAAATGATAAAGTTTCACTCCTTTTTATGGCTGAGTAGTATTCCACTGTAACGTCCTTTTTATCCATTCATCTATTGATGGACACTTAGGTTGCTTCCATACCTTGGCAACTGTAAATAATGCTGCTATGAACATGGGGGTGGCACTGTATCTTTCTAAATCAGTATTTTTGTTTTTTCTCAGATATATACTAAAAAAGAAACTGAAAAAGAAACACAACAAATACTGGCGAAGGACATGGAGAAAAGGGAACCATCCTACTTGTTGGTGGGAATATAAAATGGTGCAGCCAGTGTAAAAAATAGTATGGAGATTTCTCAAAACCTAAAAATAGATCAACCTCATCTTCTTAATGTTCTAAAATACCACCAGTTCTAGGAATTTTCCTTTGCCCAGAATGGTTAAGGTTCCCTGGTAACAGTTATCATACTATGTGTGTTAAGTTGCTTCAGTCATGTCTGACTCTTTGTGACCATAAGAACTGTAGCCCACTAGGCTCCTCTGTCCATGGGATGTTCCAGGCAAGAATACTGGGGTTGTTGCCATCCCCTCCTCCAGAGATCTTCCCAACCCAGGGGCCGAAACCTTATCTTTTATATCTCTTGCATTGGCTGGCAGGTGCTTTACCACTAGTGCTACCTGGGAAGGCCATATCATACTATACTGTCATCACTGATTTTATTTTCTATAAAAGAAGGGACAGTGAACACATGGCCCAATACAGTCCCCTCAAAACCTGGCATATTGCCTGGACCAAAGTTTGTTGACAAAAAAAGAACAAATGGATGGACCCAAATAGCTAGAGAGTGGTAATCAAAAGAAATTAAATAGATGCACACCAATGCAGGATATTAAGATTTGAATAGCAACCTCCTTGAGGGTAAAACTCATATTTTATGTGCCTTTGTTATCAGTTCAGTGTCTCACATAATTTACAGCATATTGTTAGGTATTTGGTAAACATTTGTTATTCTCATAACACACAAAGTCTCAGTGAGGCTGTTCGACTTACAGCAGCATTAGATCACTAAATAAATATAAGTCCTTGCATCCAGCTCTTACCAAAGAACAGAAATGTGCAAATGCCTTTTTTTCTTATAAAAGATTAAAAGTTGCTTTGCATTAGATATTACTCCCTCTACCTGAATGCCCACTGTTCTCTCTAGCAAACTCCTATTCAGCCCCTAAAATTCATCCTTAAATATTGCCTATTTATCTTGTGTTCTTCAAACACAGTTAAGCTCTATTTGCTCTGTGGCCTGTGATGTCTGTTCTTCCTTGAAATATTTAATGATTTGATATAATCATTTGTTTCACTTTGAAGGCAGATATGATAGTCTAGTTACCCTTGTGTCCCTAGTTCCTTAGCACTACGTATGGAATATGTGTTTCTTGATGAAAAGAGATTTATGCCATGTTCAACTTATTCGTCCCTCTTACACAAGAACATATCAGGGTTTTGATACATCTCACCCTACTGAATTCTTCTTAGCCTCCACCTTTAAAATGAGGATATACTTACCTTTGGGAGAACTTGTGGCCCATGGATATCCATTCCTTCTCTATCAGGATCTTCATTTTTATAGAAAAATAAAACTTTGCATTAGAAATATCATAAAATTAATTAATCATACCTATAAAGTATCAAAACACTTTGCTGAATTGGACTTTGTACAAGTTTGTGTTGAATGATCATAAAGTTAATTTCCCAAATGATAAATAAGTAACTTGGATTTGTTTTAAAGGCCTATAAAGGCTGTGTTCAAATTTCAAAGCTCTCAGGAGGAATCATTCTGGATTTGTACTCAGTGTCACATTTTTTTTGGCTTTTACATAATGTGTTACAGGCCATATGAGTCATAACTAAATCATGATAAACATATTAAATTCAACCTATGAAGATACAGGAATCCAAAGGCAGTATTTGAGTTTGTACCAAGAACAAATCTTGGTATAAATGCGTTTGAACCATTTAAAAAAATAAAGTATTTCCAAAAGAAAAATGAGGATAAACTCCTACTGTAAGTTCTGTTTCATATAAAGACAAAATAAAAAGTGTTGGATTCAGCACCAAAAAGCAATCATGAGTCTGACATCAAGATAGCTGACACTGAAGATGATGAGCCCATCAGTTTGCTTATTTAACAGTCATCCATTAAACTTTGTTAACTTTTTGAGTCTTTCCTTCACCTTACACCAACCAGCCTATTATATCCAACTTATCTTCTGACGGGTTAGAAACTATGTTGAGTGTGCAATGGAAAGTATGTAGAATGTAAATGCTTACTTTAGTGGAAAGAAACTAAACTGAAAAAAGAGCTGTTTTTGTAGACCTCTTTCTTATAGAAAACAAGCTGTTTGAGAGCTATATTTGATGTATTCATAATCGCCCACTTGTGCAAGGTAAAACCCAATCATTGCTCTCTTACCATGAGTCCTCTGAATGTCCTGTAAAATGGATCTAGGAGGATGCTGGCCACAGAGCAGACTTGTGCTGTGCGGTCCCACCCATCAGAACAATGGACTAAGACATTGGTCTTTTCTACCTTCACTGCCTGTAAAGACAAGAGGCAAAAAGTAACATAAACAACTTTCACATAGCATGCCGGGTTAATTATATATGGTTACCATCAATATAGCAGAGAACTTGGTCTTAACTGGATTACATTAATTTCTTCTCATAATATTGGTATCCTATATGAGGAATGACCCTGTAAAAGGAAATGGCAACCCACTCCACTATGCTCTGTCTATAAGATTGCCTGGAGAATCAGAGGAGCCTGATAGGCTGCAGTCCATAGGGTTGCAAAGAGTTAAGACACAACTGAGCATGCACATAAGGGGAATGAAAAAGAAAATAAAGAAATGTAACAGAAAGTGAGCTTACCTAATAGGAAAAGAAAATCAAAACCAACACAAGGTATGGGTAAAAAGAAAAACAAAAGAAGATCTACATTTATAAAACTTCCAAAGAAGACACAGATCAACTATCAAAGAGAGGAGTGGGCAAGAGAAAGCATTCATGCTCAAAAACAGGACAGTTCTGCATCTCAGTCCCAGACCTGACAGTAATTTGCTTCGGAATCTTTAGCCATTTAGTCTTACTAATATAAATACTTCTAACTTAAGGTGGAGAGGTTTACCTGTCTTAGGCAAGTTTCTATACAATCCAAATGATGTAAAAATATGCGCAGTTACTCAACCTGGGCAATTTTGGCAATGGGAGCTACTGAGCATTCACTTATTCATTATAGCACTTAATTATATATCCCTATATGCCATGTATATACTAAAGATGAGACTCAGTTTCTGCCTTCAACGAGCAAACTATTCAAGATTACCAAAGGTAAATAAATACAATGCAGTGGAAAAACTGCATTTATATATATATATATATATATATATATATGTATCTGCATTATATATATATACCCAATGGTATAGGGTAATGTAGCCTTTTGTAGGAGCCAAGGAAGCTTGAGCCTTAAAGGAAATGTAGAATTTTCTCAGGTGAGGCAGAAGAAGGGCATTTATTCACTCATTTATTCATCTACTCACCTAGCCGATAACTACTGTATGACTATACAAGATGCATTATAGTGTGCACTGGGGACACAAGAAAGACAAATATTTAAATGAATGACTACAAACCAATGATAACTAAAACAAGAATGTTAACCCCAGATACAACAAAGGCACATAAAAACTAAAGAAAAGACAACTGAAGTGGGCCTTGTCAGATGAGTAGAACATTTGTCAGACAGACCAGAAGGAATGGACATTCTAGGCAGGTGGCATAATCTGATAATATTTACAAAGGCAAGGAGGCATGGGATAGGTGAGGAATTATTAACTAGCTTGGTGGTTACGGCTACACTAGAAGTGAGGGAGTGAGGAGAGACAAGTCTGGCCAGGAGGGCAAGGGTCAGATGGACAAGGGTGCACTTTATCTGGTGGCAATAGGGAGTCGCTGGAGTATTAAAAGCATAGAAGTGTCATGATCAGATGTACTCACTATGGTGACAATAAGGAGAATAAGAGGACATAAGCTTGGATTTAGAAAGACCAGTCAAATAGCCACTAAAATTGTGAAAGGCAATAAGCACATGAATAAAGGTGGTAGCAGTGGGGCTGAAAAGGAGAAGAGAGATGTTAAAAATAAAAATTTAATAGGACATAGTGAGAGAATAGATGTGGGATGAAGGAGAGGGAGAAGTCAAAGATGACTCTTAAATGTGTCATTTAGTAGTAACTAAGTGGATGAAAATACCATTAGCCTGAACACTAAACACAGAGGAAGAAACAAGTTTTAGTTAGTGTTCAGAGTAGGTAAGATTTCATTTGAGGCCATGGAGAGTCTGAGGTAGTTGGGGGATGTCCAATGGGGCATTCAGGGGACAACTGTATATGTGGGTCTGGAGTTCAGGAGAACAAGGAAATTGAGCCAGAGTATAGATGTGACCACAATATGTATAGGGATCATAAGTGGAAACTGCACGGCTGGTGCTGTCCACGCAGAGACCACAGTGAGAAGAGGAAAGACCTTAAAAAGCAGTAAGTTTTAAGGGGAAAGTAGAGGAAGGAGAGAGCTATTAAAGGAGTAAGCTTATGAAAAAGCCTGAAAGGCAGAAAAAGAACCAGGAAATAGTAGCTGGATTAAGGCCAGGACTACAAAAATGGTTCAAAGAGAATGGGGATAACAATGCCAGATGCAGCAGAGTGGTGAAAACAGAACAAAGGTTAAAGAGTGACCTTGAGATCAACAAGTTAGGGGTCATTAGAGACTTCAACAAGAATAACAGTAATGCTACGGAAGGAAACTGGATTATAGTGAACTGAAGAGTGAAGGGATGTGAGGAAGTGCGAATAAGGAAGGTCAATTACTTTCAAGAAAGCTCTAAGCAGAGGAAAGAGAAGAGTAAATAGAAGAGGATAAGAAAAATTCTTCTCTTAGAAATAAGAAAGTATTGAGCTGACTTCCCTGGTGGCCAACTGGTTAAGAATCCACCTGCCAATGCAGAGGACATGGGTTCAATCCCTGGTCTGGGAAGATTCCACATGCTGTGGGGCAACAAAGTTTGTGTTTCACAACTACTGAAGCCTGTGTGTGTGCCTTAGAGCCTGTTCTGCACAAGAGAAGTCACCACAATGAGAAGCCTGTGCACTGCAACTAGAGAGTAGTCCCCTCTCACTGCAACTAGAGAAAGTCCTCACAGCAACAAAGACCCAATATAGCACCCCCCAAAAAAAATAAGTGTTGAGCATATTTCTGAGGGATGAAGCCAGTGAAAGGAAAAGGTAAAAAATTTAAGAAAGGTAGGGAAAAGAAAATATAGAGGGAAAAGTTTCCATGAAGAAGGAGGGAATGGAATTAATACAGGTATGAGGCACCATTTCCTCTAAGATAGCAAGGAAGGAGTAAAAACTAGTTGTGTGGGAAGATGAGAGATTACCTTTATTTTTCTATAAAGATGGAGACATGTCTGAATATGTGCTTATAGAGAGGAAAGTAACAGTGTTATAGCCAGCTTGAAAGTAGAATACATATTAGAAATATCTGCTTGGTGGAACAGGGCTGGGACCCAATCATTATTATACACCATAAACTCAATACCAGTTAACATGGCTATGGGATTTCTTTCTTTGTAGCATTGTTTAGTAGTCAGGATATAAAAGCAGAGAAAGCAGAGAATGAATGAGATTAGCAGGGTAGGTAAAATGGAAGGATAAAGAGGCAAGGTGGAATGGATGAGGTGCTACACCACTAGGTCCTGGCTCCATAGGGAAGAAGGTAGGAAAAGGTGGAAAAAATGGAGTTAAAAGTGCAGAGGTCTTCATGGGACAGAAGAACCAGGTTAGCTGGAGTAAGAGTGTGAGAATTGGGATATAAAAGTTCAAAGAACTATATCAGTGCTGAATGTTTTATAGGTTTGTACATGGACATTCAAATCTCCTGGGATTGAGAGGAAGAATCAGGATGGAGAGGAAGTCACCTACCTAAAATGGTTTCCAAAGTCCTTAAAGGAGAAAAGAGAGCCACTAGGAGAGGTATAGAGCAGCACAGCTAAATGAAACAGACCTAAAAGGAGGAAGAAGTTTTGTAAAAAGCAAGGGGAATACTGAACCTGCCATGGACTGTGAGGTTCAGGGGTGTGGGAAAATGAGTAACCTTTGTAACAGACAGTACAAAAAAAATGATATTCCTAGAAAAATAGTTAGGTTGCAAGACAAGAGTTACAGAAATCTGGAAGAAAGCTCTCAACCTTTTGAACTTCTCAGTTAACCAGATACCTCAGGTAGAGCAGAGGCCTAACAGCAGCAGCTCCACTCTTTCCTTAGGGCTCCGCGTGGAGTGAAAGTCACTGGCAGACAGGAGAAGATGTTCGACTTCATCAACGATTAAAGAAGTGCAAATCAAAACAGGACATAAAATGCATCACCTATCAAATGGGCAAAGATGAAAAAGACTGATGATAACCATTGCTGGCTATGTAGAGAAATAAGTATTGTTGGTGGGAATGGAAACTGGTGTAACCTAGTTGAAGGGCAATTTGGCCACATCTAGTAAAGTCTAAAATATTCATACTCTTCAACTGAAAATCCACTTTCAAGAATGCTGACATATATAAAGAAATATTTTCAAGGCTATTTGATGCAACAAGGTCTGCATTTGTAAAAAAAAACAAAATGTGAATAACTGAACTGTCCATAAACAGGGACCAAGATTTTAAGCCAGAGGCTATAAATCTCATCTCCAACTGAGAAAATGGCAGAAGAGAGGTGAAAAGTGATTCTCTCCTTTCTTCACTTCTACCAAATAATATGGGTGGGGTGAAGAGAGCATGTTCTCATGTAGGAATATATAAACAAAATGACAAAATGTACACTCCAAATTTCTTCTTTTTTAATATCACCTAATAAATGAAATTCAAATATTCACTTAATGGAATATTATACAGTAACTGAAAAAAATGAGGTAGGACTGATTGAACTGACTTAGAAAATATTTATCATATATTAAGTATAAAAAGTTAGTTGCAGAAAAATATGCACAACATAATCTGACTTTTACAAAGCAATAATAATAATAAATCAGTTCAGTTCAGTTCAGCTGCTCAGTCATGTCCGACTCTCTGTGACCCCATGAATCGCAGCATGCCAGGCCTCCCTGTCCATCACCAATTCCCAGAGTCTACCCAAATCCATGTCCATCGAGTCAGTGACGCCATCCAGCCATCTCATCCTCTTTGCCCACAATCCTTCCCAGCATCAGGGTCTTTTCCAATGAGTCAGCTCTTCGCATGAGGTGGTCAAAGTACTGGAGTTTCAGCTTCAACATCAGTCCTTCCAATGAACACCCAGGACTGATCTCCTTTAGGATGGACTGGCTGGATCTTCTTGCAGTAAAAGGAACTCTCAAGAGTCTTCTCCAACACCACAGTTCAAAAGCATCAATTCTTCAGCACTCAGCTTTCTTCACCGTCCAACTCTCATATCCATACATGACTACTGGAAAAACCATAGCCTTGACTAGATAGACCTTTGCTGACAAAGTAATGTCTCTGCTTTTAAATATTCTGTCTAGGTTGGTCATAACTTTCCATCCAAGGAGTAAGTGTCTTTTAATTTCATGGCTGCAATCACCATCTGCAGTGATTTTGGAGCCCAAAAAGATAAAGTCTGATACTGTTTCTACTGTTTCTCCATCTATTTCCCATCAAGTGATGGGACCAGATGCCATGATCTTAGTTTTCTGAATGTTGAGCTTTAAGCCAGTTTTTTCACTCTTTCAGTTTCATCAAGAGGCTTTTTAGTTCCTCTTCACTTTCTGCCATAAGGGTGGTGTCATCTGCATATCTGAGATTATTGATATTTCTCCCAGCAATGTTGATTCCAGCTTGTGCTTCTTCCAGCCCAGCATTTCTCACAATGTACTCTGCATATAAGTTAAATAAGCAGGGTGACAATATGCAGCCTTGATGTACTCCTTTTCCTATTTGGAACCAGTCTGTTGTTCCACGTCCAGTTCTAACTGTTGCTTCCTGACCTGCATACAGGTTTCTCAAGAGACAGGTCAGATGATCTGGTAGTCTCATCTCTTTCAGAGTTTTCCACAATTTATTGTGATCCACACAGTCAAAGGCTTTGGGATAGTCAATAAAGCAGAAATTCTTTACCAAGTGAGATATCAGGGAAGCCCCATATATAATTATATATGCTGAAAGTCTAGACCTGTACTAAGCCATATGGTAGTCACTAGCCACAAGTGGCTATTTAAATTTAAACTGATCAAAATTGAATAAAATTTTAAATCCCTTACTCTCACTAGCCACATTTCAAGTATACGACTGCCACATGTGGCTAGTGGCTATTGATTAGTACAGATCCAGAACATTTCCAACATCACAGGAATTGGTCCGCACCCTCTCACTCAGTTATGTCCAACTCTTTACAACTCCAGGCGCCTCTGTCCATGAAATTTTCCAGGCAAGAATACTAGAGTGGGTTTCCATTTCCTGCTCCAGGGTATCTTCTCAACCCAGGGATCAAACCCAGGTCTCCTGCAATGCAGGCAGATTCTTTATCTTCTGAGCCACAAGGGAAGACATCAACACAGGAAGTTCAAATAGTGCTGATCTAGAGGCATACATTAAACATACATTAATAGTGATGTATATGTTGTGGGGGCAAACTACAGGGAATATATACATTTTATGTTATATACTTCTGAATTGTTTACTTCCTCTACAATGTACATGTATAACTTTTATAATGAGAAAAACAAACAAAGATAATGAGAGACAAAGTGATAGAGGGAGGGATACTATAGAGTTTTTGAGGACAACAAGATTTCACAATTGCCAGGGTCTTATAGACAATGGGGAATCATTGGAGGATTTTAAGTTTAAAGTGACATTACCATATTTGCTCAAGAAAGATGACTTTAGAATCAATTTGGTGGCCAAACTGGGGAGCAACTACTAGAGACAAGTAAACCAGTCAGAAAGTTATTATAGTACTTAAGGTAGAGGCTGGAAAGAAAGGACAGATTTGAGAAACACTTGAGTATAACTGACAGGATGAGGCAATTATCAGATGGAGGGGAACAGAGAAAATTCAAGGCTGACTCTTTCAAGCTGGGGATAGATATATAGGTGTTGATGGAGATGGGGAGCACAGGATAACTGTACAAACACAAGCCTATCTTTTTTCATCCATACATTTTAATTCACAAATGTTTATGAGGTTGTACTATCTATCAAATCTATTCCTCTTCTCCATTCTCACTCTCTTTGGTCTCATGAAGTCAGTTTCAGGAAGGAAATACATATGTATGGGTATAGCACATGCAAAAAAGGAACAGTATGAAGAATGGCTAGAATAATGGGTTTGAAATGACCTAGGGGTCACATAGTAAGCACTAATAATATATTATAATGAAAAATGTAGGCAATAGGACTAGGAAATTGAAAAACATTAGGGCTAGATATTTAAGATAGTTAAACACACACACTCTTTTAAAAACCTTTTAAGGCAGAGGCTATAAATCTCATCTTCAATTAAGAAAATGGCAGAAGAGTAGTGAAAGTGATTCTCTTCCTTTTCCTCACTTCTACCAAATAACTGGGGTGGGGTGAAGAGAAGACGTTCTCATGTAGGAATATATAAACAAAATTTCAAAATGAGAAAACGTACACTCCAAATTTCTTCTTTTTTAACATCACCTAATAAATGATACAGAAGCCAGGGTTCTGAAGGTCAGAAAGTAAGTGACTCAGCATAAATGAGTGATGACGTCTACTTAGACTGTATTCAGAGCCAGACCTATACAAAGAAATCAGAAAGGTCAGCTTTATACTCAGAGCTCTGAAAACCCATAGAAACAAACTGCACTTATTTTATACCCAGTCTTACTTCC